>OZ038002.1:2443566-2693566 GCA_964035705.1 Porites rus
AGAGCTGTCTTGTTTGCGGTAAGTAAAATTCAAGTAAACTTTTTCAAATACTTTTAACATCATTGGTAGGAAATCTACAGTGAGGAGTGAGACTAGGTGGAAGGGAAGTACGGACATACATACATACGCTGACAGGTAGCCATCACGACACCTGGAGGAGGATCATGATGTTATCCCTATATTAAGATCTCTCCTTACAGATAATTAACCACCCAGACCAGGAACGGTTGGCCCTACCACTGGGGTCTATGTCCCCTACTCTTTTAGACCAATGATGCGGGTTCTTTTACGTCCCACAAGTGCTGTGAGATGGGACCTACGGTTTTTCGTCCTTATCCGAGAAGACTAAAAAGTCTAACCGTTTGCAGATGTCATTTTAAAAGCAGCACTTTCTTCCCAGTTATGTGAAGACCCTGAGTGTTGGTCCACTTGGGGTTTGAACCCGCGACCTCCCCCTCAGACTGCTGCTCTCCCAACTGAGCTAACCAGGCGGCGGTATCCAAGGGATGAATCACTATCCAGGTGATAAGCATCAGTGCTTTTTTTCAGATTGTCATGACCAGAACACCAAGTGTGGAGGATGGGTCAAAAGTGGACTATGTGACAGCGGGAAGTATATAACATGGATGCACAAGAACTGCAAGAAGGGTTGCAAAAAATGCTGACACCATATGGTGATCCATATTTAAACAGTGGTCTGTAGATGACTGTTTTGATTCTAGACTTTTCATAGTTGATTTTTATTGTAGGCTTTTAAGATCCCTGAATGCGTGAAGTAATCTGCCTGCAAAGCAGGACTGTATGGAACTAAACATGAAATGTTAGATAATCGAAGCACCCCCACCTCCCTTACTAATTGATAGATTCCATTGGTTAAATGTATTAGCGTAAGGTAAAATCTTGTTTTGGTATTTTGTTCACTTGCTGTGGTGTGAGTATACTCACTGTGAGCTTTTTTTTTGGTCTGTTGCATGACATAAATATGTCACTTGGCATTTGCAATAATTACCATAGTACCAGAGAATTAACATCTCATTTTATAAGAGAGGCACTCACAAAATCATAAGGCAAACTGTAGCTCCATTTTTTTAATGCTAATAAAGTATTTTTGAGTTACTTGTCAATATTGTATGATTCTTTTTCATTAACCCTCATGTCTAGCTTTTATCAAGTCGTCAGTACTGGCAAACACACCAAAATAACTGGCTGCATCAGAAATTAGTTGCCCACATATCGAGGCATGTAGAACTTATTTTCTTGTGTTTTGTTTTGTTTCATGTCATTCTTTTTTGTTAAATATTTCACTGAAAAACCCCATGGGGACGTGAAATAAATGTACGTACGTATGTATGTATGAAAGTATGCAAGACTAAATCACTCCTCTTTCGACCCTGATCAATCACATTTAACATTTTATTAATTGCGGGCGACAAGAGGAGCCCACAATCCTAATCTCCAGGTTGTTATTACGTATGCCTAACATGCATCTAGCCAGCATTCGTTTGGACTTCCACTAAGAATGAATGGAATGTACATAACGCAATTTGATCGCGCGCATTTGGAACTTCTATCACTCGCAATCTGATCACGCGTGTTTGACTATCTGTCACGTGAAACATACTCAAGCACAGCGTTGGAGCAAAAGAGTTTTGACCTTCGATAGTTGTTGCCCGCACTCCGTAACCTTCGGTTATTACTAGTCAGTGACTGGTATATTATATGACCTTTGTTTAAGTAAAACTTGAACATACAGTACCATGAAAATTATGATGAAATTATCTCATTTCGTTTTCTGCACTGTTACAATGCAAGTTTGGAAATCTACATCAAGTACTGCAGAGAATGAATGCACAAAATATGTGAACATGTACACAGACAACCAAGGCTCCGTGACAGTACCACAGTACGAATCCAGTAAAATTACAGCGTTTGTAAAGGGTAAAAACATGATTCTAAAATTTGTAGGAAATACCGAATAAAAGTCAATGAAACTTTATACTCTGCAGTCAGCTGTTGCTGTCCTTAATACTATCGTGAGTCGTCGGTGTAGTGTATACGATGCTAATGCAAGCGCGTAGAAGCGAGAGAATGAATGTGATGTGATACACACGGGAATTACGTAATTTGCATGTACTATAGATACCGTGTGTTGTAATTTATTCGAGTCTGTTAGCGTTCTGAGTTCGGAGTGTAACGGTCGTGAATAAAGTGTGTTTTAACCTAACCGCGGTACTACATTGGCGACGAGGATGGGATGAGTGTAACGGTCGTGAATAAAGTGTGTTTTAACCTAACCGCGGTACTACATTGGCGACGAGGATATTTCGAGGATATTTCGAGGATTTCGCTGAGGGTTTCAAGAGTTTCGTTGAAAATCTCGCTGTGGATTTCGTCGAGGATTTCGTCAAGGATTTATTTCAGCGATGCCGGGAGGCGGTGGATCGGGCGAAACTAACGCGACAAGCGGTACTACAAGCGGTGCTGTTGGCGGTTCTGGGATGACTTCTGTTACTTTAGATGTCAGTGGATTGGAACCATTTAATCCAAAAGGAGAGGCGCACAATTTAAGTCAGCGATGGAAGAAGTGGAAGCGAGCGTTCAGTTTGTATGTGACCGGGAAAGGTGTATCGAACGACGCTCAAAAACGTGCTTTGCTGTTGCATGTCGCTGGTATGGATGTGCAAGAAATTTATTTCACACTAGCTGGTGAGGGTGGAGATGCAAGTTTTGAAGCAACGTTAAAGGTGTTGGACGACCATTTCGTGCCAAAGGCGAACATTCCCTTTGAGAGACATTTGTTTCGACAAATTTCGCAAGGGATCGGAGAGACAGTTGATCAGTTCGTTTGTAGATTGCGTCAGCGAGCAGCGACTTGTGATTTTGGCGCCGGCGAGGATGACTACATTCGCGATCAGCTCATAGACAAGTGTTATTCGAGCCATTTACGCCGGAAATTTCTGGAAAAGGAAGGAACTGTTACGTTAGATGAATTGTTGCGTGTTGCAAGATCCCAAGAAGCGGTTGATCGACAACTGAAGCAATACAGTACCGACCAAGCAGATAACCAGGTCAATGCAGTGGGTGGCAGGCTGTATGGAAACAAAAATCCCAGGAAAGCAAAGACGTGCTTTAGCTGCGGACAAGAAGGACACTTCAGTCAAGACAAAAAGTGCCCGGCGCGTGGTCAAACTTGCAGGAAGTGCGGCGAAACAGGCCATTTTAAAGTTAAATGCCCTCGACTCCATCAGCTAAGCAGGACCCATTCGGGATCTAGAGGACCTGAGAGTAGCAGAGGCGGACGCGGCAGAGGAGGCAGGAGTGCTGGTGGACTGGGTCGAGGTGGACGCGGACGCGGAGGGCGAGAGACGAACCTCGTGACTGGAAGACCTAGCCCTGGAGAGGAAGACAAAGGAGATTTCGCTGCATCAGGTCATTCGCAAAGACCCGATTATGCCTTTTCAGTGGAACAGGTGAATGATCGCAAGGAACAAAGGGGCGCTTTGGTAACGCTGGTCATTGGTGGTGTAGACGTACCCGATGTTCTCATTGATTCGGGAGCTTCATGTAATGTTATGGGTCAGCAGACCTGGGAGTTGTTAAAGCAAAAGGGGATTAACTGTGAATCTCGCAAATCTGCAAAGGAACTTTTTGCTTATGGTGGTACAGAACCTTTACCGACCCTAGGAACGTTCACGGCAGATGTCACGCTGGCTGGGTTTGAAAACGGAAGTAATGCTGATTTTGTGGTGGTTGAAGGCGATGGTCGCACGCTGTTGGGCCGAGAGACTGCCGAGGCGCTAAACCTGTTGCGTATTGGTCCTTTTCAGACAAACAGTGTTGACGGTGGGCGATCGGACGGGGATGTCAGAGAGAAATACAAGCACTTGTTTAGTGGTGTTGGTCTTTTGAAGGGCTACGAGCTTAAGCTACACATTGATGAGTCGGTGAAGCCTGTAGCGCAGCATGTACGTAGGATACCGTTCGGGTTACGCGCGAAGGTGGATGCAAAGCTGGATGAACTTTTGGAGCTTGACATTATAGAGGAAGTGCCGGAGGGGCCGTCAGGATGGATTTCGCCGTTGGTGGTGGTTCCCAAAAGCGATGGCGACGTAAGAGTCTGTGTTGATATGCGTCGTGCAAATGAAGCAATCGTCCGAGAGCGTCACCCAATTCCAACCGTTGAGGAGCTGTTACACGACTTGAATGGCAGTACGGTGTTCAGCAAGATAGATCTCAAGTGGGGTTTTCACCAGATTTTACTCAGTGAGGGAAGTCGCCACATCACTACCTTTGCCACGCATCGAGGGCTTTATCGTTACAAGCGGTTGATGTTTGGCGTAACGTCGGCGCCGGAGAAATATCAGCAGATCATTAGAGATGTGTTAAGGGGTTGTGCTGGGGTTGCGAACATTGCGGACGATCTCATTGTTCATGGGTGTGACGTGGAGGAACATGACAAGCGTCTTTTTGCGGTGTTAGATAGGCTGAGTGAAGTGGGGTTGACGGTGAACGGAGACAAGTGCGAGTTTAGATTGTCAAGGCTTACGTTCTTTGGTCACGAGCTGACTAGTGACGGCATAAACCCATCCGAAGAGAAGATTGCTGCTATAAGAGATGCTAGATCTCCCAAAGACGCAAGTGGAGTGCGATCGTTTATGGGTCTTGTCCAATATTCCGCTAAGTTCATGCCTGACGTGGCGTCCGTGGCCAAGCCTATTCAAGAGTTAACCAGGAAGGGCATCGTGTTTCACTGGGGTAAAGAGCAACAAACAGCCTTTGAGGAACTGAAGCGTCTAATCACCCAGGCAGAGACACTGGCTTATTTTAAGGTTGGCTGCAGAACGCGAATCATTGCCGATGCATCTCCAGTTGGATTAGGAGCGGTTCTCACCCAGCAGCAGGGGGGAATGTGGAGAGTTGTCTCCTACGCGTCGAGGAGCCTAACTGACGTGGAACGACGCTACAGCCAAACAGAGAAAGAGGCACTTGCCTTGGTTTGGGCGTGTGAACGGTTCAACATGTACGTTTCCGGACAGAGCTTCGAGTTGGAAACAGATCACAAGCCCTTAGAGCGTGTCTACTCGCGCACTTCAAAGCCTTGCGCCCGAATAGAGAGATGGGTCTTAAGACTACAAGGGTACGATTTTAAAGTGGTGTACCGCCCAGGGAAGACAGATATAGCCGACGCGTTGTCCCGTTTGAACTCCTTGGATCAAGTGGACCATGGAGAAGACTACGACTTTGTCAGAGCCATTGCTATAAGCTGTATACCCGTTGCTCTATCACCTACAGAAATTGAAGAAGCTTCCTATTTTGACGAAGAATTGACGATAGTAAAGAGTTGCGTGAGGTCAGGGGACTGGGACCGGTGTACGCTTCCCTCGTATGCACAAGTCAAGGACGAATTATGCGTCTATGGTGAGTTATTGCTTCGCGGCACAAGGATTGTGGTTCCCAAGCTCCTGCGCGACAGGGTGGTGCGGTTGGCACACGAAGGGCACCAGGGTATGGTGAAGACGAAGTATCGGCTCCGTAGTAAAGTTTGGTGGCCGGGAATGGACAAGGAAGTTGAGAAATTTTGTAAAGTTTGTCATGGCTGCCAGGTCACTTCTGGATTTAACCCTCCTGAGCCGATGTCCCGCGTTCTTCCTCCGAGTGCTCCTTGGCAGGATTGTGGAGCGGACCTGCTGGGACCCCTACCCACAGGAGAGAGTATTTTGGTGGTGATCGATTACTACAGTCGTTTCTTAGAAGTTGCTATTCTGAAGTCTACTACAAGTGCCAAGGTCATCGAAGCACTTGCACCCATGTTTGCCAGATTCGGCTTTCCGTTCTCTTTAAGGACAGATAATGGGCCCCAGTTCGTATCCGAAGAATTTGAAGCATATTTACGCGCAAATGGTATTGAGCACAGGAAAACGACGCCGTTGTGGCCTCAAGCTAATGGAGAGGTGGAACGCCAAAATCGCTCGTTACTTAAATGTCTACAGATTGCACATTTAGAAGGAAAGAACTGGAGAACTGAATTGCTTGTATGGTTGATGGCGTACAGATCCACTCCGCAAACGTCGACGGGGACTACCCCCTGTTACATGATGTTTGGCCACGAGGTTAGGTCCAAATTGCCAGAGTTAAGGAGAGAGACGGTCGGAGTGCCAGGCGAAGAAGTGCGAGAGCGGGATTGGTCAAGTAAATTAAAGGGCAAAGCTTATGCAGATCTCAAGAGAGGTGCCACGCCCAAGAGCATACGTGTTGGTGACACAGTACTTTTGAAAGCCGAAAAAACGAACAAGCTGTCTACCAACTTCAACCCTGCTCCTTTTAAGGTGGTTCAGAGGACAGGAACAGAGGTAACGCCTAGGAACGAAGCTGGTGTGCAGCGAAAAGGAACACTGCATTCGTAAAGAAGTACAACGATGGTGTATCCAATGGCAACGGAGACCAAGTGGTACAAGCAAGTTCTACAGTACAGACAGATGAGCCAGGGCCAAGCAGAGTTCCGGAGACGACAGAGGTATCAGGGCCAAGCGGAATTCCAGGGACTACAGGAGTATCTGAAAATTCCCAAGTACAAGCTGGGCATTCTACCGAAAAGGAAGATAACGCAGCGGAAAGGCCTGTGCGGAGGTCGACCCGAACTATAAGACAGCCTGCGCGCTATAAAGACTTTGTCCTGGATGTTTAGGACTTCTTTTCCTGTTTTGTCTAGTTTAATTCAAAGACTTTGTTTTGCTGAACGTTTAGGGTTTTGCAGCCTTTTAAAACTGCCTTCCTGCTAAATTTGATCAAAGAAGGGAATGTAGTGTATACGATGCTAATGCAAGCGCGTAGAAGCGAGAGAATGAATGTGATGTGATACACACGGGAATTACGTAATTTGCATGTACTATAGATAGCGTGTGTTGTAATTTATTCGAGTCTGTTAGCGTTCTGAGTTCGGAGTGTAACGGTCGTGAATAAAGTGTGTTTTAACCTAACCGCGGTACTACAGTCGGGTTTCAAACTCTGTAGCATTTGTTTCTCTAGCTTGAAAAGCTTTATTTGTTTCAATATCTGGGGCATTCCTACTTCTACGAGCCTAGTGTATTAATTTACCGTTGGAGTTCGAGTTTTGAGGAAAATGTGGTGTTGGAAAGGGAGTGATGGTGGCTGAGATGCCTTGTTGTGCTTCCCACCTTGTGAAAAATGTTCTATGGAGGGTGAATTTTAGCAAATTATCATGAAACTTCATGTGAGCATTAAGGACAACAACAACTAACGGCCACGTAAGTTTCATCGACTTTTATTTGGTATTTCCTACAAATTTAAGGATCATATTTTAACCCCATACAAACACTGTAATTTTACAGGATTTGTACTGTGGAACTAACACAGAGCCTGGGTTACCTGGATAACAGAAGTGTAAAGGAGCAGATGCAGTATAGCCTGGGAAGCCTATCATGGACTGACAGCCCTTCCCCTGTCTTTAGCCCCAGTCAATTCTTGGTAGATCAGGGTAACTGCCTGGTGGTGGTGGTAATAGGGAAGGTGGGAGCATTTGTGGGGGAGGAAGTCCAGGTGGGAGGGTGTAAACAGATTGATGAGCTGATGTTCCTGACATGTCTTTTGATTCATTCTTTTTCTGTTTTTTCTCCCACTTCTTGAGCCAATCCTCCAGCTTTGGCTCAGGTTGATTTGCTTGTGATACATTTGATGTTTGGCTACCTGTGCGCACAAAAGGAAATTTAAGTAAACAGCAGAAACTGAAGCAAAATAATGATGAGCCCTTTCACTTTTTAACTTGAGCAACAGATCAGTTTATGGAAATAGGAAATGAAAGGAAATGTATGAAGAATAAATAATTCAGCACTTCACAATAATATGAAGTTATTGATGTTTTCTGAGTTACTTACCATTTTTTCAATCTGTTGCTGGGTTTATTTATTATAATTACTTTGTATTATTTTGTTTAACGATCAAAATAAAAAATACATGACATAAAATAACATAAAGACACATAAACAGACTACGTCATTCACTAAACTACTTGAAAAATCATTTTTATACACTTAAAAAAAACCGACAACAAGTAAGGCAAATGCTACTTGGAGTTAACAACACACTTATACTAACAACACTCAGTACCCTTCTCAAACATTAGTGCTACACTATACAAAAAGTAACACTAAACACTAAAGAAATAATGCTACCTTAAATAACCAAATAAAAACTGTTTAGTAGTTGAAGTAGTTGTGGTGATAGTTACAAAATGTACTTACTGGTACTTGCTCCTTGAGCTGCTAATAGCATTTGTGGATTTGTGTGAGAATACCAACAACTATCACCAAATCCACAAGATCCTAAAACAACAAAAGGTCAAATGCTCACATAATGTTATCTAAAAATATTATGATGATATGTGCTATATAATGATGTAGTATCAATTACAATGTATTACTCAGTTACTATAGTTTAGATTGTTCACACTCCCTTTACACCATCTTTCCATAAGGCTGCAAAGATCGAGCACATTGCATTATGGGCAGCAATGTTAGTTTGAATGTACCAAGGTGAGGCCAGGGTATCCAGGCCAGAACCGGAACATTAAGATTGCTGCTGGTAACACTGACAGCACTCAATCTCAATGATCTTACAGAAAAATAGGGGACTGTCTTAATTTATAGCATTTTTTTGGTACGTCTGCAAGGATCATTACGCCAAAATTTTTCTTAACCCTCAATGATGAAATAAAAGGGTAAAGATAAAGACACACATGAGCCAAAGGCCCAAACGGTTGGAGCTTATCCGGGTGCCTTCTCCCCCCTGGACAGGATGCTACAGCTGTAGTCCATCACAGGGTTACCCCCCAGCAGTAGGTCGCAGGACCCATTTATACACTCGGTTGAAGAGAAACAACAAGGAGTAGAGTTCCTTGTCTAAGGAAACAATGTCTTGGACAAGGCTTGAACCCTGCACCTCTAGATCTGGAGTTTGAGGTGTTAACCACTTGGCCACACATGCCTCCTCAATGATGAAATGCACTTTGCTAACTTTGATTGACTCAACATTTCTGCTGGATACAAAATGGAATTGCCCAAACTAAGTAATGCATAAAATATAGTAAATGCAGAAATAATAAATGTTTCATAATCATACAAACTCACCAGTGGTAAAGAATTTTCGACAGGGTGGCTTACTGCTTTCTTCTGCTAGCAGAACTGCAGGATCTATTTTTGAAACAGCCAAAACACTGTGTAAAGCATATTAAGGGAGGAGCGGAGGCTTTACTTAGAAAGGGTAACAATGACAGTTACAATAATACAATAAACTTGTGACACCTCTTGTAAGCAACCACCTATCCAAAACACTAAAAATTTATTTCCCAGTCCCGTCCTTCATGTTGGAACGTCTCATAAATGACCACCTCTCGTAAGCAACCACACCGCTTTTTGGGCAGAGGGCTCACTTTTTGCGATGGTTTCCCCTAAAACCTCCTGAAAGCAACTCACTAGACACATGAAGTAATCTCTATGTTTGCTGTATGAACTACTGTATATGTATGCTGTATGTACTACTGTATTCAGATTATATGAAAAACTTCCTGTCATAACCAAAAATCAGTAAAATTTGCTTTCAATCAGTAGACCTCTTCTCATTAGAGACCAGCTGTGGGTTGATTCTTGTAAGTGACCACCTCCCGTAAGCGACCACTAAATCTTTAGCCTCCCAACAGACGTTCTTAGGGGTTCGTCACACATTCCCGCCCCATGAAAATCTGCTGAAATGAGTGGGTAAATTCCTTTCCAACTGTTCACAAATATTAGATGGAGCTCACGTAACGATTATCGGAAAACCAATTGGTGCTAAAAGAGTCAAAGTGTTGACAGGCCAAACATGATGTTCAACCTCAGAAGTGCCTGATACATGACCAAAGAGTTTTGTTCTGGACAAATATGTAGGAGATAAAGGTTGGCTTTTTGTATATTTCTCTCTGTAAAATTATGCTGAATCAGATGCCATTTGCTCTGATAAAGGTGTTCTTTTGATGAGGCCACAGCAGGATGATCTTCTTAGTCGAGTTTGCGGGTAAACTTTTTCGTGTAAGAAGATCACAAAAGTAGCACGATAGATGCTGGCCTCTTATTGGGCACAAAATTATTTTTTGTGCCCAAACACAGACAAGCATTCGAATGAGTCGTGGAATTGCTTCGTTAAGAGAAGCAACCCAGGGGCTTCCCTGTTCATTGTTGAAAACTTTCACTGCCATTTTACCCGACCCAACTGACTGCCCCTTGGTCTCTGATGATGTCACCTTTCATGAGACCTTTCTGATCTTTTGTGGAGTCTCGCGCAAAGAAGCCACGAAATTTCTCAAGGTCCAAAGTGCCCTTCTCAGATCAGTAAGTCTGCTGTGATTGGTCTACGTTTTTAACCGCTCGTTTCAACGGACGTTCGTGGGGGAAGGATTGCGTGACGAGCCGAAAGAACGTCTTTGTCACCTATGTGTGGGAAGCTACTAAATTTTCGCATTTTGGGTGGTCGCCTCGACTGTATTTTCTTTTGTTTGTTTGATTTACAGTCTTAATTTCAATCTTACTTACATCTTACTTTATCGCATCAAGCTTAGCTCAAACCCAATGTGATCGAATTGTCTGGGACTGGCAAAATAAGAGTCCCTTTATTTACCACTTGTCACTGTTCAATTATGAAAGAGTTTGTTTTAACTTAAGAGAACATGGAAAACACTGGTAGGTACAAAGCTAAGCAACTCTATCTGTGTTTACAGCGCAAGGTTTGACTGAGAAATGAATAATTCTCACCTTTGAATGAATCATAGTGCAGCTTCCGATTCCTCTTGTGCTGCACTCCATTGATGTGATTCTTCCTTGTTTGCGGAGTGTCCGCAAAGGAACGGTTACAGTACTCACAATGATACCTTTTCCCCATTCTTCAAAAAGACTAAAAACAGTAATGAGACCGCGAGTATTTACAGCCATTACTTGCAATGGCGGCCATGTTCCTTAGTAGCCGCTCCGGCAAAGAGCTTGGTAGCCACGTTTTCAAGGGCGCGAGTGCGAAACGCGATATAGACACGCGAGAGGCGATCCTCTCTCGATCTCGATCTCGGGTGATTTGCCCTTGCCCTTCGTCCTCGCGCCTCAAAACCTGCCGGAATTTATCGTAGAGCCACAACATCCAAACAAGCGCTGTTCTTATTGTTTTCAGACGAAAAAAGTAAAAGAAGGAAAAATACGCACAGTCAAACATTATCAAGCGGTAACCTTTGGGGATGGGAATGGCCGACTACCGACCAATACAGGTTTGACAAGACTAGAAAATAAAGATGATGACAATGCGAGACATCCATAACACGACAGATTAACTTCAACATGTTTCTATGTCTTCTTGGGCCAAAAGAAAGGAACTGTAGTTAAAGACCACTAACTGTTTTGCACGGTGCATCCACTGCACTAGTACCGCGGCGTGCCATCTCGACGACGTGACCGTTAAATAGATCACGTGAATTCGGCAATAAAACGGACTCATTGGTGGCCTGCGTAGCAGGCGTTAAAGCGGAGGGGGGAGGGGGGAGGGGGGAGGGGGATAGTAAGAATGAAAAGAAGGAGGTAGGCAAAAAAAGAGAGTGGATTAACGCAGGCTAACTCGTTGGACCTCGAAATAGGTGAACGCTTCCGCAGGTCAGATTTACAGTAAAAGGGAAATGATTTAAGTCTTAATTCAAGTTCAATTTCAGCACTGAAGCAGACACGACACGGCGGTATGGCCAATATCTTTCCTATGCGGAGAGCCAAATCATCCGGCCAGTGGCAGCTGTTTCGTGATATGGCTGTGCGCATGCGTAAGGTACTGGTCATACGAGGGTGTCATCCAACCGATAGTTTTATCTGTTGTCGTCGTTGATAAAGTTAACTTTTAATACACTGGGTATCGCCAAAACTCATAAAATTCCCTACTCTCTAGTGTTTCTCAGGTGCAATCCAGGGTTCGAAAAAATAGGGTCACCTCCTTCTAAAGCCTTTCCACGATATTGGAAGGGGTTCGATGGGTTGTTTCCCAGATAATCTTTCAGGAAAATAACTAAACTCAGTGAAATTCGACACTGTTATTTTTTTTGTTTGTTCGTTTCCATCTCGCCACATCCGAAAACTAAGTAGTGATGCCATTTTTACATTGAAAGATCAAACTGAAGCGTCGAATTAAACTAGACATGAACGTCGCTTCAACGCATTTGCTTCTACCGTCTACTTGACGAGTAAAACAGGTAAAAAAGTATATTTTAGTGCGTAAGATGTTTAAAGGTATAACAATCCAAAACGAAACGTGAAGCAGTTGTTGGTAGATTTAATACTTCCCTGAAAAGACTTATGTATAATTCAACAAAGATCACTATACTTTATTACAAACTATCTGTTAGTTGCTATTGACAGCACTATTTACTTAAACCACAATTACTTTAGAGTTTTAGATGCTATACTTTCAACTTCAACCACAAGACGTACATTTCTCATTACCTCTACCTCAAGGAGCTAATTTGTTGAGACAAATCCCACTCACTGGTAAACCTGAGGCTTGTTAATTGTCCCAAGTCATGAAATTCATTCATTAGACTGATCACAGTCCCCTATTTTTTCGTAAGATCGTCAGAGTCAAGAGCTTAGAGCTTACCGGTACGGGCGGCCATCTTGTACCGAGGGGTTACGGGGAGGGGGGGGGGGGGGGCGTCGGGGTCGACACTCATCCCCAGCTTAGACTCGATACATTTGAAACCAAGATAGCCCCCCGTAACGCAAAGCGCCTTGCGGAAAGATAGAGGACTATGAACAGTCTATTCATTCACCTTCAAGCATCTCTAACAATTCTAAGAAGCCCTTGGTTAATTCTTTATATTCTGATTGGTGAATTTAACTTCTGGTTCGCTTGGTTTCGATCCATTTATAAAGTGACTTGAGCTTGTAGCAATTACTTTTTACATTCCTTTGGCAGGAAAAACAACGACAGGTAGATGCAGGTTAGATAAGATAGAGATTAAGATAGCTTAAGCACAATGGATCCAGGCTCGTTTCATAAAATTCCACCGACTAGTCCCGAAAAAATACAAGTCTCCTTTGTGTTCTGCTCTTCGCATACATTTTCATACTCTTACATGATTCAATGCTCGAGCATTTATTGTCCTAACTTCAATTTGTTTTGCTTTTCAGAATGGTTTCTCTCAATCACTGAACGAAGGTGACCAAACAACAAAAGAAGTAGAAGCGCACGCGGCTTTCAGTTGAATTAGCAAAGGCCGTGATAGGTTATTTGACTGAGTCTGTTTCCATATTCGAGTTATTTTTTCGTAGCAAAAGGCCAAAGCTCGTTTAGATCTTTTCATCTAATGGAACAAATCCTGAAACGCGGAAATGCGTTCAGAGTTACAAAACTCTTCCTTCTCAAGAAAGGATCGTTACTTCTTTTACATCCAGTTCGTGACCAGCACGCTTTATAGTTTGAAGAGACATCATACATGAACTCACGTTGGAGTAGAAATAAGTGAGCCGCGCTGAGGTTCATTTTTTAAATGAATCACTAAGCGTGACTATTTAATCATATGAAAGCTCAAAAAAAAGAACCTCCACGACGTGATAGACTATTTAAGGCTTGATCTTTTGCATTACTTTCGTATGAATGAAAACCTTAAATGTGCAAAGCGAAAGTGCTACTACTTATCCAAAAAGGAGTCTCTTTCTTAACATCTGTCAAAGGAATCCCTAGTCTCCTTCGTAGCCGCGGCTCGGGTCGATGCGTGACTCCGCCCTGCGAAAGAGACTAAGGAAGGATCCAAATCAACAAACCTGCGCCTGTTGCGGCAATTAGCCGAACCTGACGTAAGAAAAAATAGAACTCGCCATCATTTGAACTAGGCGAGAAGAATGGCTGAATCTTTCGCAATAAAAATAACTGTTCTTGACCGTTTCAGGCAGCGTTCACACTTCATGCCAGGACACAAAGCCCGAGCACAGTACTCGCTCCACCCTCGCCTGAGTTCGGGTTCTGTGCCGGTGCTCGTACGAATTCAAAACCTTGTATTCGGGCACTCAAGTAACCATCGGGTTCCTGTGAGCGCACGACTCTGTTGGCCACGGCTTTGCATACCCATAGTTCCCTCTGACACTCATGTTTCAAAATGGCGTCTGACTGAGCGCAATGGAGCAAATATGTGGACAGTTACATATCGGGTACTCAAGGTGTAAACACACCATTTTCAGCCGGTACCTAGGCACTAAATGTTTGGGCAAGAAGTGTGAACAGTCCATGATCAGACTAAACTCTTCAAGACTTATTTGGCTCGGTTCATGATAAGTTCAGTCTATGAACTGGACCTTCGAGGATTTAAAAATATGACAAAAGTTATTTTGGCTCGTTTTTCTACAAGAAGGGTGTTAAATAATGACAGCATCTGCGCAAGAAATACCACATTTTACAAATACCCAAGACAATTTGCTTTAGTTGTGAAAGAAAGAGAATTATTGCAGTACAAAACTGATGAAAAACTGGGGACATCACTAAACTACATTTTATCATTTATATTTAGAGAGACATGGATGTGAAGTTTCTGAATCGGAAGTGTGCAAGCCAGAAATATCACAATCCTAATGGAAAAACCTAATTATACAATAGATGTACTTTACATATTCCATTAAATCAAACATAATTATACATGATACTGAACGCCAGCCTGAAAAGAAGAGAATAGAAACAATTACTCCAATTCCATTCACAGTTTAGAAGATAAAGTAAACTTCTAGTTTTAGAGTGTCCCAATAAGGTTCTTCAATCCTATTATCCCGACCCCAATTTTTGCGCAATCCCGTAATCCCAATGGTTATTTTCGGCATCTCGTATTCCATGCATACTTTCAATCCCGAATCCCGCCTCCAATTTTCATTAAAATCCCAAATCCCGGCTTTCAAGTAAGGCAAATCCCGTATCCCGAAAAACATAGTGGGAACCTTCGTTGTAAGCCCACTGTCCCTTCCCCATTGAAAGGCCTACGTATATGTAGCCTATCACGCGGACATTCTTAGGGGTTCGTCACGCGTTCCTTCCTCTGTGAAGCAGGAACGCGTGACGAACCCCTAAGAACGTCTGCAAAGCTACTGTATATGCAAAAAAAACTGTCCCACTTACAAACACCCTTCTTTCAGGCACCAGCAGGGTGGTCATTAGGCATCGGAGATCGGAGAATTCTCGTTTACTACGCATGCTCCGGCAAACGTTCGGTAGCCTGTCACTATTTTATGTTCAGACGTGGAGCCCCTTTTAAAATATTCTCCTGTAATGTTACACCAGATGCAATCTCTCCTTGTCTACTAATTTTCTATATACCGCGTATTCTGTGTCAAAGTTTTTTCATAATAATGAGGTTAAAATTGTGGTTTTCATTGGTTTATTTATGCTTGCGTCTTTTAGTTTTATCTTTAACTTTGAACGTTAATTTCATTATTGATTCATTTGTGACGCGTCTAGGAGTTTTAAATTAAAACAAGCAAATGGAAAAATGTCTTTAAATGAAAATAATGTTTGTAAGTAACGTCTCTTTTCAACAGAAAACGCATTTCTAAACGCTTTTTTACACCGCTTATAAAATAACATGTAAGTCCAACCAACAATAATATAAAAGCCAGTCATCCGACCTCCTAACCTGTACGTACATTTGTAGCTGTATAGGCCAAGGGTTTAAAACTGTATAACTAGAATTTTACCATATTTTACGAAAAAAGTCACAAGCCAGAAGCCGGTGAAGAACTAAGGAGCTCAAAGTAAAATTCCCTGACTTTTCCCTGACTTTTCACTGACCTTTAAACAGTTTTCACTGACCTTCAATTAATGAGAAACAATCGACGTTTACATTCGCTTTAGCTTTTTTTTGCAGGCCATCGACATTTCTCTCTTCATTTTCAACCTCTTTCTGCTTTTCGCGGAAAGAGGAAGAAGGAATTTGGAAGAAAGCATTCAGAACGAAAACCACCGACCACAACTACTACATGTGTCAGGCGTAGAGTGTCAAATTGACCGCTTTGCTTGCTTTACAGCATACTTTTCATCTTTTCCGAACGAAAATCAATGCATTTCAAAGTCTTGAAGTAAACTTATGAACTATAAACCGGAAAACAGAATTCCCTGACTTTTCACTGACTTTGACAATATCAAAGGTTTTCCCTCACTTTTTAAAAAATTCCCTGACTTTTCCCTGACCTCGAAAAATTTTTGTTTTTCCCTGACATTTCCCTGACCGTGGCAACCCTGAAAATTTTCCAAATGATCATTACACAGTGTAGGTGACAGTGAAGAAATGCAACGAAAAGTTAAGTACTATTAATTTCTGTCATGAAAATTATCAAACTACATTATTGCTGTAGGGATTTAAAATTAATATAAGATTTATTAGAAGAACAGATTGACTGAGTTACCTTTTCAAACTCTTTCAACCATGAAAAGGATGCTGGCTAGAGAGGTTATGCGAGTCCGTGTAATGAGCAGTCTCGGTAAAAATAAGTTCTATAATATCAAACAAATAAAAAATATATATATTAGTACAATAATTGACTAAAACTTAAAATATTTTACATTGACTAATTCAGTCAAAAGTCAAAGTCGGTATTTGACTCAATGGACGTAACTATAGCAGAGATTTAGTTAAGAAGTTTTTGTCTCTTGAAAAATAATAAATTACTTCTGTTTGTTGATGCATGTATTTATTCGTTACTGTTCGTTAAAAAGCAGTTATTAATTTTGCCGCTATGAATTTCACTTTCAAATGTAAATTAGTACATTAATTTCAACCACAGTTTCCTTGTTTGATTTTTAAAATGATCAAGTTGTACATACGGACCTTTAAGTTTCTCCTTGGGAAGATCATCCAACTCCGTTTCAAATCTAAACGGTTCCTCTGCAACAGGCTGTCAAAACAATAAGAATAATAACATCTGCACTTTGTAGTTAATGTGTAGGATCACACTTTAACTTTGACTACTTCATGGTTCCCCTTACAAAAACAAAACAATAATAATATCGTTAATAGCTGAAATGGCCCTTAGAGTAAATGTATAGTGTATGTCAGTTTGTATTCATTCATTGTATCAGACCAGCTTTAAAAACAGCTTTCAATCCATATGAATTTATTAAGAATTTAAAGAACTTTTTGTCTTTAGTACTTCTGTAATTCTTATTCCCCATGCAGGCGCGGATCTAGGATAAATGCTGACCGATTTCCTCAACGAGCGCCTAAAACGCAAGCTTCTTGGGGGTCCAGGGGCATGCTCCCCCGGTAAATGTTTTAGATTTTAACTCCCTTTATAAGTCTCCTTTCTCGGGGTTCCGAGTCACTCAGACAGGATATTGGCCAGTTCCATTCACCTTGGATAAAGCCTTGCAACTTGGAAAGTTTTTTATTTATCAAAAATATATCTATTTAAGAAAAATCTGACCGATTTCCGTAAAACGGTGGAAACCGGTGTGGATCCGCACCTGCCGTGAAAACTATCACCCAGTTCATGTGGCCACCTCATTATCAGGACTATAATTTATTCTTTCAAACCGAACGTTAAAATACTGCATTCAGTCACTTTTCTTATCAGAAAACAAGTGTCTTGTTTCTTTTACACAGTTGAACCTCCATTAAGCGGCCACCCTCTATAAATGGCCAACCCTCTATAAATGGCCAGTAATTAAAGTCCCAAAATAATTGTAGTAAAGAATGAGAAATTAAAATACATGTAAATTCCGAGATAGATGGTGATGACCGATTGCAAACCAATTATGCTTCTCCTGTCAAGCATTTGCTTCACAGTAGAGTGATATTTGTGCTAAAGATTCAGCTAATTTACGACAAACCTCTATTGAGCGGTCACCTCCATTAAGCAGCCACTTGCAAGTACCCTGAGGGTGGCCGCTCAATGAAGGTTCAACTGTATAACCAGATTTTTAATCAACAGGGTTTCACTGAATCGTACATACCTCATCGGCAGGGTCGTAATACTGCTCCAAATAGGGATGAGCTAGAGCTTGCTCTATTGTAATTCTCCTGTCAGGGTTGAAAGTTAACATCTTATCCAAAAGATCTAGAGCTGTGAACGAAAAAATAACAAATAAAAAAAGCTTGATAAAAGGAACTGCCTCCAAGGGTACAGCCATGTAAAAGTGCACATTCTCAGAGCATGCTATCATGTAAAATCGTCACCCATGTATATTAAAGATTACCCATGAAAGGAGGCCCCACATGGAGATAAAAACACTTCTTTTTAGTTTGTCACTGATAGATACATTATGTACTACTTTTCTGACATAGATCCTGATAAAACAGGGACACGCATGAAGCACAGACATTACACTCATGTAAGATGGGCACCCGCATAAGGAATACCCTTTTGAGGGAGACAACCATTTAAGGCAAATACCCTTGTCAACTGGACACTTGTTTACCTGATGGGCAGCCAGAGAAGGTGGACACCCATCTAGGATGCACCCTACGTACAGTAAAGATGGACACATCTGTAAGCACATCCAGGTACACTGTACAGTAGAACCCCGATAATATTACATATTTTAAACATACTATAGCGAAGTCCTTGGTATAACGAACTATTTTCTTTGCCCCAGTAACAGTAAAATATATGAAAAAGGACCTTGATATAACAAAACCTCATTACAGTGAACAAATTTTGCCAGTCCCTTGGCCCTTTGTTACAGGTGTATATTGAGGTTCCACTGTACATAGTAAGATGGAAAGCCAATAAATAAGGCACACGGTAGACTGTCCTCTAAGAAACTGAATAGCATGATAACATCAATATGCCTTCTCTCACCATTTGGGTCTGCAGTGGGAAAAATTCTTGTCCAAGGGACAGTTGGTTTGTAGGCTAATGACTGAATGTAACTGCGGGCCTGCAGAACATAATGACATCAAGATAAACAAAATGCACTAAGTGGCTTTGTTGTAAACATGTACAAACACTTACAACTGATGCCATCACTCTACCTTCACTCAAACGTTTAAGCAGTACAAACATTAAAACATGAAGATTTTAATTTTTGTCATGCAGTATTAGTTTCAGGGAAGTCTAGGGTCTCTTTAAGTGATGCAAAAACCAATTATGGAAAATGTTCAAATGATAAACGCAGAAAAAAAACTCTTGTTGGCAAATAACAAATAATGGGAAATGCTTGTGTGTTATTTTTTTAATGTTCTCATGAAAGGCCATTTGCAGGGCTGTCATTAAGTTTTGAAGCAACCGTAGCACATGAAGATTCACCCGTAACATCTCACAAAGATTTATAGTGCCACCTTTAGCTTTCCACTTTGATCACCTCTGACATCAAGTGAGCTCAGACATAACAGGTGTTACACGTTATGGCCCTTAATGACAGCTCTGATTTGCCAATGATGTCATTTTACTATTACAACTAGAATCCTTCTGGGTTTCGCTTTCTTTTGCAAATTAGGGCTTTTGTTATTTATTCATTGCTGGGATTACCAAATTTAAATATGAAGGGAAAAACAAAAAGGATTCTGGTTGTAGTAGTTAAATGATGCAATCATGCAAATGACCTATTAAAGAAGAAAGAGAATTTTCCCGAAAGCACAGAAAAAATTCAGAGCTTGGCAGTTTGACTTGCACAAGGCTGAAAAATAAATGGAATTCTTATAAAGAAAATTTTCCAATAACTGGTATGATTAATCATCAAGAACGATCGAGCATGCTAATCCAATTACAGTCGACTCCCGATAACTCGAACCTTCAAGGGAAATCAAAAAAAAGTCTGAGTTATCGGGAGTTCGAGTTATTGGCAGCTCAAAGAAAATAGCCACAAGTAAGAAAAAACATTGTTTGCCGTACAGTGAACATTTTAATCACAATTACTTGTAGAAATGTTAACTGAAAATTGAAAGAGAGTTTTAGATTATAAATCAGAATGTAATGTAACAAAATATAGACCAAACAGAACATCCATTTTACTGTTTTGAGAAGTAATTAAGCTGTTCACGTTAGATTTGTGACAAACAACACCTGCCTTCACAAGTAAACTAGATGCCTTCAACATGTCAATGGGAAATTCAAAATTCAATCTTTCACACGCCAGCTGTACACTGTTTTCCCCCAACTTTATAAGCACTCAAATCATGGTTTGAGTTATCAGGGGTAAAAATATATACATGCAGAAATGATCTGAGGGGAAACCACAATTACCGGTACTTCAAGTTAGCGGGAGGTTTGAGTTATCAAGGGTTTGAGTTACCAAAGGTAAAATTACAGTAAACGTATGAAGAAAATCCAGGGGAAATTGAGTTTGGTTCGAGTTAGTGCGAGGTTCAAGTCAGCGAGAGTCGACTGTACTTCCAAAGATCAATAAAATACACCATCTTGTATCTCAGCAGATTCCCAACATTACCATCCAGTCATCTGGGCCAAGTAGATTTTCCTCTTTCCTTATTTTCCCTTTTTCATGCTCACTTGGCCAATGGGCAAGGGCCCAAGCAAGTCAACTTCAAAATCGTTCATAAACACTAACAAGGGTGCATTAGGGCCCTAGGCAAGAGAAAAACTAAGAGAAGCTTCTTGTAACGACAAGCTGGAATTCATCAAGTCCTTTTTCTGTATGCAAAATATTTATAAGATTAAATGACTGAAAGACAAAAGGATTTTGCTTTTCTTTACCTTTTCGTTCATGATGCTTTGCAAATCATCTTGGGTCGGTGATCCTAAAACCCCCAAGATGTGATTCAGCTGATCCAGATCTGACCAACATGTCAAGGAAGATTTTCGAGACTGCTTATGTAAAAAATGTAGCCTGTGCCTTATCATTATTTAGCAAGCCAAGGCTGCTTTAGACAATGGATAGTAAATTTATAGGACCTTCTGGAATTACCATGATACTCTTTAATACCCAGGTTTAGCCATCTATTCAGGGTAATCTTGGCATGAGCTACCAATGCTACTGCACATGCAAGCATCATTTTTTAAACAATATTTGCCTAATGCAAACATTTTCATGTACAAATGCAAAAGTTCAAGTGCTGGCTTGAAAAAAGGTTTAGTTCCAATGTCTTTTATTATATTTTATAATGCTTAAAGTTTCCTTTAATTACTGGTACTTCAAAACAAACTGCATTCAAGCAAAAACCACCTACAAAAACTTGTGCAGCTATGCCAGTAAATCAAAAAGTATTGTGGTATTTTCTGATTGGCTAACATTTTGTTAAATCAAGTGCTGCCTACTTCAGCTAACTTTAACAAAGTGCTTCAGAAACCCTTGAAAAGAGTCAGTGCTACTGCAGCAGTCCAAGCTGTGACCATTTTGGGTAACCCTGGCGAGTAAGAAAAATTTTGATATCTCAAATTGCAGTGAATTTTGAAAGTTGCCTTGATGAAATAACCTGTGCTTGACAGTGGTGTCCCAAACTATGGTGTTTTTATTGGTTAAGTGTTTATGATCTTTGTATATTGTAAAAAGATATTTTCGTCATAATTTGCCCGTTTCACCGTGGTACACGTAGTCCAGTAATTATTATAGGCTTTAAGCGGTCGATGCACCTCCAAGCTTTATAGCTTTACACATGGTTGAACAGCCACTTCGATTATTTTGAGCAATTTGTGGAATAATACAAAAGGCGAAAAAAGTTCAAAAAATGTTGAGCTTGGAGCACCGCATTGACATGCTAAAAAACAGACATATATTAGTCACTATTTCAAAGATACAGTGTTTTCCAGGAAAAAGTGGACGGTTAGACAACATCTCAGCCAGAATACAGCCAACAGACCAGATGTCAATGGCTTTGCTGTATCCTTTGGAATTGAGCATAATTTCAGGGGCTCTATACCATCTTGTTGCCACATACTCAGTCAAGATTCCTTTGTGATCATGTTCAGGGTCTGCAACGCGTGCTAATCCAAAATCACAAATCTGAAGAGATAAAATAATAATAATAATAATTACAATAACAATACATTTCACTAATACAAAAACAAGGAATGAATAATAAATTTCAAAGTTGTTGGTGCTATTGCTCTGATAGCAAATGATAATAAACTTTGTAAACACATAAAACTAGACAAACCCATGTAGGGCTACAGCTGTAGATGTACTTTGTTTTCTCATGAGCTAACAAAACATCAGAGGAAACACCAAACTGATCACCAAACATACAGAGAGTACTTTACAGGACATTTTCTTATTTCCACATTAACGTTAACAATCCCTTGAAGCTTAGAATCAGTTAGACGAAAGCTTTACCATACTATGAAGCACTGTCAGCCATCTTGGTTCAGCCATGTGCTTTTCATAAATGGCAAACACAATGAGCAACCACTCCATCAGGTAAATAAAAATGGCCATTTTCAGGGCTGTCATTAAGAGGCGGGGGCCGGGGATTTCCCGCGGCTACTATGAACGTCTTCCCCAGCGGCTTTCAAAGGAAAATAAACGAAAAATAGAACCAACAGAAGTTCCTAGCTGTTTGATTCCCTGCCTACTTGTTGTATTTACCCAGCAACTTGAAATCTTAGCGACAACCCTGCACTTTTGAAAAAATCTTATCCGATAATTTGCGTGGAGATAACATTTCTAATTCTATCTATTTGTTCAAAAATTGTTCTTAACCTATTTTACGAGCAGACGATATCACTCTTTTGTTTTGATGTAGCTTTCAATATGTATTTAGAATCGCACAAACAGGGCATTCTTCAAAAAAATCTTTAGATCGATCAGACCAATCGTTGCCTCCCAAAAGATGCAAGCTGTTAATTATGCCATGTCCTTGAGAATTTTTATACACCAGGGACGCAGGATGCAGGGGTAACCCAAAATAACTGCTTAACAACACCCACCTTCAAATCACATGTAGTGTTCAGTAGCAAATTGCTGGGCTTCAAATCCCGATGAAGCACATTAGCAGAGTGGATGTATTTTAGTCCTCTTAGGATTTGGTACAAGAAGTAACATATGTGGTCATTACTAAGCTTTTGCGTCTTCAACAGCTTGTAAAGATCTGTCTCCATCAGACTCTGAACAATGTACCTACACCCCTTGTCAAGGAAGAACATGTGTTCAAGTAAAAATTGTTTTTATGAAGAAGTTTATTGTCCCCACTGCAATTGTGGGGGAAATACCAGGAGTTATTGCAGAGCTTATTCAAGTGTGGCACTTATTTGAGGGCAGCGCTTATTTGAAAGTTGCACATGGCAAAGAATTGTATTAAATATGGTGTTATTATTTTCTGTATTAAACTAACAGTCTTTTCACTTTGATTATATAAGAGCCGTGGCACTTATTTGGGGGCAGCCCTTTAACAATATTAACTTTTTCCTACCAACTGCGGTGCTTATTTGAGGGCTGTGCTTAATTGGGGGTAATGCTTACTTGAAGAGTACATACGGCATACCATTAAATTTTAGGCAGTGCTTCATGGAAATCGAAGTCTATCTGCTACAAAGAGATCCTGTCCTAGTATAACTTAGACTCTATCAAGTATAGGTGTCTAGTCCAGTCCAAGCTCTCGTGCTTATGTTCAAAGGCTATCCTAATTATGTGAGTAATATGTTTAGTATGAAAATCTGTGAGAACAATCTTATTGGTAGTAGTAGCAGACTTAATCAGCAGGCCCCTAATACTTCTTTCAAGCACAAATCTTTCTCCTTTGCATGCCATCTCTGGAGCACTCTTCCTCCTCACGTTAGGGAGGACTGTGATCTTAAGAATTCATTGACAAGTTCAAAGAATTTAACTTGGGCCAGGACAAATGTCGCTGCAATCTCTGCTCTCATTAGTCTGCCAAGTTAGTAATTAGAATAGTTAATTAATTTTATTCATCTAAATACAATTGTATTACTATTATTATTATTATTATTATTACTATTATTATTATGGATACATGTACATTATTGTAAGAAACCTTCTTTTTAGTCTTACTAATGTCTCATGTTTGAATTAAGATTGAGATTTTGATATTGAGACTTGAGATTTGCATTGTTTTGTTCTTTGCATATTATGTATAGCTTTGCAAAAAAGATTGCAGTTTGAAATTATTTGGAAACCAGCTGGTATAAGACCCCAAATAAAATATTGTCTTGTCTTGTCTGGTCTTGAACTGTAAAAAGAGCACAAAGAATTTAAATAGACGAGTTTGTTCGCCGCAAAGCAAAGTTTATAACTTTTGTCATAATTGGCACTATGTGTGGAATGCACATGATCATTAACGAGACAGAAACATAAGTTGGGTATACATGTATGACTGTCTCTGCCTGGTTTCCATAGCTACCTAGAAACAAACTGTAAGTACACAAAACCACAACAAACTTAGCCAGGTTGTTTCCAATTGTGTTAGCAATCAGCAAATGCTCATAGTGATGAATTTCAAATGCAGAAACTACTTTTAAGAGAAAATGCAATCGATTTGGTCCATTTGCTTCATTATAAGAGCAACCTTTTTGAGGTAACAGAAGACTGATTTGTGTCTCTATCAGGTCTATATAAGCCATATGTTCTTCAGATGTAATGAGAATTGTTTTTTGTTTCAGCTTTCATGCAAGTTTAGCTCAAACCCTGCTTATTTTCCACAAATATACCTATGAATTTATGTTTAAAGCGGGTCAACCTGCGTAAACAGTGTCAACAGTAGAATTTCTGATGAAAAATACAAATATACTATTTTTATTTGAGACATATGTATTTGCAGGTAAGCAAGAGACCTGGATCCAACTCTCAGTTATGCTGTTACTTTTTCCTGTTTTGCTTGTTTCTTTGTCTGTTTTTATTTTGCTGGTTTTGTTTTTTTTTGCTCTTGGTTTTTCTTCATTTGCCATGTGCGACGCTTTGTGATACATGTATTTTTAGTATTAAAATAATGATCACAACTGATGTACAGGAAAAAGCTAAAAGGCCATGTTCCATCTGCAACATTGAAGTTGTGGTATTTTTGGAATGTTATAAGTCACCGTAAACAACTCTCTATTATGACATAAAGGCAATGTAAACAATTACGTTACTCAAAAGACGTCGAAGTGTAACGCCGTATTCGAAATGCAGTAAAAACTGGTAACTATGTTTCAAAAGCGTATATTGGAACTTTTTGTTAGGCAGCTTTCAAGAACTTTTAAAAATGTAAAAAATGTGGCGATAGAAAGCGACAGCTGTGTCCCTGCGAACAGCCGGGCAGTTTGCTAAATTAAGAAAAATAAAGCTTTAATACATTGGAATACAACGGCAAAACAAGCTGTCGCGACCTGAATATTTTTGCCCGTAGGGTATAGTATTAAACATACAGTAACCAAGAGAAAATTTGGGCAGACAGAAGTAATTTTACAAAAATGAAATATTTTGCGTGAGCAACAACACTTTAATTCAGTGTTAAATGTTATAATTCTCCCATAAACTTCTAGCTTTCCTTCAGCAAAACCGTATTTTGTGATTTCTGAAATGAACATGCACGTTTCTTCCACGAGCTATCCAAAAGTTGTAGCGATGTTCGAATACTGGTAATTCGTCATAAAACGAACTCAAACAGGAAATTCGCGAATTTACAGATATTGAGCAACAACAAGAACTAAGCCTCAGCAATATGGTTGTTGTTACCAGAGTGTTTTCAAAGGATACACGTCTTTCATATCGTTGATGTTCGGAGCACGTAAAATATCCATTATGTTAATAATCTGAAAGAAAAAATAGCTCAAATCAACAGCCATATCAGCAAAAATGCATATTTGTGTAGGGAAATAATTCCGTGATGTACAACGGAAAGGAGGTAAAGGCCAAGTTGTAAAGATATTCAGTGGAATTCATGACATATTTTCGTCTCAAGTATCGATCTGTTCTTAGCGGTACGTACGTATATATCCTTACATTTTCATGTTTAAATCGCTTTAAAATCTTGATTTCCCTTAGGGTCCTCTGACAGTACGTTTGGTGCTCAAAAGGGCTGATCTTCTTGATGGCTACCCTGGGTCCGGTAAGATTGTCCACCGCAGAGCTTCATGTAGGAGAAAAAGAACAAGAATATTTTTGAGTCTCGGACGTGCAAAATCGAACTCGACAGTCACGCCACAAAGGCTATTCAGCATCATTGAACGCTCAAAGAGTGACATCTGATATAGTTCGCTTACCAAACCATTCCATATGCCCCTTCTCCTATGTACGTTAGATTCGTATACCGTGGCCCGACATCAAAAACTTGGCCCCGAACAATTTCAGGCGCCGAAGGTAGAGCGGCCATGTTTGAGTCAGCTTCCGTTTGTTAATTACACTTGATAACGAGGCTGAAACGCGCCCAAAGTCTGGATATACCCTGCCCAGCATGCGGTGTGGGCATTCCGTAGGTCCGCAAAGGGTGCTGTGAGCGCAAAATTTATTGACTAGGCTGCCCAGGGTGGGGCCAGTTGACAAAAGACCTTCGATCTTCTCCCCGGGGGAGGGTGGGTATTCCTGGGAATTTGCAGTGGGGTTGTGCCGTCGGGCTCTCTAAATCCTGACACTATTTCAGACAAGATAGAACTCATTCTCTCTTGTTTCAGACCAATGCCTATAAGGCGAACGTAAGGAAGTTTACCCCCCCCCCCGAGATTTTCTCCGTCAAAAAAAAGGAACAGTATCAATTATTAAAGTAACGATAAAGCATGTTGAGCAACGGCAGCCATTAAATGAAGACGTGTTTGAAGCTAGCGTACTGTACTTTTTCATCGTCTCCTTCAAAAGATGCGCCGATGAGGACCGTATTTATTCGATTAACCGCCCTGGACGCTTATTAAATTTTTGGACCTTGAGAGTGGGCGCTTATTCACCATTTTCAGCAGGTGAAGTATGTTTATTTTGCAACAAACTAATAAATGCTAATAACAAAACGCGAAGAAGTAACAAAGCAAGGTTTCTGTAAAATACTCTGAAGAAAACTCCGTCTTCGGGGAAGTCTCTTATTAAAATTTGTTCACTCAAGTGGGTGGGGTGGGGGTGAGCGCTTATTTGAGTTTGATTGGCAGGAGGAGGGGGTGGGCGCTTATTCGAGGCTGGGCGCTAATTCGAAGTTGGGCGCTTATTCGAATAAATACGGTACCTTTTGGGTTCTTCACTTTTTTGTTGAAGTTTAATCTTTTTTCTGTGTTTCTTTCTTTCTAAAACGTGATTTCAAATCTCTGTGTGCGTGTAGCTAGTGTGTTTGTGTGTGTGTACATCAAAGACGTCTCTCAAGCTATCATTGGCACTTTTTTTCAATGCCTTCTTCAAAAGATGGTAGGATGGGTCGCTTTCGAGGTTTCTCTTCGCCTTATGTTGAAGATTAAACCGTTTTAAAAAAAATGTGACGGCCAATGTCTCTTTTTACCTTGTTGCGATTCATACTCTGCGAATGAAATTTCATTCCTAACAGGAAAGGAATACATACATACCAGGAGCCACATACATACTTTTATTGTTGCTCCCTAAAGTGGCTTTTTCAGCACCAATATTACAAGACAAAAAAGTAAAAAAGAATAATAATTGTCAACTTAACTAAATGTAATGAATCTATAATATATAACATATTAACGTGATTTGCTCAAATATTCTCTAAAAATACACTGTTTAAAATTGTCTAAGCTAGTTAACGCCCTCAGGTGCTTGCTTATTAATCCATTCCAGATTTTAACCCCTCTATAGGTAAAACGACGCTGACCAGTGGCCAAGCGACAACGGGAAATATTAAGGTTGTTTACACATCGCGTTACCCCAGTACTTACCGACGATCTCATTTGAACCTTCGCACATAGATATTTAGGACTAACAAGGCTGTTAAGGCACTTAAACACCATCACAGCATCGTTGATTTCTAATCTATCTTTTACACTGAGCATTCTAAGTGACTATAGCCGTTCACTGATGTGGTCGAATTTTCTAAGTCCCAGAATAATTCTCGCGTCAAAATTTTGCACCAATTGGAGTTTGCGCACATTAGTCTCAGAGGTGTTTGACCACAAAATTGAGCAATAGAAGTAGCTTAGAAAACACAAAACTTTTTATGAGTAATAAAAGTGTTTGTCTATCTAACAGATGCTTAATTATATTTATATGTACTAATTGATTAAGGCAACTAGAAACAATTTTAGTGATATGAGTATCATATGAAAGACGTTCATCTGTATATACTCAAAGGTCCCTGGCAAAGGGAACCGGCGAAATCATTATATCAAGTATGGTAATACAAATATATCTGCGGTAACCGTGGTTAATAAGTTGCGCGGTAGTACAATAACAAGTATTTTCGTCTTATCAGGGTTTAGAAGCAATGAATTTTTGGCACTCCATTTACAGATCTGCATGTTGAAGGTCAGCATTTACGGAAGCTACAGCATTATCTATATCGGAAACTTTAATAAATTTTAAGTAAAATTGACTGTCATCTACGTAACACGAGGAATGTGCTCATTACCCCGAGTAGTCAATAGAAAAAAATCGGTAGCGATCAAGTGATTTTTATCGATTGATAACGGAAATGGGTGAAATCGATAAACTAAATTGCTTGATCAAATCGATAATATCGATTTTTCATGTTTTTAACGATTGATAACGGAAGTCCGGCCTGGTGGTTGTTTTTTGGCATAAGTAGGATAGTACAGCTGAGAAACACATCCACGAGTAACAACTGATCAACAAATTATAATGTAAATGTGGAAACTATTACACACACAAATTTCTCTCCATCTAAAACCTTTTATTTTGAATAAAATAACAAAAACGGTTTGATTTAATTACATCCAGTCCTCTCTGGCAAATATCACGAGAAACGCACGACCTTGGATAAATATCTCCTACCCTGAATTTCAAAATCCCCTCGAGTCGAAGGGGCCGGGGGATATATTTTGGGGGGCAGAGGGATTGGTGGAGGGGTGCGTAAAAAATAATGGTAATCGTTCCTGCTTAGAATGGCTACCTTGCTTATTTTTATTCATAATGGTGGAATTTACAAGTTACTATCTTACTATACAGCTCCGACTTAAAAATGGTCCTCATTTTTTCTTGTTATGAAAGTCTTGCAAAAGGGCACAATGTCTAGCACTGTCTCATGAGTCACGCAATGGTCGGCGATCAGGTTTTTATGTTAGCCTGAGTTTGTACAAAGCCGCCCCCTCCCTTAAGAAAAAATCGCCCCTCTGCAGCCCAGTTGAAATCGCCTTTCAGCGATTCTTGTTTTTGGTAGAAATAGTTTAAAAGTCACATCCCAAATAAATCGGATACGAAAGTGCATCCAATACCTCTCTCAGAACTTCTCTAACGCTACACTGTATTTGTGATTTCGAGTTTAAACTCCTATAAACGTTTTGTGTGTACGCCCGACCCACGCCAGCAATCACTGCGGACTAGAAAATACAAGCTGTAGCTATAGACATATAGTAGTTTAGCTTGACTAGTAGCAAATTATTTTACCCTCGGTGTTTCTCTGCAGGTAAAAACAATTGTTAACTGTTACGCTCATCACGCCTCTTGACATACAAGTCTTTCTGTAATGTTTAAAAGACGATGAGCCTAATGCTAAGCTCCGAGGCAGGTGATTCATGCAAAAGGCTGTTACAGAAGTCGAAGTGCGAGGCGATGCAGTGGAAGATCCAGGGAGGGTAGATTGGGTGACTAGCAACCCCCCTTTAGAACAGCCCACCAAAAAAAAATAATGCGTGGAAAAACAAACGGAAATACGTACGTGGGTCTCAAAAACCTTGTGAAGTCAACCAGCTGCAAATGCAGTTACAGTCGATCGAAGTGTGGTTTGTGAGAACTTTGTGGCGCTGCACCCTAGAAGAATGACGGTGTCTTCACTTTTGGCCGACTAGGATTAGTAAGGTATTTCTATTAGATAACACGATGTTGTGGATTATACAGTTAAGAATGCTTAAAAGTATCGATTTCTGAAGACTACAAATTGTCGTCATAGCCCAACCTCGTCCCCACGGTTTTTCCCTTAAAAACTGGGTGGGGCGGGTAAAGTCCCGCCCCACCCATTTTTTTAAGGGAAAAGCCCTGTGAAAAGTCCCACCCCACCCATGTTTTTAGGGAAAAGCCCTGGGGAAGAGCTTGGTCATAGCCAAGGCTGTCATTGATGATAACAATAGAAAAGTTCCATGAGGAAAAGACAATAATAATGATCGACATAATGAAACCTTTTTCCATCATCTGGTAAATTGCTAAGTTTTAGTTATAGACTGAACTGAAATTAATTAATTATTGTACTATTGATCTGTCGGTTCTATGAGGATCGATCATCACGCCAAGCAGGAACCTGGGAACGAGGTTGCGATCATCCACTGAGGAGGGGCATCGACCCTTGAGTCCACAATTTTAATGGTATTTGCATGATGATTTTCATTCCCAGCCCTGAGGCTAATATTCTGAATGCTATTTATTGCGGTTGCTTGAAAGTGAGTCGGCTTGACCTTACGCAGTGAGTCATGTTCTAAGACTATAGCGGAACAGCTAAAGACGGTTTGACTAGACACAGTACGCTACTTGAAAACATGTACTAGCCGGCTATCTACTGGTTCTGAAAACAAGGAGAAAAACTCTAGAGGCAACAAAAGCCATAAACGCTTGACCTCATAATGTCAGCACCACATACGATGTTCTTTGATGAATACTGGTTCCAAACAAGTCTCTCGTTTATTATTGTATACTCAGTTGTGTCTCTATTCACAATTTCCGTAAACCTTCTTTTGTGCGTTGCCTATTGGAGGGATCCTTTTCGCGAGCTTCAAGCCGTTCAGAACTACTACATATTGAATTTAGGACTTGCGGATCTCATCATGGGCGCCCTTTCGGAGCCTCTGCTGATAGCCACATACTGGAACAGCAACAATGTAATTTTCTTCGTTCACTACTTATTTGCTATCATTTCCGCTTCTTGTTCTCTGTTGAACATAATGGCCCTCTCGATCGTCCGCTATTTTGCTGTCCAAAAGCCATTTGAGAGTCAAAACATCATCAATAAGAGGAACGTAAATATCAGCATAGCCGTTATTTGGTGCACTGCAATTCACTTTGCTCTTCTTCCTGTTGCGGGATGGAGAGACAAAACATTTCAGTTATATTTATATGGTTTAGGATGTATCGTACCCACTGTTGTCTTCACGGCTTCATATTTCATGGTCTACCGTGCAATACGCAAACGCACAGCCATGATCAAACTCATCGGGAAAGAGAAGAAAAGTCAACTTTTGCGAAACACAATTTGTATTGAGAAAAAAGCGACTCGAACAGTCTTAATGGTCCTTGTGGTTTTCTTGGTCTTATGGATCCCATTTCTCATTTGTGATTTTGCTGTCGTTCACTGTTCAAACTGCAGCACCTCCGCATTTCGCCTCGCCCGCGACATTACTCTCTCCTTGGTTTACTTTAGTAGCGGAATAAATCCACTGATCTATGCGTGGCGAATAAAGGCATACAGAAGAGCTTTTCTGCGAGTCTTGGGCTTTAAGGTGCTTTCGGTAAGGGCGTCTGGAAAAGCTGGAAACCGGAATCCGGAAAAGGCACCGCAATAGGAACACTAGGAACAGGAAGCGGAACCGGAATAGGAACCGTAATGGAAATAGGAACTTATATAAAGACAGGGACAACATTTATCGTCATTGAAGTTAATTTGGATTTAATTCTTATTCAGATATATAGGAAAAATAAGGGAAAAAAGGGAATTGAAACAGTGTATAGAAATATGAGAAGAAAAAGAAACAAGAAAACATTCTTGAAATGTGAATCTAATCAATATAACCTTTCTTTATCTTTACCCTGTGACACACTGCGTTCTCGTGTCAAACGTAATAGCGAACTTAAGTAACCAGAACGCTGACCGTCGCGGACTTCATGAATAGCAACCGGAAGTTCAATGTTTCGCTTGATGCAACGCTTCTGTCTTACACAACGAATCCTTTTACCTTTTAAGGTAAAAGGATTCTACAATTGTAGAATTTGATGAGTCAGAGCACTGAAAGACAGAAAATATCCACTTCCGGTTTCCATTTTTAACGTCCTGGACGTCAACGTTCTCGTTGCTTAAGGTCCTTATTGCAATCGGTTGAATAAAGCCCGGAGGGAGTACAATATATCTATGTAGCAAACCTGAAGTGTATGGCAGCCCAATAAACGTCTCTGATGTGTGTCTCGTTTACACATGGTCTTTAAACAAATAAAAATCTACGGAATATAGTAAGTGTGGCTGAGAAGTTTAATCGCAAGACCTTCCATGACAGGCTTATGGATATTTAGTAGGTATATAAGGTAAACAAAAAATGATCAATGATTGACCTAGTTAGCTTATAAGATCTTAAGTGTTCTCAACAACTTTTCCTTTTGGGTTCTCCCGTTAGACTTCCTTTGTAACGCAATTTATCGAGCCAAATAACCTTCTTGTAAACAGCGCTAATAAACAAATGGAAGAGGTTTCGAAATCTCGGTTGTTGATTATTAAAACTTGTCGGCATCGCCCAGAATCAGGCGACATATTCGGGAACTTTAAGTGCACTCCGAGCGCCAAATTTGAAACGATGATCAGCGAACCAAGGCCAAAACAAAGAAAAAACGGCCAAAACTGTTCAGAGTGGCTCATGTTTTACTCTTTTTTGCCTTAACTATATAAAAATTATTAGTGTCAGCATATGGATTTTGTAGATGAGACGTTAATAAAAAATACAAGACCACTGGTGACTCTGTAGACCTTGTAGAAGTTCTGGCTTTTTCGCTTTGAAAATCGGCTACTTTAGTCACTATTTTGTATGGGAGGTCACGTTTGAGGCTAAATCTCTGTTCGACAAGTCACTTTATTCATGCGTCAGGATATGGCTAAAAAATCCTCTGTTTGTGCTTAGAGGGCTAGACCGTTGGATTTGACCGCCACTTTCAAAATCACACTAGAATTTTGTTGACTTACGAAAAGGCCTTCCATTTTTTCGTCTGACACAAGGGCCATTGGAGACAAACCATCAATTAATATTTCTGAAGCTCTCACCTTTCCAGTACTTCTTACACTTTCATTCATCCACAAGGAAAGACGCCCCTTCACTTGAGCAACTGTCAGTTTTTCCCTATTCTCCAATAATCCTCTCTCGACAACAGTTAAATTTAGCGTTGAGTTGTTGACAACTCGTCTCACACACTGCGTTTTTTAGTTGTCGATAATATTTAGTTGTAAAAAACAAACCGTTGTCAACAACTAAATCATCTAGTCTGCGGAGGCCACCAGCTAATTTCAACTGAGGGCTGTTTGTTTTTTGCATGCCCTAAAACCCAAACGAGGTAAAATATACCTACGTTTACTGTGGAAGTACAGCCTCTAGCTAGACGGGATGGCCCGAGGAATAAAATCCTGCTGAAATCCAGAGACTTGCGGACAATAAATCGTCTGGGCATGCGGACTTACCTCGACGAAGTCGACCTTGGTCGTCTGGTAGGATGCAAAGAGTCATGTGAAGAAAAAACACTCGCGCTTGAAACCATAATCAAGACGGGCTTGGATTTTGTACTTCCCCTTAAATCCAAGAAGATCATTGCCAACGAACCACCACGGATTAGCAAACAACTGAAATCCTTAATTCACGAGCGCCAAATAGCCCTTGCTCGTGGCGATAAAGATCGCTTCCGCCGCCTTCGGAACCGTGTTAATCGCTTACGGAAGTCTTGTCGTGCTAAATACGATGAGTCCAAAGTCGAACATCTGAGGGACTGTGAACCGCGTAGGTGGTGGAAAGAAGTTAAGTCACTTGGCGGGATGCAATCAGCTACGCGCACAGATCCGATCTCTGTCTTGAAGCATATTGACTCAGGGCCTGATTCTAGTCGTACGGCCCTTGCTAACATCATTAACAATGTTTTTCTTGCACCAATGAACTCTTTTACTCCATTGGATCCTGGAATTTCGGTTGCCGCGCAATACACCTACACGCCAACGGCTGCTGAGTTCTGTGTCCTAAAGAAGCTCATCGCCCTTAATCCTGCCAAAGCTTCTGGGCCTGACAGCGTTTGGCTTTCGAAAGAGAACGCGGACTTATTGGCTCCAGTGGTTACTGATATTCTTAATTGTTCATACTTGGAGGCTCGTCTGCCCCGGTCCTGGAAGCTCGCCAACGTTACCCCTATTCCTAAGCAGACCCCTGTTTATGACGTTAACAAACACTTGAGACCAATTTCACCTACACCTGTCCTTTCCAAGTTGGCTGAGGACTTTGTGGTTGATCGTTAGGTCGACCCTCAGCAGTTTGGCACTGTTCCCGGTTCAAGTACCACCGAAGCCCTAATTAGTATGACTCATGCCCGGTACAGTGCTACTGACGGTAACGGGGCGTCTGTGAGGGTGATTCTCTTTGATTTTAAAGAAGCTGTTGACTTTCATCGACCACCGGATTTTGGTCAGCAAGCTTGGTACATATAACTTCCCTGATGCTGTCATCTCATGGATTACCGACTTTCTCACCTCGCGCAAACAGCGTGTTAAACTCGGTCACGACTGCTTTTCAGAATGGGGCGCGGTTCCAGCGGGGGTTTCTCGAGGTACAAAACTAGGACCGTGGCTGTTTATCATCATGATCAACGAGCTGGATGTTCCTGGCACTGATCTCTGGAAGTATGTCGATGATACCACTATTTCGGAGACGATAAGCAAGAACCAAGACAGTCATATTGAAGCTGCTGTTGACACCCTAGCAAGCCGTGCGACCGAGGATAAGTTTCAACTAAACGAGACGAAATGCAAAGAACTGCTTATAAACTTTAACACTAACAACCCTACTTCTTTCGATCCAGTTGTTGTTGATGGCATGCCCGTGATTGATTTAGTTATTAGTGCCAAAATACTAGGCCTTAACATCTCCAATGATTTGAAATGGAATTGTCACATTGACTCCATTATTAAGAAAGCTAAAAAGCGCTTGTATAGCTTATCTCAGCTTAAACGCTCTGGTCTTGGTACCCGTGAGTTAGTCCAGTTTTTCTGCACTTGTATTCGTCCGATCACAGAGTACGCGTGTCCTGTCTTTCATGACGGCCTCCCCGTGTTCCTCTCTAACGAACTTGAAGGAGTACAAAAGCGGGCTATGCGTATCATTTTCCCTCTTTGCTCATATAAAATGAGGCCCTGGTTGAATCAGGCCTAACTAAACTTTCAGACCGCCGCCAAGAACTAGTTGATAAACTATTTAAGAATGTTTTGCAGAACGAACAGAACAAGCTCCCTGAACTTTTTCCTGCTCGCAACACATGTACCTTTAACCTAAGAAATATGCGGAAGTTTGAAGTTTTTTTTTAGAACATATATATAGTGTCCTTATTTGCGTGTAGTCCTTATTCACTTGTAGTCTTTTTAATGTGATTATCAATATTCAGTTTTTTGTAAATAATCGTATAATTCAACTTTTAGTTGCAAATCGGTTGTTAATAAACTATCTATCTATCTATCTATCTATCTATCTATCTATCTATCTATCTATCTATCTATCTATCTATCTACCAGCAGCAGGGTAGCGCCACTATTCAAAGGAGGCTCACCAACCGATTGTGACAATTATCGGTCTATTTCGGTATTGCCCTGTATTTCGAAGATCATGGAGTCTTTTTTTAACACCGACTTACGAAATTTTGCGCAAGAGGTCGGTCTAGTAGTAGACTATCTAAAGCATGTTAGAATTCTGATTTTGTGCTATCTGCAGACGATTCCGGGATTCATTTTAGTTTTAAAGACGTTGGCAAGACCGAGTACAGAATTCACGAGGATCTCAAAAGCATTCAACAGTGGTTCTCTAACAATGGTCTTATTTGTAACACGAAAAAGACGGTGACAATGGTTATTGCTTCACACAGGGCAGTCAAAACTGCCGGAGATGTTCGTATATATTACGGTGATTTGCTTCTAGAGCAGAAGAGATCCTTTAAGTACCTCGGTGTGATAGTAGACGAATCGTTATCTTGGAGCAGTCACACATCTTATGTCGCCTCCAGAGTCTACCCTAAACTTAAGTTGCTAAACAGGATTTCGTCCTTTCTGGATCCAACTACCCTTTCAAAGATTTAAAAGGCGACAATTTTACCTATTTTAGATTACGGTTGTATTTTATGGTTATCTTACTCCAAGTAAAACTCTGATTTTTTACAACGATTACAATACAAAGATATGAGGATTGTCTTAAGGGCAAACCACCTGTTGTTCGCAAACGATGAGAGACAAACTAGGACTTTAAACGCTATCTAGTAGGCGAAGATTTATGCGTCTTCAGCTAGTATTTAAAATTGTCAATTAACAATCAGCTTTGTAAACGAAATTTCATAATTACATGATCTTGAGATCCGAATGCCGTGGTAGGACCTTAAGACTAGACGAGAAATTCATCTGCCTAACTTATAAAGTAAACTCCACTATTGGCCAGTCTAACTTTAAATTCACAGGAGCAAAGGAATTACGGGTTCATGGCCTAACATTAGGATAGTTTTAAGTATTTGCAAGAACAAGACAAAACACAACATAAATCTAGATTGTAGATTAATTCATGTTAATTTTTAACACCTTTTTTATTGTAAATATTTGTCTTTCCGCTTTTTTACTATGTACTATTGCTTTTTTTTTAATCTTGAAATATTTTATTATCGCACTTAGGTTTAGACCATCTGTTTTTTTTTATACTCAGCTGGTCTACTTTTTTGCCGTATAAATAAAGTATTTATTATTATCATTATTATTAGTATTATCATTTCTCTACAGTCAGACCAGATTCAAACGACATGTTGAAAATACAGGTGACTACTGGTAACAACACATTAAGAACCTGTAGGGCACGATTTCATTGCTGCCTTTCCAATAATCAAAGACCAAATTCAGCACTGAAGCACACACTACCAACTCTGTGTACACCGGTCTGGTTAAGCTGATCCATCTCCATACGCGCGTGTTCGGCGGTTCTCAGCCAACAGTTACCACATTTGTGGCGCTTAAAGGTGTGCTTTTTGCTCCCCCATGCAGTTAACAGAGGGGAAGGAAGTGATAGCTAGTGAGACCTCTCGCCTGAGGCTCAGCGCTATTCTGATGGCGTCCCAGTGAGGACAAATCAGCTGTCCCTAGCTGCCACTGCCCGGGTGATATGGCTGTGCACATGGGTAAGGCGTACTGGCCATACCGCGGGGTTGATAGTGTGTGCTTCTGTGCTGAATATGGTGTTGTTGTGTTATGTCTTGGTCTTGAAGCTGGCGAACTCTCTACACGCGCGCTAGGCGCTAGTCAGGATCAGCGCACTCATCAGCAAAGTCTACGCATGCGCCCAAGTTATCTTCGGACGCATCGTCATTCCCTTGTCAACAAGTGGCCGAGATGAAAAGGGGGCGTCCAGTTACTCATTAATTATAATGCGAACAGTCTTCTGTACAAAATAGTTGCCACAATTATTAGCTACATCATTTGGTGGTGTGCTATCTGGCAGCTGGAAATGAGACATCAGACGGCTCACATAGTAGTGACTTGGTTGTACGAAACAACTTTCCTGGTAGTGTGGATTGGTCGCATCACGAGCCAATAAAAATTATCGGCTCCTGGTAGCGTAGTACATACTCAGAGATGAGACCACGGGTCAATTGGTCGCCTACACAGGGTTACAAGAAACGAATTACGAGCGGTTACAACTACAGGGCTTTGACTAGGAAAAGACGGCCATCTGTGGGACTGGTTGCTTTTGGCCCTTTTGTGGGGTGCGATCATGAAGGCCAGTCTATGACTGTAATCTCTTGCACTGATTTCACAAGAAGAAAGCCCTATCGTGACGAGTTTGTGAAGTATCATTTTTAAACGTTCTAGCAAAGAGTAAATATTTGCCAGTTTTAAAGACAAAGAAGACCGGTTAAAAGTACGTGCGAGGCACAAACATATAACATCTCGCTCGATGACATTTTCTGTTTCCTTTGTTGACCTTTGTTGTGCGGCAAAAAAATGGTAATTAAAAGGAAAGCGATATGTCCTCTTGCCTGCGTGTAGACGTCTCTTTCTTTGCAATTTACTGTGCATGACGCATTACATCGTATTTGTAAACAGTGTCTGAGAAAAAATATCAAAACGGCATGGACTTCGCATCAACTTACGAGAACTCGAGGAAGAAATTTTTCAAAGCTACAGTTCCAAAGCCTATAAGGCAGGGCTTTCTATCAAGAAAAAGGCTGTAAAGGTACATGATGAGTCTGTTTCTCCTGAGAAGAAGAATTCTTTTAGAGGAATCGTCAGATGATTATTACCCTGCGAACAGAGTCTCCTTCGATCTTCCTAGATAAGTCGGGAAGAGGAAGGAACCTCTGCCGACATCCTCGACAATTCATATTGAGCATGCTCCAAATTCAAATTTTTCTGCGACGTCAATCAAACCGTTACCGTAGCATCCACTGTGTTTGTCAGCAAATGTAAATGTTAGCGGGAACGTACCGGTTCGTTTTCACCCTTCTGTAGCTGTGTTTCCTCTGGATTTGGAAGCTCTATAGGAACAATTTCACCTTTGGAATCTAAACTTGCCATGTTTTAGTGAAAAGAAGATAAAAAAATCTTAGAGCTAAGCTAAAACTTACGGTGCTTTTCAAAAACAAAGCATCTAACCTTGAAACACAGAAACACACAAAACGGATCGAAATCCACCAATCACAAATCACGAGCGACGACCTTTTGTTTCCTAAGAGGTTCGCTACGATGTATAAAACGCGAGAAAGCGAAGAAAGCGCCGCTTCTTCAGATTTTGATTGACGTCGTAATGAAATATAAAATCCAAAGACGTTTTTGGCATCGCAAGTCGAGTGTTATCCACAAACAGCTGTAAAAGCATCGATCATTTAAATGCAACATGGATTCTGTAGCCTCGTGATCTTATTTTGAATTAATGTTATAGCAAACACAGAAGAATAAGCATAGATATTGTTTCTATATTTTTATTCAAAACCCATTTGTTTATCCTTCCAAAAACTTCGCGTAACACTTACTGGATTGTGGATCCGTTCACGCAAGTAAAATCGACTAAGTACATGGTTAAATCCAAAACAAAATCCATCTTGAATCTGGGTACATTTTCCAATTTTCTAAAACTGAACGTTCAATCTATAATTTTCTCAAAATTCCCGCATGAAATTGAAGCGGCAGCTATTTGTTTTCCTATGGAACGTGGGCGCAGAAAGAGTCAGCAAAATTCCAGAATATGCTTGCGTGCACAGATACAACTGGTTTATCCAGTATAAAACTTGTCTGACTCATCCAAAAAGCTGGATGATCGGCAGATCAAAGGAACTTGAAGATGTCGGCAGAGTCGCTTCCTCTTTCCCGACTTATCTAGGAAAGATCGAAGCGACTCTGCTAGCAGGGTAGATGATTATTCGAACGTTCGTGGCTCGATTCATTCTTCAACGCCAAAACAACGAAAAACCGGCATTAAGCTACAGTATACAACTCAAATGTGAACATCGCACTATCCGTGAAAATGCTACATCCTGGAAACCACAGTTAAGAGCTGGGCAAAGAGTCATACTGACATAACAGGAAATAATCACATTCACGGACAGAGAAAGTACATGCATGCATGTAGTTATTCCGATCCAGGCATTTCGGAGAAAGCCAGCCAAAGCAACTAAAATCTTTATTTAGCCGTAACAAACAGAAGTCAAAGATAACTGATTAAAACACTTTACAACTGCATCTGAAATCAAATCCTATCAGGAACACCCACAGAAACATAAAGCACAGAAAATGATTACTCAGTATGCATGTAACAAACCTGCTTCATGACCTCTAAATGTAAGACTTAGTGCGGCAAAAACAAGATTTACTCAGTCAAAGTTTAGAATCCTACATGCACTGTGTAGTGCTAGTAACCTTCGCGCGAGAGAGAAAAGAAGAAAAACCTCTGTTCAAGCACAGGTAACCCAGGCTCTGTGATAGTACCACAGTACGGTTCCAGTAAAATTACAGTGTTTGTATGGGGTAAAAATACCATCCAAAAATTTCTAGGAAATAAAGATCAATGAAACGTACTCTGCAGTTAATTGTTGCTGTCCTTATTGCTCCAACGGAGTTTCGTGATAATTTGCAGTAATTTGTTCAAATTCACTCTGTATACAATAATAATATACAAGGTAGGAAACACGAGATGCCATTTTCGCCGACATGCTCTCATTCAACATAGCTTTTTCCACGAAATTCGAACTCCAACGGAAAATAAACATGCCAGGATCGTAGAAATAGGATAGCAGCAGATATAAAAACCAATGAAGCTTTCCCAGATACAGAAACGAATCCCACAGACTTTGACAAACTCGAGGGATATAATCCAAACAGACCGAGAATATGCTCGCCGAAGCAGCCTGGCCAGAACAACGCGCGGCCAAGAAAATGAGGCCTTGGCACTGCACAAAAAATTCCATTCCGGGAGTCCTGAGGTGACCTTTCTGGGGACCGATACATCCTTTGCCCAAAGCCACCCTACCCTGCTGAAAAAATACTTGATAGAAGGTTCAAGCAGACTCTCGAGGTCACGTTTCGCATTATCACGAGCTTATGAGTCGTGTTTGGCCTGTCAACTACGGTCTACGGAAGCCGAGGAGGGCCACATAGTGATTTCCTTTTTATTTTTCACTTTTCCGTTTTCGTTTTTAACGTTTTGATTTTCACTTCGCCATTTCGCTTTCCGGTTAAGAATTCGGTTTTTATTTTTACTTTTCAGTTTTTGTTTTTGCTTTTAAATTATATAATGAAAAGCAAAACCAAAACCTAAATATAAACATTAAAACCAAAACCGACATAGTAGGCCATCATGCTTTGCTGGACGATCAATATGGCTGATCAAAACTGTTCATCCGGCGGAGTGCGGCTTTGTTGACGATGTTAGCCCAGGTAAATTTTCTAATAAGTTTATCTCCATTGATTGCTCTAAATCATAAACTGTATTTCTTTTCAACGTACCTTTTAATTCTTCTATTTAAGCTATGAAAATCGCCTTAATCGACTAGATCATCAGAAGGCTTTGATTGGAGGTAGTAATGTGCTGTAAGCTACCGCACATTTGTTAAGCTTTCATTTACACTAGATCGTAATCAGTTAGACTGTGAATATAAGGGGGAATATATTCTTTGAGCATAATGAAACGATCAAAGCATGGGTAGTAAGTTTTTAACACGTGTCGACTCTCAAAATCAGATAGATTTGGAGTCACACTGTATGCGAAGCATACGAAGAATTCTATGAGGAAAACCCTCCCATTCCTACCAGAAAAGAAAACTCGTTCCAATTCAATGGAAAAGATTACCTCCAAACTCATGGAACAGCCATGGGAACGAAAATTGCCGTAGCTTTTGCTAACATATTTATGGCCAAAATAGAATCAAAGGCTCCTAGGAGCGAGCTCATGGATGAATTGAATTAGTGTCGAATAGACAGTTCAATAATCAAAGAAAAACGTATAAATCTTTTTGAACGGTTCATGGTGTACGGACTTGTTGGGACTTGCCAAAACACAGCGTGACTCGGAGTATCCGATTGCATGTGTACCTGAATATTCTATAAACTTTTTAACAGCGCAGCATTTCTGCTTTAACAAAGCAAAGATCACTTTTAAAAGCAATTATTAACGCTTTTTAGTTGTAAAATAATTTGCTTTCTCATGTGACTGTCAAACACTTTCCGAACGACAGTGCACTTTCTTGTAAAATAGCCAAGTTTTACATACATGAGTTTTATTTAAACCGTGGTTTTAAAAGTGCGGTGCTTTCAAATAAATGTTTCCATATGATGAGTACGTAACGGTTAGTATACGTAGTACGAGCTATATTAAATACAGAATACAGGCGTTTATGGCTAAATTGAACTACTTTAGAACGCGCTTTGATAAACACGAGCTAAAAATTATTGTAATACATGTAAAACGGATTAAGCTCAAAGCAGTACGTGCTCTGACCTAGCAAAGTAATTTAAACGCAGTCGAAGTATCCGATTGCCTTTCGCCAGAGACTTGTTTATACTGTCAGCGCAGCATTTCTTGTAGAAATTACATTAATAGCACTGCTAAATGGAATCACCGACAAACAAAAGCCTACTTTAAGGCAAAGATCACCTAAGAATTCAAGCAAAATAGCGTAACGCTTGTTGGTTCTAAAACCTGTGCTTCTAGTTGACACTACATTAATTCATTCCCTGTTTGCATACGAAGACAAATGGTCGAACGGATTCGTCCAAATAACTGAATAAACCTCAATAGATAGTCCTCAATGTTTCTTTAACAATTCGAGGACAGTTTTTTTTGCAGTGATTATAAGGCTCTTTGGCTTATTCGCTTTTCGCTGAACGAAATCCCATCGTCAGGCTGCAATAGCTCTTTCACACTCCGGTTGATCGCATCTTCTCCATATCAAGTACAATATCGGGAACAAATGTGCACAATTCGTCCAAATATACAGCAATGATCCACGCTCAATTATTTCAATGTCCTTTAAACAATTCTAAGTCCATTTCTTGCGGATGATATTATCAGTGTTCTTTGAAATATTGTTATTTATACAAAACCCATCTCTATAATTGATGTGTCGGGAAAAAAAATTCGCCGTACTAGAACCCTCTAGGATATTCCAAACATATACGTAAAAGGCACTTGGAAAAAAAAGTAATACTAAGTAAGGGAGGTAGGAGTAACGTGTTTAATCTGACTTTAATGAATGAATTAATGAGAATCGAGTGAGTGAGTGAGTGAGTGAGTGAGTGAGTGAGTGAGTGATCGAGTGCCATTCGAGTGCCTCCGAAAGCCCATGGCATGACTACGTCATCCATGAGCTAAAAAGAAATACTCAGACAAAGCACCACAAAACCAATTTTGTGGAAAAGATTCATAGATGACGTCATGTCTATGTGGAACACAAGCAGAGACAAAATAGAGGATTTCCTTGTAAAGGCAAACAGTTTTCACCGAACGATCAAATTCACGGCTGAAATCTCAGAAACAGAAACCACATTCTTAGACACAAACGTGTACATGCAAAGGTGACAGATTAAAAAAGGAATCTATTCTTGACGTGCGAACGCATTTCAAAGCTACAGAAACCTTTTAATAGCCGAATTTCTACTCGTGTCACCCACCAGGCGTCACGAAAGGCTTTATAAAAGGAGAAGCGTGAAGGCTTCTGAGAACAAATTCCTCTCAATTTACTTGTGAGGAAAACATGAGTAATTTCAAAACACGCCTGCAGAATAGAGATTACCCAGCGAGAATTGTAGAAAAACACCTTTCAGAGATTAAATTCTCTGATAGAGAAATGTCGCTAGCGCAGAAAAACAAAACCGCACCTAAGAAAATACTGCCTTTTGTAACACAATACCATCCGGATACCATCAGGCAATACCATCAGGCAATACCATCAGGCAATATGTCCTCTAGCGAGGACATATCGTACCTTTGGGCGGAAATAGTAGATTTTTTCAGAATTGATGTAATTCTGATCGCGAAAACTGAGAACGACATTCAGTCATATGACCAGACAATGATAAGACGTGAGTGCTTCCCTAGGTATGAAAACATATTTACAAAATTAGCATGACTTAACGGTTGGCTTGAGGCTTGTGCTAAGCTAGCCTGCGTAGAAAGCGTTTCCGTGCTGTTTCGGAGCAAAGAACGGGAAGCGAGAGTCAAAAAACGCGCGAAAAATGGCACGAGTAAGCGGGGAGGGGGTGGCTCCCTTTTTGGCTCACGTTTCATTGCTCAAGGCCAAAACCTAAAATCCCATTTCTCGGTCTTTCTTTACTCCGAAACCAAAATGGAAACGCTTGTTACGCAGGCTAGTGCGAAGCTGATTAATAGCTTCTTTTCGTAAACACAGAACAAAAAGTATTGTGTGGGCTTTTTAAAAAGCAAACTCAATTTGCACTCCGACTGAAATATTTTAAACTTGAAACCGAGTTTGTATTTTGATATGCAAAAACAAATGAAAAACAAAATGATTTGAAAATCATTTTATAGTAACTGATATGAGTAATATAACACGATGTTGTGGGTTATACAGTTAACAATGCCTGAAAGTATCGATTTCTGAAGACTAAAAATTGTCGTCATAGCCAAGGTTGTCATTGATGTAGCCTGCAAAAACATCCGTTTCTCCTCCCTCTTCGCCGCTGGGGACGCGACGAAGAGCGAGGAGAAACGGATGTTTTCGCAGGCTATCATTGATGATAATAATATAAAAGTTCCGTGCGGAAAAGACAATAATAATGATCGACATAACGAAACCTTTTTCCATCATCTGGTAAATTGCTAAGTTTTTGTTATAGACTGAACTGAAATTAATTATTTATTGCAGATTGACCTCTCGGTTCTATGAAGATCGATCATCACGCCGAGCGAGTACCTGGGAACGAGGTTGCGATCATCCACTGAGGAGGGGCATCGACCCTTGAGTCATCAATTTTCATTGGTATTTGCATGATGATATTGGGTTGGCTTAACCTTACCCAGACAGTGAGTGATGTTCTAAAAATATAGCGGAACAGCTAAATACGGTTTGACTAGACACAGTGGGCTACTTGAAAACATCTACTAGATCTATCTAGTGGTTCTGAAAACAAGGAGAAAAACTCTGGAGGCAACAAAAGCCATAAACGCATGACCTCATAATGTCAGCACCACATACGATGTTCTATCGTGGATATGGGTTCGAAACAAGTCTCCCGGTTATTATTGTATACTCAGTTGTGTCTCTATTCACAATTTCCGTGAACCTTCTTTTGTGCGTTGCCTATTGGAGGGATCCTTTTCGCGAGCTTCAAGCCGTTCAAAACTACTACATATTGAATTTAGGACTCGCGGATCTCATCATGGGCGCCCTTTCGGAGCCTCTGCTGATAGCCACATACTGGAACAACAAGGACGTAATTTTCTTCGTTCATTACTTATTTGCTATCATTTCCGCGTCTTGTTCTCTGTTGAACATAATGGCCCTCTCGATCATCCGCTATTTTGCCGTCCAAAAGCCATTTGAGAGTCAAAACATCATTAATAAGAGGAACGTAAAAATCAGCATAGCCGTTATTTGGGGGATTGCGATTCACTTTGCTCTTCTTCCTATTGCGGGATGGAGAGACAAAACATTTCAGTTATATTTATATGGTTTAGGATGTATCGTACCCACTGTTGTCTTCACGGCTTCATATTTCATGTTCTACCGTGCAATACGCAAACGCACAGCCATGATCCAACACATCGGGACAGAGGAGAAAAGTCAACTTTTGAGAAACACAATTCGTATTGAGAAAAAAGCGACACGAACAGTCTTAATGGTCCTTGTGGTTTTCTGGGTCTTATGGATCCCTTTTCTCATTTGTGATTTTGTTGTCGTTCAATGTTTAAACTGCAGAAGCTCCGCATCTCACCTCGTCCGCGACATTGCTCTCTCCTTAGTTTACTTTAGTAGCGGAATAAATCCACTGATCTATGCGTGGCGAATAAAGGCATACAGAAGAGCTTTTCTGCGAGTCTTGGGCTTTAAGGTGCTTTCCCTAAGGGCCTCTGGAAAAACCGAAAACCGGAATCTGGAAGAGGTACAGGAATAGAAACAGGAACAAGAAGCGGAACCGGAATAGGAACCGCAATGAAAAGAGGAACCTATATAAAGACAGGGACAACATCTATCTTAATTTAAGTTAATTTGGATTTAATTCTTATTCAGATATATAGGAAAAATAAGTTAAAAAAGGGAATTGAAACAGTGTATAGAAATATGAGAAGAAAAAGAAATAATCATTGAAAAGCCAGAGAAAAAAGAAACAAGAAAACACTCTTGAAATGTGAATCTAATCAATATAACCTTTCTTTATCTTTACCCTGTGACACATTGCGTTTTCGTGTCAAACATAATAGCGAACTTAAGTAAACAGAACGCTGACCGTCGCGGACTTCATGAATAGCAACCGGAAATTCACTGTTGCTCTTGATGGAACGCTTCTGTTTCACACAACAAATCCTTTTACCCCGGGGGGGGGGGGGTACTGCCATATATGGGCTATATAGGTATGTGCCGCTGTGAGGGGTATGGTTTTCAAACAGTTTACTCTAGGATAGGGTATATAAATCAGAGCGTTTGGCTCTAGAATAGGGTATCATTTTTCAGGAAACTGATCAGTTTGTTGAAGATTTTACCTCCACTAGGGAAACAGCTACTCTAGGATAGGGGGGATTTGGGGAGTTTACTCTAGTATAGGGTAGCAAAATTTAGCTGAACTAGCTCTGGTATAGGTTAAGGGTTCCAGGGTCCCAGCGGCACATCCCCACCCAGAAATTCCTAAAGTGCCCCCCCGGGCCTTTTACCTTCCACTGTAGAATTTGATGAGTCAGAGCACTGAAAGACAGAAAATATCCACTTCCGGTTTCCATTTTTAACGTCCTGGACGTCAACGTTCTCGTTGCTTAAGGTCCCTGTTGCAAGCGGTTGAATAAAGCCCGGATGTAGTACAATATATCTATGTAGCAAACCTGAAGTGTATGGCAGCCCAATAAACGTCTCTGATGTGTGTCTCGTTTACACATGGTCTGACAAATAATATTAATATGTAAAAACCTCCTTCCTGCGAGAGACAAAAGGAACCTAAAGATCTGACAACAGCAACGCCAGTGAAAACGCCACTAATAAATTGAATTCGGGTCCTAATTCAAACTATTGCTCATCCAAATTGTCCAGTCTTTTAAAGGTTGGGAAATGAAGCTGGAGACCGCGTCCGAGCTCAGACAGACACAATAAAATTGATCGCCTTGCCGTTTACGTTCTCAAGAGAACTTTATAAGATTTGATCATTTCACGTTGTAGTTGTGCCACTCGCAAAGCTGTTGCTTTACTTATTAAAGTTGCTGCTCTTTTGACCTTCTGGTTGCCGTATAATATATAAAAATTCAGGGGAACATGATACCAGGCTAGTTCTCTTATTTTTCATATAAAATGAATTAGAATTAAAATAAATTAAGGTAAATGATGTCCCTATTCTGGTATCGGTTCCCCTTCACATTACTGTTTCTGTTCCGTTTCCGGTTCCTGTTCCCATTCCCGTTCCTATTCCGGATTCCGGATTCCGGATTCCGGATTCCGGTTTCCATACTTTTCCAGACGCCCTTTCGGTAAAGGGGAAAACTTCTGAGGTTTCTAGTTTCTTTAGGAATGAAATCGATTCACGCAGGAAAATGTCGAAAATCGAAGAGCTGGCAGTGAAAACAAGGTCAACTGCCAATGACAGCACCTACCGAGTAGATGCTGAGAGTAATATCAATGCTGGAGAAGAAACCTCAGATATACTGAGTAACGGCGCGGCTGAGTGTTGTGTCACTACTATGTGAGCGGTCTGATGGCTCATTTTCAGTTGCCAGATAGCACACCACCAAATGATCTAGCTAATAACTGTGGCAGCTATTTTGTACAGAAGACTGTTCGCATTATAATTAACTAGGAGTAATCGGAGCTTAGGAGAGTGCGTTCGATATGTTTGCTAGGCGTACAGTTAGCACAAACATTAACCACAAAGGACTGCAAAGGACCGCAAACGAATATGCCGAAGAACGTAGGATCTATAAAGACCTGATCAGCAAAAACGAAAAGTAGACGTAGTACGATCAGCATTGCAGTATTCTGCTTGCAGAATTTAATATGTGTACAGGTAGCAGTTGAGGGGAAAGGGTGGATGGTTCTTGCGATAGATAACTATGATTATGGCATATTTTGAACGTAAGGGTACGTACAGCGAAACCTCGATTTAAACTGAGTATGATAAAGAAAAGGTTTTGAAGGCTAGTGATCAGCGTGATATCCTGTTGGTTTGCTTGTTATTCGAGGAGACACTGACCAGAGTGCTTCGGGCGTGTAAAAAGAACTTTTTGTTTTACTAGCGCAATAGATGTTCTACTGGGCGCAGTTGTTCGAATGCCGATCAGCGCTTAACCCGGGTTTCTTTTTCTTTTGTTAAAAAACATTTCTTTGGATAATTTTCTCAGTTATTTTTAAGAGCGTCCAATCATCAACTTGTTGGCCAAATGAAGCCCGGTCGCGAGTTCGATTTTCGCCCGGGGAATGAAAATTTCCTTTTTCCCGGGCGAGCATGGTTTCTCCTCCTTCCGAGTTGAAAATGTTCACTAGAAGTGTGCCGCTCACTAGTGTATCATTAAAATTAATAAAAATAAAATAAAATAAATTTACGCAACCACGAGTTTGTGAGAAAAAAGCAAAAGTCCAGCTGCCACTTAGTATAGAAGTTAATCATTGACTCTTCCTTGAGGACACCCCAGATACTCGGCAAACTATATTGAATGCCTCAAAATCTTAGCTAATCTTACGATGCCTCTTATTACACCGACTTGGTTGTACGAAACAACTTTCCTGGTAGTGTGGATTGGTAGCATCACGAGCCAATTAAATTATCGGCACCTGGTAGCGTAGTACATACTCAGAGATGAGACCACGGGTCAATTGGTCGCCTACACAGGGTTACAAAAAGCGAATTACGAGCGGTTACAACTACAGGGCTTTGACTAGGAAAATACGGCCATCTGTGGGACAGTGTGTGGGAGCTGGTTGCTTTCGTGGGGTGCCGATCATGAAGGCCAGTCCATGACTAAGTACGTACGAGGCACGGACATATATCATCTCGCCTGTTGACATTTTCTGTTTCCTTTGTTGACCTTTGTTGTGTGGCAAAAACACAGTAATTAAAAGTAAAGCGATATGTCCTCTTGCGAGGACATATCGTACCCTTGGGCGGAAACAGTAGTTTTTTTTCAGAATTGATGTAATTCGACAATTCTGTTCATGAAGGCTGAGAACGACATTCAGTCATATGACCAGACAATGATATAGCATGAGTATCAGGCCTTCCTAAGGGGCTAGGGGAGAGGAGATTTTAGATGGGGGAGGGGGGAAGGGGGAGAAGAGAAAGGAAGTTTCTATCCTTCAGCTCTCTCCCTTTTCACTTCCATCTTTCCTTTTTTCCCCCAGAAACGACCCAGAAACGCCTGATACTCAGGCTAACAATGATAAGACGTAAGTGCTTCCCTAGGTATGAAAACATATTTAAAAAATAACCATGACTTGACCGTTGGCTTGAGGCTTGTGCTAAGCTAGTCTGCGTAGCAAGCGTTTCCGTGCTGTTTCGGAGCAAAGAACGAGGAGCGAGAGTCAAAGAACACACGAAAAATGGCGCGAGTAAGCGGAGAGAGGGTGGCTCTCTTTCTGGCTCACGTTTCATTTCTTGCACGACCAAATCCGAAAATCCCATTTCTCGGTCTTTCTTTGCTCCGAAAACAAACGGAAACGCTTGTTACGCAGGCTAGTGCTAAGCTGGTTTACGAGAAGAAGCTATTTTAATCGCTTCTTTTCGTAAACACAAAACAAAAAGTATTGTTTGGGTTTTAGAATAGCAAACACAATTTGCGTTCCGACTGAAATGTTTTAAACTTGAATCCGAGTTTGTCTTTTGATATGCAAAAACAAATGACTGACACAGAATGATTTGAAAATTATTTTATAAGTTACATCTTTGTTTATCAAAGGGAATATTACGAATGTTATGTCTATTAACAGATATGAGTAATATAACACGATGCCGTGGGTTATACGTATACAGTTAAGAATGCTTGGAAGTATAGATTTCTGAAGACTAAAAATTGTCGTCATAGAAAAGGCTCCGTGACGTAAAGATAATAATAATGATCGACATAACGAAACGTTTTCCCATCATCTGTTAAATTGCAAGTTTTACTCATAGATGACTGAACTGAAATTAATTAATTATTGTACTATTGATCTCTCAGTTTTTCGAAGTGAGCACTACGAAGATACATAATCCTCTGAGGTCATGGACCCTTGAGTCCGCAATTTTGATTGGTATTTGCATGATGATATTCATTCCCAAACCCTGAGGCTAATATTCTGCATGACATTTGTTGTGGTTGCTTTGAAAATGCGTTGGCTTGACCTTACGCAGACAGTGAGCCATGTTCTAAACTACAGTGGAACAAATACGGTTTGACTAGACACTGTGGACTACGAGAAAACATCTGCTAGATATATCTACAGATTCTGAAAACAAGGAGAAAAACTCTGGAGGCAACGAAAGCCATAAACGCTTGACCACATAATGTCAGCACCACATACGATGTTCTTTGATGAATACTGGTTCAAAACAAGTCTCCCGGGTATTATTGTATACTCAGTTGTGTCTTTATTCACAATTTCCGTGAACCTTCTTTTGTGCGTTGCCTATTGGAGGGATCCTTTTCGCGAGCTTCAAGCCGTTCAGAACTACTACATATTGAATTTAGGACTTGCGGATCTCATCATGGGCGCCCTTTCGGAGCCTCTGCTGATAGCCACATACTGGAACAGCAACAATGTAATTTTCTTCGTTCATTACTTATTTGCTATCATTTCCGCTTCTTGTTCTCTGTTGAACATAATGGCCCTCTCGATCGTCCGCTATTTTGCCGTCCAAAAGCCATTTGAGAGTCAAAACATCATTAATAAGAGGAACGTAAAAATCAGCATAGCCGTTATTTGGGGCATTGCGATTCACTTTGCTCTTCTTCCTATTGCGGGATGGAGAGACAAAACATTTCAGTTATATTTATATGGTTTAGGATGTGTCGTACCCACTGTTGTCTTCACGGCCGCTTATTTCATGGTCTACCGTGCAATACGCAAACACACAGCCATGATCAAACACATCGGGACAGAGAAGAAAAGTCAATTTCTGAGAAACACAATTTGTATTGAGAAAAAAGCAACACGAACAGTCTTAATGGTCCTTGTTGTTTTCTTGGTCTTATGGATCCCTTTTCTGATTTGTGATTTTGCTGTCGTTCAATGTTCAAACTGCAGAACCTCCGCATTTAGCCTCGCCCGCGACATTACTCTCTCCTTGGTTTACTTTAGTAGCGGAATAAATCCACTGATCTATGCGTGGCGAATAAAGGCATATAGAAGAGCATTTCTGCGAGTCTTGGGCCTTAAGGTGCTCTCGGTAAAGGGGAAAACTTCTGAGGTTTCTGTTTTCTCTAGGAATGAAATCAATTCAAACAGGAAAATGTCGAAAATCGAAGAGCTGGCAGTGAAAACAAGGTCAACTGCCAATGACAGCACCTTCAGTAGTTGAATAATCAATGCTGAGAAAGAAACCCCAGACACACTGAGTAACGGCTGAGTGTAGTGTAAGAGTTTGAGGCATTCAGTATATTTTGCTGTGTATTTGGAGTGTGCTCAAGGAAGAGTCAACGTTATCTTCTATACTAAGTGGCAGCAGGACTTTACTGAATTTATTCATCTTCAGGCAGTCACTAATAAACAAATAAAAATCTACGGAATATACTAAGTGTGGCTGAGTAATTTAATTACAGGTGACCTTCCATGATCTTATGGATATTTCTGATATTTAGTAGGCTAATGTAACGTAAACAAAAAATGATCAATGACTGAGCTAGTTAGCTTTTAGAATGAGGAACAAACGTTGATGGCGCATGAATGAAAGCCCTATAAGATCTTAAGTTTTCTCAACAACTTTTCCTTTTGGGTTCTCCCGTTAGACTTCCTTTGTAACGCAATTTATCGAGCCACATAAGCTTATTGTAAACAGTGCTAAGAAAACAAATCGAACAGGTTTCGATATCTCGGTTGTTGATTAAAAGTTGTCGGTATTGCTGCCTTAAAATGCCCATTTGAGAAATGTGAAATGTTCCTTCAGATCGTACAAATGGAAGACGGCGCGTGTGACATATGTAGACAACTTTCAAAGTTACAAAGCCAACAAAGTGTATAGATATGTTGAGTATGTTTTGTCACTGAAAGTCAAAACAATGTGTTAAATAAAGGCATGACTTCGTCGATATGTTGTACATTTATTTCAAACTTATTCTAAAACTCCATCATTTACTTTGCTAATCACGGGCCCCAAGCTATGATATTAGGGTTTGCGGCTCCCGGTTGCGGATGCTGCTAACAGGTGGTAAAAGAGAGGAAGCCGGAGAAGCGAACGACTGATATTTATCAAATAGCAACGTGCCTTGATCAGTTGGCGGATTTCGTCTTAAATATTTCCGGTGAATTTCTTTTGCGTCATACATCAAGAGGTCAATTAGTTGAGGAAGTGGGCTGGAACATGTGTTGACTTGCTGCCGAAGGCCTCGAGCACCTGAAATTTAATATTATGTTAGTCCTAATTAGGAATTTATAAAAATCATTATTTCTTTTTTTCCATTATACATTAGCCTGTCTCGAGGCGTTTTTTTTTTTTTTTCGAGTATTTGGCGAATGCAAGATGTAGAGAGAAAATTATTTCTGAGCATTTTTTTCGCCCTTATGCTAGCGGTTAACAAAATTCCCTGCGGTCTATTTATTGATACGCGCCAGGAGCCCATCACACGCGCTGTATACAATCTCTAAAGAGACAATACAGGTGAGCGTCCCCGATCTCAGCTGGATACTAAGAAGCTTGTAAAATTCTTCACCCACTGCACCCTTCTGTTGCCAAAACGAAAGAAAGTTCAGAGCGCCTCCGAGTTCCAAGCAGTCCACTCCCTAGGGTTAATACCCAGCGTTTTAAAAATAGTTTTTTTAATAGGCTATTTTTCAAATATAGAGTAGACATTTAATGTAATATGAATGTTAAATTCACTGCTTCTACATGGAATTTTTTTAAGCCTTGTAACTCTTTTCTGCTGTTTTTAACGCAAGTGTTCTCGGTTTTTAGCATGTATTTTTGCTTAAAAAAACAATAAAGACCTATAATTATTATTATTATTATTATTATTATTATTACTATTATTACTATTTATTTTTTTTACTATTCCATTTTAGAATAGGAAACTGGTGCAACATTGTTCAAAATAGTGTTAAAAGCACGAAATTTGGCAGAGGTATAGGGATGAATACCTTGATCAATACTGGATAGGACGTCACACCCCAAACCGAATACTTCCAGTTTTATGGCCACGGAATTAACTATCTTTAAAACAGCAAAAACACAGTCTTCAAGTGGAAGCACGAGTCCGAAATTTGTAAGAGCGATAAAACACAGAATAGTGCACTTTACTATTCATAGAAACACGTCCTCAGAGGGAGACTTCCAGATTTAAAGATGAAGGATACATTATAATCAAATTACGAAAATTATGCACTGTTTAAGCTTGTACGTACTTTAACTCTTGTATATGGATAAGTGTTAATGCTATGAATAATTCTAGATAGGACGTCATTCGCCTCCTTTCAAGTACTTCCAGTTGTACAGCTATGGAATCGATTATACAAAAAGGTCAGAAAAAGAGCATTTTTAGGATGGCAAGATTCAAAATGTCATTGTGGTTAGCTACATTGCGATGTGTATTTCTGTGGATGGAACCACGCCTTCGATGGATACTTACAGAGAAATAGATGTTACATTGGTGTACTGAAAGTGCCAACAGGGTACCAAAAATGCTCGCTCATGTCATTTTTCTGTACCTCCATCCCATCAATAATATTTCCATGCATCTCAAATGAGGTCACGACCTAAATTTAATACCTCCAGTTTTGCAGTCCTGGAATTAATTCTCACAAAATGAAAAAAATAACCAGACACATTTATCGAGCGCCAATTCTCATTTATGGAGAACAGCCACTGACAATGCCTAAGGTTTCAACCCGGCGATTGCAGCCATTACGTCGACGTTGCCCAGCCGTCCTTCAGTGATGAGAAATCGGAGAGCAGTACAGCATCCGATCTCGCTAAAATACTAGGCCGTGGTTGTGTTCGCCTCACTAAGTTCACATCAAATTGGAAGTGTTCTGCCCACGGTACCTTCTGAAAGAAAATTCACTCGGGAACTGAAACTTGACTCGAATGAGTTACCCTCAGAGAGAGCCTTTGTGGTGCGATGGTTTGTAGAAACAAATGAACTAGGGTTTCAAATAAAGGACTTTATTCGTCCTGAGACAAAGTGAGGAATCCTGTCTTCCATTTGTTCCTTGTACGATCTTCTTGGCTTCGCAGCACACGAAACCATTACTGCTTGTGCTCTAATACAGGACATCTGGAAGGCAAAGTTGGATTGGGATGAGCCTTTGGAAGAGGGCTTCCAGTTTGAGGTCTCGGGCCAATCATCTGCCATCTCTGGCTCAGCTTCGCCTACCACGTTGCTACTTCCCACGCGAAATGGGTGGCTTTAAGTGTAAACTGCAACTGCATATTTCCTCTGATACATCAGAAGTTGGCTACGGTGCATCAGTATACCTAAGAGTTGATGATTTGGCTGGTTTTAAGCATTGTTCGTTGGTCAAGGGAAAGGTAAGAAATGCTCCATTTAAGTTTGTAAGCATTACAAGGCTTGAACTACAAGCAGCTTTGGAGTCGACACGCAAAAGATACTAATAAAGAAAATGGATCTGCTTATCAAATGCACGAAGTACTCGACAGATAACGACATAGTGCTGCACTACTTGAAGAATGCAAACGTCCCTTCTATTTGACGTTGCCAATCGTGTAAAGGAAATGAGAGAAATCTCAGCCGGATTCCTAAATCCATCTGACGGCATTTTGCGTGGCTTGATGATTCCCTTGGAGTTAAACTTAAATCACTGATGGCTACGAGGGCCTGAGTTTCTATGGCGACCTGAATCCCGCTGGCCTAACGCAGCACTCGGAAATATTCTGGTTGAAGAATTAGAGTTGAAGAACGAGTCTCATGTTGAGCCTGGTGCTTCAAGTTTAAACCCTTGATCCCTGCGTCTCACGGTAGCACTTGCATATGTTCTTCACAGACTGCTCACTAGTTCATCTGTTTGGAATACATTTATAGCTAGTCCTCATAGCTTGGCGTGTCCGTTTTTCTTCAGATGATTATGATGATGCTAATACAGGCATTGCAAGGATCGTTCAGCATTCGGCCAATGCGTGAGATATCAAGGATCTCAAATCTTAAGGTAGTGTCAAGCCATCTAATAAAATCGCCAGATTGAATCGATCCTGTACTTGATGGCCACGGCGTTTTGAGGGCGTGTGTTACCCCCGCCATCAACTCTACAAATCAGATCAGCCTCCAAAGGATCACTAGCTTTGCTACAAGAACGATGACTCACCACACCCATGAATTGATCGGTCACCTTGGGCGTGAATATACCATTGCCAAAGTACGCCCAAAGTTTTTGATTCTCAGATCAGGAAGGTAGTTTGCTCTCTTCTCAGCCGATGTATCGTCTGCAAGAAATTTCATACCAAGCCAATGCCTCAGCAAATGTTACCGTTTCTGACAAGACGCATGATTGCTTATCGGCCACTCTTTTCCTTCTCGGGATTGGACAACATTTTTGGCCCCTTGTATGTCAAGCTTGGAGGGGGTACAGTGAAACAGTGGACGCTGGTGGTGCCTGTTTACATTCTTGGACGTACGTGCGACTCTCCTCGAGTTGGCGCACTTAATGGATATAGATGATTTTATAATGTGTTTTTAATTACAAGTTTCATAAATTGTCGCGGCAAGGTGGTCCAACTGAGGTGTGACAGAGGCACCTCACGACCCACACACGACGTTCAACCAATCAACCCTTTTCACTTTATAATGCACAGAAAGGCTATTTGCTTACCCCCAGCTTCTTTTAAAAGGACAGAACAATTCCATCGAAGAAAGCGAAGGAAGGTGAAATTTCTGGCGCACGTGTTGTGGAAGAGTTGGTTGCGAGAGTATCTTCCATTATTGCAAGTTAGAGAGAAAGGGTACAGACCTCTACCTAATTTTAAACGGAATGCTCTTATACTTCTGGTTGACGAAAATGCATCACGAGGTCGCTGGAACCTTGGTCGCGTTGCTCAAATGTTGCATCTTCCGGAGACTTATTATGACGTGCTGCATGATGCTGGACCTCCAACCCTAGGCGTCCCAAGAGGAGGGGGGTGGGGCGGGGCGTGTCGGAAAGTTTGGGAAGTAACGTTGTTTCGTAAAGACATCTTAGGATATCATTTTTCATTTCATTCTGTCTTTCGTTTTCCTGCCAATTTTGACATGACATTTCGTTGGGCTTGAAAAATAGTATCTGGCGCCCTTTAAGTGTAGTGGAAACGCTTGGCGGCAGATTTTTGCTTTACTTTGCTGCACAGAAGTTTTCATTGACTAGTCTTGTCACGCCACGCAGGCTGTTTAAAACGAAAGTGAAATAAGTTGTTCAAAGTTGATCGAATTAACTGTGCCGCCCCAACATTGAGAAAGACATAATAAATTCTGCAAGCAGAATACTGCAATGCTGATCGTACTACGTGAAAATTAACTCTGCAAGACATCAACACGACACCGAAAGAACTCAAAACAGAGCGGGATTGTAGCCATAAACAGGTGTTTCGCCCTTTTTGGGGCGAAACAGTATTCTGCCAGGATATGCATTTATTTTAATATGCAAACATTAGCAAACCTGACTGACTGGTGCTGGTTCACCTGGTATTGGAAACATTCCCCATTCTTTAGTTCAGTGACCATCTCGAGGAGGGCATAATGGTTTTGTTAATCCCGCTCCCCGCTGCAATTATCCAACAAAGCAGTAACAACCAAGGATGTTAAGGTTGCTGTTAAGGTGTCTGGGAAACTGCCCACCTACCCCTCCCCTAACCCAACATTTTGCCTGAAGTGAGACGTCAGTGTTAACGTTGGGTTAGGGGAGGGGTAGGTGGGCAGTTTCCCGGAAACCTTAACTGATCCGTACAAATTTCAACATGGTTCTAATTTAAACTTGAAATGCATGCTGAGACCTCATAACCTGTGTGAAAATTAACCATGCACAATATTATTGAACAGTACTTCTCTAACCACTAACACGTACAAAACAAAAGAAGGGAGAGATCATTTAGCGGGCTTACTGTTAGTGTATTCATTGATAACATAACAAATTAATCACTTTGTTATGAAGCCGAATTCTTTGCACAGTTGATGAATATGAACAGTTTCTAGTCCAGCAAGCTTAACACATAGATCTTCTGTGGCAAAGTGTTTGTTTTTCTTTAACACACATGTTTTCTTTAAATGGTAATAGACATTCTGAGGCTGCACCGAGAAGGTGAGAGCGCCCGCTTTGGTTTTGTACATTCTCAGCTCCTTGCGGCACAAGATAACATCAAAGGGTGCAGGGGGCAGCACATCAATTGGCTGACCTGTTGGCTTGGGCCTGAGTGGATGGTCACATCCGTAGCACATGTACGCTATCGTGTCTTTTATCCAAGTGCATGTGTACAGACGCTCAGATGACTTAGGCTCGTGGGACCCACTCGTATCTGTAGGCGTAGTTGACTGCAAGTCGCTGGCTGTTTCCCTTGGCTGGAACTCACTTGTGTCCCTGGCGCCTGATGAATGCTCTTCAGTAACGGTTATTCTTGGTCAGAATCCAGTTGTGTCCCTGGGAGAAGACAGGCTTGGTCGTTCACCACGTCTTCCACTCAGCCCCGGTTTCTTGCCAGAAGAAGAAGGCATTCCTTCTGTTGCTGCATCTAGTATTAAAGAAATGGAGGAAATGGTAGCGGAGGCGCTAACTCCAAACGCTTTCGACAACGGAATCTTCTGGAATTCTTTCAACTTTCTCTCCTGTTGTTCTTTTGACATTCCTAGCCACTTTTCTGCTGGTATTATCAGTCGTCGACATTCAGGACGAATCCTATAAGGACCCTCGTTTATTAGTGCCCGGTTAATGTTTCTTTCTTGTTCCTCTGACATTTCCTTGAGTTGGTGTACGCATTCAGGCCAACTGAGCTTCTTTTTTCCATACGGGTTTTAATGCGATTGTTCATCGACTCTGGGTCGTTGTTATAAAAGAAACTGTCGTCAAACCCGGTCTTCTTTCTTACACTGGCGATCATCATGCTTTTCATGTCCTCTGCGACGTAGTGTAGAAAGTAACTCTAAAAATTCGGTACTTTCCTCATTGGTTAACTGCCTAGCCTCCAATTCGCGTTTTGTCCATACGGGATGTAACGATTCAAGGACAGCATCAAACTCATCGCGACTGACAGCATCAACAAGGCCAAGTTCTTTTTTTGCCTCCGAACCAAATATATCTTCCAAAAAACGTTTCTCGTGGAACTAGCCGATTCCTAGGTCTTCGTCATAGCTTCGTCATCTTACGTCGGATATCCTGCTCCAGGTGACCTTTGCAGCAGAGCTGTTTAGCGATCGGGAAACAAGATGAAAATCCTTTGCTCAGTGCAACGTCCCTGTCGGAGCCAATCGCCAGAATGTTGCTTAGCTCATCATCGAGGGAGAAAATCGACGAACCAAAAAACTTGTAACTTTCTGCCTTTGTTTGCATGTGGATCATAGTCGGCCCCAATAATGTAGGTTCCTTTCCGAGGTGGTAGGGGTAACAAAGAATTTACCAATATTGAATGTTGTGTCTATACATAGCACTGACGCTGGAAGGAACTGTGTTGAGGATTCATAAAATACAGCTTTATTTAACTTTGTGATGATGACACGGCTAAGTAACGTTACTTATTATGTGGAAATGAATATTTGTCGTTGATACGGTTATAACAAGAACTTGGCTTATAAATATATTTCCCACGACGAGATCTCAATTCAACTTCTTTTAATTCCTCCACAACACAATTTTCCTTCTGTACAACTAGCTCATTACATTCTCTTAATTGTCGTCACCTCGCTGCCGTCAAAACACTCTAACACAAAACTTGCTGATAGTGCAAAATTCCGACGCACAGCATCGTACATGTACCGTGTCACAATATACACAATTAGATGAAAAAACACAACACGCAGTACAAAAACAAGCGCATTAACTGTCACCCTGCTAAACAAAATTGGAATAATAAAAATTGTTACAGTTATCACAGTAGTTCCAAAAGAAGCCTGAGTCCCTTTTGGTTTCAATTGTTGACAATCGTCTCTTCCTTCATCGGAACAGATTTTTATCACAGGCAACTCTTTGTGTTCCGCAATGCAAAAATCAAAATCACTATTGTCACACTGATAACCAGCTACACAACTCTTGCGACTCTCAAACTTGTTAAACATTTCGCTGTTCAAACTCTTATCCTTTTTACACGTACATTCCTGATATTCCGATTTGTCATTGCGTCTATGGGGTCCATGAGTCTTTGATGTCATTGAATGTCTTGATAATTTCCTTTGTTTTTCTTTGAGTTCGCGGACCAGCCCATTCCGAAAACACTCAGTGTTATTTTTTAGTGTGGGCCTACCGCGAACAGTGTGTGCATTTGTAAGTTTAACCCGGGATAACATAATTGAACAATGTATTAACACGTTCCTCGAAACGCCGCTGCCAAATGTTATCCAAACTGTTTCTTACTGCTGCTTCGAAAAATTTCGGATCGAACGATATGCAAATCGTCCCTCATTGGATTATCCACTCGACCTAACAAAATCGATCAATCACAAAATAAGGAAAAGAAAATGGACATAAAATAAGGAAAACAGCAAATTCAGATGACTTCTTAGGAAACCTGCAATTAAAACTGTCTTTCGATGATTGGTGCATTTCGATCCTCGTCAAAAAAAGGTCAGACGCCAATCATCTTAGCGGACCTCTTAGGAAACGAAAGTTTACTTCAACGGGTTCAAAAGGTCATTGTTTGTTATTTGTGATTGGTGGATTTCGATCCGTTTTGTGAGTTTCTGCGTATAAAGGTTCGTTGCTTGTGATCTTATTGTGACCAAAACCCGACGTTAATATACCAAATATTTTTGATAGATTCCACCCCTGGACTTCAGACTTCCGAATTTCGATGAGGTAAAAATACTGAAGATTCAGATTAACTTTTGAGATCGTTAAGGGCGATAAAGTGCCGTGCTAGCAGGGCTTTCTTTCTCACATGCCTCTTACCATGTACAAGACGTTCGCATGGCAGACATTCGCCGCGCTTCGCTTGTTTACTTATTGCCTTGTTTACGTTAGCACGTATTGCGTGCCTATTGTACATTCGCGTCAAAACAAGCCGCTTTCATTACTCTATTTGGGCCACACCCTAATAATAATAATAATAATAGTAGCAGTAGTAAAGTCTTCATTTTGTAGATAAAATACATATCTGAAGTTACAAATTGTGTAATAAAGCAGCAAAAAGTTAACAACTAAATTTACAGAGCTCATATTTAAAAACTAGATTTGGCAGCCAATAAGGACATGAATGGGTTAGTGACGTCACACGTCACGCAAGGGTAATACCGTGGAATACCGTGGTGCTATGTTCAAGTAGCATGTCCTTCAAGTTTCTTATCCAGGCGTGCAACACTTTGATCCTGGTGCGGCCCTTGAATGACATGTGACACTAATCCATGCATTACCTTGCTCTTTTGAATCCTTTGTCCGAATGTACCGACCACACGTCCTTCTTTGGTGCCTTTACATCTACAGCACTTTTTAGAACCGTTCTCTCACTGCCTGGATCCCACCCTTTTTGTCCCACAATTGCCTATGGCAATCTTTTGAAACCTTGTCCAAATATACTGGCCACACCCTTTTTTGGCCTCCCTGACCCCTGTGGCGATGTTCTGGATCCCTTCTCTAAATATCTTGTCAACATCCTTTTCGCTCCCTCCACCTGACTAGTCTAACGCACACTCTTTTCAATCCATCCCCATTTAAACACCCCAACCCCATCCCCACCCTAATGTACTTATTCAGATCTATTCCAATTTAAATGCCCCATCCGCACCCTGCGGCACTCTTTTGAAAATGCGACCCTGTTCAAATGCCCCAGTCGGCACCGTGCGGCTCTCTTTCAAATCCATCCCTGCTCAAATACCTCATCCTTTCCTGTGGCACTCTTTCCAAAATAAGATAAATGACGCTTATCATTTTAAAAGTAAAAGAGAAAAAAAATATTAGAAATGGTAACTCACTCTTAACTCAAACTCAACTGAAACTCGCAAATCAATCGTTATCCCATTTCATTCAAATGCATTCAACACAAACAACTTAAACGTGATACGTTTGTAAGGTAACTTTAGCTTAGCTTTATAATCAGTATGTCACGAGCACGGGACAAAGAAAAAAGTTGTGTCCCCAACAGGATTCGAACCTATGAGTGCCCGCCCGGTGTTTGGACGTCATGGGTTCGAATCCTACGCTTGTGACATGCTGATTATTTTATTTTCAACATTGTATTTATTTTGAGTAAATACGACCTGTAACAGTGAACTATAGCGTTATATTCCTAGTTCCTATAAGGTCCTCTAAGCCGGAATTGAAATCCTTCTATTCTACTTCTTTACCATATTGTCAGTGCTTTTTTTCTCCGTATTAGGTAAGAAGGGAGTGCTAATTTGAGTTGGGTGCTTATACAGTGTATTTGAAGTCTGGCGCTTATTCGAACTTTTGCGGTATTTAAATTCACCTCCTCCTCCTCCGCAAAAAGTTGGCTCGGCTACAAACCGTGTCACTTTTTTTCGATATTTGGATCACCCTTCCGGTCGGGCCGCCGTTTCCCGATATAAAATCTTTGTTCTTGACTAGCACAACAACAAAAACTCGATACCAATTAAGCACTCGCTAAACCATCAATTATTTTCGTCCAAAATCGTGTTGGAAGAGCATATTTTACGGTTTAGCCACCCCTCTCTCAACATTTTATTTACTGAATGGAATTCAGTTGTTCGATCTAGATAAAACATTTTCAACCAACATTTTGCAACACAAACAAATGTTTGATCGTTTTAACTCCCCACGTTGCGCATGACAGGTACAATTTTGGACGAAAATGTTTCGTGGTTCAGCCGGGGCAAAAAAAGAAGAAAGTAGGCAACAGGCCAGCGAAGCTCAACGAGAAAAAGAGTGAATGATGAACTGTTAAGAGTTTGCGAGCTATTAGTGGGTCTCTCGTTTTCGTTGTCACGGTGGGGCGACAATTAGCGGCCTTGCAGTAAATAAGCCTTTATTAAAAATGTTGCCTGATGATAGTGAAAACAGCCAATTAACCAGCGCATGGGCTATAGTCTTTTTCGGCACCATAAGAGGTTGGTATCTCGGACTAAGAGTTTACGTCCTCGGTAGGGAAAGCCCATAATTTCTGTGTTCTCAAATATTTAATGAAATTTCGACCTAGGAGAAAGCATACAACTTAATAACTTGCCCTCTACATGTTGTTTGAGAAATAAAGGACCATTTTGAGTCGACCGCTTACTGTAACGCGCACGGACGGTCATCTTTTTGATTGGTTTCAAATGTAAGTGCGATCTGAACTATAAAACCCGACACTCTCCCCTTATTTAGTACATATAAAACCAAGATGACCGCCCTGGCAGCCAGGACTCGATCTCGACGGGAAAATGGGACGCCGATACTAAACGAAGGTCTCATTAAATCGATCAGATTTTTCAAGTTGTTGACACTTATTGTTATATCGGAGTTTTACTGAGAAGACTACATAAGACTAGATAGAATAATTCGAGGGAGAAAAATGTAACTTTCTTTATTGTCTGTAGCTGGACAGATGCATTCGCCGATTTGATATTGTTTATAACTTTCTCCCTCAGTCCTTAGCTCCGATCGTGCGCCTGGCTTTTGGATTGTTATTATTCCATCTGACGCACATTTGTACAGGATCACAGAAAGAGCAGTTTGAAGTGGTGACAACCTGCTCACATTAAAAAAAGAACTTTAATAAGTTGACTTTGTGTTTTTTGCAGTTTTACAATTCTAATTTTGCTGTTAGCGATAAGACCATTCACCACTATCCTAACTATGTTATAGCCTACGAGGGGGGCAGGTGAAATATTTTATGCTCTCCGTGTTAAGGTGGTTGTGCGCGGGGTCTGTTGACCCGGTGATGATTCTATTCAGCAGAGTCTGTTGCAAAAAAAAAAAAAGACAGATAGAATCTGAAAAGGTGCAAAACAGCAAGAAACTGGCCTAAGACTTTCACAGTGTATTCGCATATGATAAGACATTTTTATTTATTTAGTTCACTAAGCGGAGTTGCATAAACATTCACCTGTCAACTTTGCGTTTGGGCTATAATTTCCTTCTGCACCTGCCAGCTGACTGGTTTAGACGTGCTGCTGTAGGAAGGTATTGGCAGGTAGCACTTGTGTGAAGTAGAAGTGAGATGTATATGTCTTTGGCCTCAATATATAGTATATAGGAAGGATGTGAACGGAGAAACTCTGTTGAGATAATTTCTGTCAGCCGATCAAATATTTTTAAACAGTAAACGCGTATCCAGTGCGAAACAATGATGAAAAACTTCTGGCTAGGATCCCCCACCGTCAAGAGAATAATGTTTTCCTCAAAAACTATTAAAAGCAGTCTTACTAAGTATTCACTTAGCCCGAGAAAAAAAACGCTTTTGTTTTATGAATGTTTACCTAATCTTGCATTCGATTTCGCTTTAACAATTATTTTCAATTTCTCAGAAAATCAAGTGATGCATGTGTTGGAAATTGGCCGAAAAAAGAGATTTTCGTGAGTATGGTGTTATGTTGGGCGAGTGTGGTACTATATTGTCTGAATTATGAGTCAAAATAACAATTATAAATTTAAATGGTGGCAATTATCGAAAAAAGGATAAAATAAGGTAACAGCTATAATTTTCCCGATCCCCAACTCACAATTAGGCTGACCTGTTATTCTCAAACTGATTCTAAATAAGATTTGTGCTGAAAATTTTGAAGTAAAAACTCCACCTAATGCAAACATTAATTAGTTTCCGCTCACCAGCGTTTTTTTACAAAGAATCATAACAAAGAAAACTTGCCTCCCGTTAAAACAGCGTCATTGTTAGAAAACACTTTTAATAGAGTAACTAATTAACACTTTTCTCTCCTTTGTATCTTTGAGATCATCATTGAAATGGTATTTTAAAAGTTAAACAATTAACAGAATCTTTTTTATCGTGAAAAAAATCTTGAGTCAAATAGAACTGAATACTCACTGAAGTACCAGCCTTATCTATTGTTTTGACAATCTTATGACGCTAATTTGTAAATTTTGTAGCACAAATTCGTTTTTTCCCTTGGGTGGTATTCGTTCGCATGAAATATTTATTTGTTCAATTCTTCCCTATAATTTAAGGCTTCAATCAATAGGATAACCTATTAATTAGCACAGCGCGAATTCCTCTGAAAAGTTAGAAAACAGAGGCTATGCCACAGTCGGTTCTTGTCCTATACGGAGTAAACTCAGCGGCGATTTCTACATCGGAAGAAAACAGGGGAGTGTGAAGGCCTCTATAAAACACAAAATGGCATCCAAGACTGCTGTCTTCTTTCTTTTGCTGGCATTTTGGGGAATTTTGGACATCAAAGCCGCGTCTGTTACCAGTTATAAGAAAGATATGTGGGTTGATCGTCTTGCAGGTTTAGTGTCTTCCTTTATTTTTCAAATTCTGTCACTTTACTATCATGGATGGTGCACACGAATTTCCCTCACTTTAAAATCCAGTTTTCACGTCTTACTATAACAAATGATTCGTATACACAAATCCACAATCCATATTCTAAAAGTTATTTCATTTTTCAACCGCCCAGACCGACAACTACAAAAGAATCGTTCATATTTTCATCAGTTTCTGTAAGAACAGGCACGGCACAACCTAGAATGAAATACATGTACTTCACAAATGGTAATAATATGCCAAATGCGGTCAAATCATCCTTTCTAACGTACAAGTTTAATATTCATTTTCCCAGCTGATTCCAATTCAGAAAATTCCTTACAAATAAATCGTAACATAAAGAGATTCAAAAGTTGTTTAAGCTTATATCATATTACCCGGAGAATGAATGGCATTTTTGTCCCTGATTACTCGACACTAACACAAGAAGGTGTTGAAAATATTCCATTCCACAGATACTGTAAAACTATACTAAACATTCCTCGCTGAAGATAGGCGTTGGAACTTAATTTTTAATTACTGATGGATCCCAGATGACAATTGTTAAAGTCATTCCTGTTTAGTTACTTTTCACGTGACTCTTTCATCAAAATTCACTTTTAGATGAAAAATCTTCAAATTGTACCATTTTTTTTAAAACTATGCAACATACGAGGAAAAATAAGACGCGTTTTTCATTAGACGCGTCCTAAATAAGACGCAAACTATGCCGTATAAACGGCACATTTTTAAGACGCGACTTAGCAAAGACGCGTCTTATCGAAGAACAGGTGTTAGAGGCTGTTCTTAGGTAAGACGCGTCTTAGCTAAATTTGAGACGAAATTTGGCGTTTTATATACGGGATAGTTTGAGTCTTATTTAGGACGCGTCATTTGTAAGACGCGTCTTATTTTTCTTCGTTTAAACGGCGCTAATGGATCCGCATGAAAAATCCCAGGAGTGTTTGAACGGAACAGTAGGCGGGAATCAAACTTTTGTGCTTGCTTTGTTTCCTTTTATATTTGTTTTGTTGCTTGTTGTTTTGTCTATTTTAAGGTTTTCCGTTTTTGCTCTTCGCTGTTTCAATCGACACAAATAGATTATTAATCTAGAGAAACTATAGTCATCACTGCCAAATAGAATTGAAGGAATCGAGTCTTAAAAAATCTAAACATCGGCTTTTGAGCTCATATATCATTCATATCTCTCCCGGCCTGGGCTTACAAAAAGTTGCAGAGCCGAAATTGAAAATTGGCTGCCGTGAAAGCAATCAACGTGCAGGCAAGAATTTAGATTGATCAAGAAAAATTGGACTAAGTGACCCATTCGCTGTTGTTCACAGCTAATCTGCAATCAAAGAGTCCGAACCTAGTCCGTTACAAATCAAAACCAAACGTCTAACGTGTCTACAAAGTAAATAATGAATCGTATGCTCTATGAGATCGTGAAATTTTATTGGGATGATAATTGGCAATTAGACGGTAACTAGCTGTAGCTTCAGATTTAGTTTTTGATTTAAAAAATTGGTGTCAACCACGGAAACCAACTTTGGCCTATTTTCACACTAGACCGGATAACCTGCGATCAGGCGTTCTTTTTTCGGGATAGCGCAAACAAAAAGGGAAGAAGGACCATGCACCTGATAGCTTCTCGTGCCGACACGATAGGCTGTCTTGTATACTATGAACATCATCCGATATGTGACTCTCCACTTCAGAGATCGGCGTGATGCAGCTTCGCTCAGTTACAGAAATCGTGCCGAAATCACTGTTCTTATGATGAATCCAGTATGGCTTTCGTGCCTGCACACAAGCTACCTGGTACTTACCTGTGAACATAGCCTTGGACAATTCACTTACCTTCTTCAGGCAGACAATTGCTTGATAAGTCAGAACAAAATTGTCATGACCATTTCGCTTTTCAAAACAATAATTCCTTAGGAAAAGCCGCAGTCTTCAACGGAGGATCGTCTTGCTCCGTCAATTCAGAAAATCATCCTCTTGAAGCCAATCTTTCCGTCTCTATTGTTTTGTTTTGTTTTGTTTTGTTTTGTTTTTTTCAGACTCAGACGGGAGTAAGCGAACCGCAAATGAGGACAGGGAAGAATCAGATTATAACGCTGAAGGTATCTTCGCTTTTAGAGACATATAGATACTCTAATCGTTGAGTGGTGCCATAGTTAATTGAGTGGAATGGTTATGAAACCCGTCAGACTCCTTTGTTATATGTTTTTGTGGACCTGAAAGTGCACAACGTTCAAAAGAATTCCTATCATTTTGATTGTATTGACCAATAAAAACGTTGCATTAATTTATTCCGTAACAATTTGCCAACAGAAAACAAAGGATTGTGCTCTTTCAGGGTGCTTCCAACGTAAACTGCAGCACTGTTGTTTTTATCATTGATGTTTGCCGCTTTTCATAACCAGTCTCCGCTAATAACTATGGTGGTGCTTAACAACAATTAAAAGCTTTTCAATATTTCAGCAGAAAGGTGTCAGCAGTGAAGGATGTAAGTCAAACATTCCCTCTTTCATAGCATTACTCGAAAAACTTGCACCTATTTTTCTCTTCCTATATGCTGTTGCTATTATAAACAAAAAAAGAGAAGAAAAATCCATGTTGCTTTGTTATTCATTCGTAAATAAGAAGCCTAACTCGCACCAGTGATTTCCCGCCAGATCGCCAAACTTTTCCCGTAACTCCCTGGATGAGCCTTGAGGCATCCTCGGAGACCCAGGGGCAGATAAAGGGGGCGAGGGAAAGTCTAAACGGGCGGAAAAATGTATATGGAACGAAGAAAAGTAAAGAACGGCGAGAAGAGCTGTTCTCGCCGTTCTTTACTTTTCTTCGCACCACATTTTTCTGCCCGTTTAGACTTTCCGTCGTCCCCACTATCTGCCCCTGGGTCTCCGAGGATGGCCTTGAGGCTGCTCGTCGGCTAGAAATGAGCGCCGCCCCAGAATAAGAATTGCTCCTACAAGTTGAAAAATAAAAGCACCGCCGCGCGCTTTAACGGTACCAGAGCAAAAACTATTTAGTGCTTTTTACGGTCGGGTTATAAACTCCCACGGATATAAGCAAGCCCCTCCGTTAATAAGCCCCCCTAAAACCTCTGAAGAAAGCCCAGGGTTTTATAAGCAACAGTTCACGGTATAAGATTTTATGCGCTTATAGTTGCGTCGGTGTTCGTTATCATTTGACAAGACTCTAGGGGTCGGTTATTTAAAGGAAGTCTAACTTAGATCGGGTTTTAGGAAATATTTGGACCTCGAGATCTCTTCCTTTAAATAGTGGGTTATTTTTAAGGAAACAAATGCTTTTCCAGTTTACACTACATGCTTTGATGAAACTGTTCACGCTAAATGGTGTTTACATAAAAGTGTTTGGCAAACTGAAAATCGATTGGGACGTGTTAAACACTCGCTAAACTGCTTTTGAGTCACTAGCCCTCGATCTTTTGCGTGCTTTTGGAATTATATCGTTTCTGAAAACCACGGGCTTGACGCAGCTGACATGTTAGCCTGGTTTCAATAAAACAATTCTGACAATTGTGTTTATTTAAATGTCCAGCAGGTGATGTTGCTTTCGATGTCGACGGGGTATCTGATTACTATAACAATGCTCTAGAGAACAGGGAAGGTAAATGAACTTTCTTATGCATTTGTTCATTTATACATATCTCATTGAAACTAAATTTAAACTCGTGACGATCTTCAATACACTATAATAAGCTCATAATTACTTTATTTTGTAATCACTGACCTGATCAAGAGAAGTGTGCTGTACGACGACTATTTTTATTTTTTTCTCTTGTTTATCACAATTGTGTTGGCATTATTCTTGTCGTAAGGATTTTATAAAGTTTTATTTGTTCTTCATGTGTCGTTATTTCTTGTCACCATCTAACATGCGATAAAACTCCATTTGAAGGATACCACGAGAGGACACAAGCAAGCGGAAACTGGCGCGAAGGAACTCGAAACGGAGAGCTTGTTGAAGCTACTCATTACCTGTATAAGTCAATGTCAACCAATACGATAAAAGAAGACATTGCTCCCCCAAAAAAGTGTAGATGGTCGGTCTGTGCTGTAACCCTTTTTCCTTATTTTAGCCTGTTTCAGGCCTTCAAGTAGCGGGGACGGCTCAAAGCAGTGGGCAAAAAAAAACATCCTCTCTTCCTCAATACATGTATTTTTTCCCCTCTCGGTGACTTCGCGTCGCACTGACTATCTGAACTCCTTAAAAAGGCTATTCCAATATTGATGTTTCTTCAAAATAGCATCAACATCAGCAGTATTTTAAAAAGCTGAGTTGTTATGTTAATGCAGGATAATTAATTGTTTTTCCGCTTGTTTGTTTGATATTTCCAGTGAAATGCTTGGACCGCTTTCCTCAATTATGTAAAAGTCTGAGGTCCAAGTGTCTGGGTCTGAAATCAAAGTTGCTACGTTACGAAAAGAAATTCTGCGATGGAAGATGCTCCCGTAAATGTAACTGAAGTAAGTGGTGAGTGACAGAAATTCAACGCTTGTATTATAGTCTGTATGTTTTCGACCCCTTTTTGAGAGAGAGAATCTCATTTTTCAAAAAAAATTGAAAATTATTCTATTAAATGGTCTTGTTTTCTGGCTGGCAATTTTCAAACGGAAATTGATTTTCCAGATACATGTTCACTGAGCCTTCAAAGTCCATCCAGTCCTGGCCAAAAATTGTTAAACTACATCAAAGCGTTCGTGGCAGAAGTGTATAGGAAAAGGGAAAGATTAAAATAGTAGTTTGACCTCCCATGGGTGTGGCGCCCTGGAGTGGCGTCATTTCGTCAAGAAATTGGCGAGTCGCTGCTTTGATAGACACGTTAATATAAAGCAGTCATAATAGGGGCTCGACCAGCTTCATCTGTTGTGATGGTCCCTACAAAAGCTTGTCAAGCAACCGTTTTTGTTTCGAAGCAGACTGAACTACAAATACAGCAAAGGTATTCACAGCTGCTAGCGAGGGCGTTAATCGTCTACACTTTGCTAAGCTCCTACCTATATGCACACGAGTGCATGTTTGACAACATCGCGGCTCTTACACTATTTAGACCATAGACTTTTGGCAACTTATGAAGACGGCCTTTACCAGGTGTGAAGATATATCAAAAGGGAGCTTTAGCACTGAACGACGACGGCGACGGCGACAAGAACGTCAAAATGTTAAGCAAAACAACAACTTTGCACGTGCATCATACTTTTTTGTACATTTCCTTGCCGTCACTGCACGACTACGACGTGAAATGCCTAATTTCACGTTTTATGGAGGACGTTAACAAGCGATGACGAATTTCTCTTTCTCTTTCTAAACGTAAGTGCGGTCCACAAAAAATCAACTCCAGGGTCCGAAATTCGCCCACATTATTTTGACATTTTCAGCGAATTGGAATAAAAGCGACAGTGTTTGAAAAAACGCGAATTCATTTTGAAAGTGACGTTCTCGCTGCAGTTGCCGTCAACGATGCCAAAGCTCCCTAAAAGCTGAGTAATACGGTCTTACTGAGCTTATTTGTAGTGGGATCGTCAAAGAATCAACGCGTGTAAATATTGACCTGGAAAATAACTAAACTTTGATGGCTACCAATCTGCTAGCCTTGCTTTAAGAGTATGGTGACTCATAAAGAGATATCATTAAATCGTTGATAAATGTTGTCTGTTGTTTCTTTATTCTCTTGTGTTTGTTGCAGACCTTACTCCAGGAACGGTTCTGAAAGGATCTTTTCGATAAAATTCCTCAAAGGACTTTTAGACGACGACTTATCTTGGCTGAGGGTTTTTCAGAGAGAGAAATGTTTCCAGGGAATTTTTTGCTCAATTTTGTTTAGGACTTGGTCTTGCCTTTACATTAAAGTGGGTGGAAAACTAAGTGGCATATTATTTGTATTTAATGTTATCGTTATAGAGAAAAATTAAACGAAAAAAAAAAAAACAACAGACTTGAAGACAATTTTTTTTTTCTCACATGGGGCACGAAATTGTGACTCATCCTTTAGGATGGGGATAATTCCTTGAGGACTCTTGGGTATTAGTCTTACTCTATTAAACAGTCCCGTCAGTCATGGGAATAAACTGAAAGAAACTGAGACCAGGATCAGCAGATATATACCGGAAACTTTTACAAACAATCTCAAAGCCTTCATTTTAGCCTACATCTGCGTCTTTCTCTGCAAGAAGATCGATTTTAAAATTAAATGTGAAGAATGAAATCTTGAGAACTGGGTTAGCAAGTTCTCAAGACAAGCATATACAGGACATGTAACAATGTTCGTTTCGAAAACACCTACTCAGCATAATATAAATAGACCCTTCCACGGTTTTCTCAACTTTTGACATAGACCAGTTAGGGAAAATCCGTTGACGTCACTCGAAAGAGCACCATGTAATTAGTAAAACTGCAAGACTCCGGGTTTAAAGTGATACGTCTTAAGCGAGCCAAGATCTGGCTCGGCAAAGTTGTGACAATTTACAGACGTTTGTATGGTGGGACCGGAGGCCTCATGGGCCATTGCCAGGCTCGAGGAATAATTGTTAAATACACGTGCATGTACACGGATTGTTTGCTAATGATTATTAAGTCAACGCATTACTTTAAAGTGAAAGTAAAGTGAAGGTTTTATTCTCTGTTCCTTTTATCATTAAAACCAATACTAAACTGTTAAGACTGCTCACAGCTGTAGTCGAATTATGACTATAAAATTCATATAAGTTCTGTAATGCTATAAGATTGTTGTAATACAGTAAATATAAAATTAATCTTTGTAGTTATTTACCTCTAAAATATATGCACTACCGAAATTTGATTACGAAATATACTTGTAACTGAATACTAAATACCAACTATAAAATTTCTGCCTTTTCTACGAGATATACACAAATTTTAAAAAAAAGAAAAATACGTATACTTGAACAAAAATATATCGTACAAAAAAATTATAACAAAAACTAAAACATTCATCTCACGACAACAAAGGCTTTGTTTTGGCATTAGCAATAATTAGTCAAGAGCTTTTTTGTAGACTTTACCCTGCTTGCGCTAAATTAGAGAGACCTCATATTCTCACTACTCATTAAGGTGGCTCGATACAGTTTTTCAGGGTCAATACCTCCCAAGTTTGAGCGTAAACTACGTCGCCATAAACAAAGATTTGGAAAAATTAACACCACAGTTGTATTAGATAAAGATGAAAATTTGTTATGATCAGGGTTAGAATGACATCGGAGTTGTCATAGCAACGAAATGACGCTATTACCTATTTTACTTCCAGCAGTATTTCTCGACACTGGGAACTGTTCTTCCAAAATCGTTTACTGGAGCTTTTACCTACGATAGCTGCCTCGATGTTCGTGAAGTTTAAGCGAAATCTGTAAGAGCGTTATCGAGATATTTTGGGATGAAGTTTTTCTGGTTAGAAATATGGTAAAAAATTGACAATCTTGATGTTCGACTGTTATCTGTACTAAACGAAGCGCTTTTGACATGCAATTTCACCTCATAGTAGTTTCAATCTTTTTAAAAACGTGTGTGAAAGATCATGGAGATACCTCCAGCCGATTGCTAGAAAGAAGGATTTGATTAGTACGTATCGGGGCGCTCTTGTTAGCCGTAATGTAAACATTTCGGTCTACTTTAACAAATTAGCAAATAATTTTTAAACCGCTCGATAAATTTTCTAAAAAATTTAAGAGTGTTGAGATAAACCGTCCTTTTATTTGACCTCTTAGTTTCAAGATCATTGATATATTGTAAGATAGTAAAATAAGGGCTACAATTCGCTAATATTTTGTCAGAAATTTTGTCTTTACAAGTGAGAGCCTTTTATTATTCAGGGGTATTGTCTCAAAGTTTCATTTTCACGTGAACAGCAGTAACTAACAATGCATTTGACATATGCAAAACTGCTAGCTATTGTTATGCACGAAAATATGAAACTTTAAGACAATACCCCTGAATAATGAAGGGCTCTCACTTGTAAACACAAAATTTCTGACAAAATGTTAGCGAATTCAAGCCCTTATTTTACTGCCTTACAATATATCAATAATCTTGAAACTAAGAGGTCATATAAAAGGAGGGTTAATCTCAAGATTCTTAAATTTTCTAAAAAATTTATCGAGCGGTTTAAAAATTATTCGCTAATTTGTTTAAGTAGACCAAAATGTTTACATTACCGCTAACAAGAGTGCCTTGATACATACTAATCAAATCCTCCTTTCTAGCAATCGGCTGGAGGTATCTCCATGATCTTTCACACACGTTTTTAAAAAGATTGAAACTACTATGAGGTGAAATTGCATGTCAAAAGCGCTTCGTTTAGTACAGATAACAGTCGAACATCAAGATTGTCAATTTTTTTACCATATTTCTAACCAGAAAAACTTCATCCCAAAATATCTCGATAACGCTCTTACAGATTTCGCTTAAACTTCACGAACATCGAGGCAGCTATCGTAGGTAAAAGCTCCAATAAACGATTTTGGAAGAACAGTTCCCAGTGCCGAGAAATACTGCTGGAAGTAAAATAGGTAATAGCGTCATTTCGTTGCTATGACAACTCCGATGTCATTGCTACCCTGATCATAACCAATTTTCTTCTTTATCTTATACAACTGTGGTGTCAATTTTTCCAAATCCTTGTTTATGGCGACGTAGTTTACGCTCAAACTTGGGAGGTATTGACTTTGAAAAACTATATCGAGCCACCTTAAACTAGGACTACAATATCTCGGCGATTATGTAGCTGTCCTAAGATACGTTTGCACCCAAATAAGGAATTAGGAACAGGTAGTTAGACAATGAAGAGGAGCTTACAGCTTATTGGCGGACGTTGGAACGACGTCATCAGGCTCAATGCCAATCGTGACCACCGGAATGCTTCACGGTTGTCTCTTGCGTTGCAAGGCGTGAGAGGTTCGGAGCTAGCATGCAGGCTATCAGGAGGAGAGTCAGAAAATGGGCTATAGCTTCCTCAACATTCAGGACCTCAATGATAACCGCCCTTTAATAAAGGCTGTAGAATTTTTTCCTCAGTTTAAACTTGCTTACGTTAATCTCTGCAATTGCAATATGACTGTATTGTATGGATTAAAGTAGCTCTTTCCTCGTTATCCGAGCTTCAATTAGTATAGTAACATTAAGTTTGCTGGAACGTTTTCTAAGTAACATTGCTTTTTCTAACTCTGGCAATTTTTGCGCCACCTTCGGAACCACTGCTGTAGGCAATATTCCTGCTTTGCTTGAACATTTTATTTCGGTGTTTTTAGCTTTAAGAAAAATATATTCCATCCTGTTTAAAAATATACAACTCTGCGAACACCAAAATATTGCAATGAAGCAACTAAGCTCTAGAATCGGTGAACTGAGTTCTTCTTCTTACTACTCTTCCACTAAGAGTACACGTCCCTTTACATTCCTCTGAATGAATCACCAAGGCTCACTGGCTCCTTGTATTGCGTGTAAAATAACGCGTTCTGCTTGTAAAAGGTCACAATCTCTGTTAGACCATCAAACGCATGTTTACCAATGACGTAACGACCACTTGGAGTTAATTCAATGGGAAAATGACGAATTCTGAAAAAAAGAATAAACAAACGTTTTCTAAGAACATTAAAAATTTCATCGAGCAAATGCGAGGACAGTAAGCGCGTGGGCTTCAAATGAATATGAATCCACCCAAATCAATTAAATTGAAAAGAAAACTAATTAAATTAACAAACTAAAAGCCGGAGTTGATAGATGACTTTTCAATAAGGCTTAGATAGTCGCCTTACCATATTGGCCAGAAAAAATCAACTCCACAACTCTTTCTCACATTTAAAATGGATAACGTTTGAGTTGAGAATGATTGGCAACTAAATTTTTTTGCCAATTTAAACGATCTAGAATTGTTAGGAAATTAATTTTGACGAACAGCTCAGCGTAAAAAATGACAAAATCAAGACATTACTTTACAATTAAACTGAACACAATATGGGTATATTCACAGAGTGTTATGAGCCCCTTAGTTTCTACAAAAGAGATGATCAGTGTAGGACCAAAGAAAATTGAACTTATATTATAGCGGTCAAAAGCAACACAGAATTACCTTCCACCATACTTGACAGATAGGACAAAAGACGCAAACTGAAAAAGTGAAAGACAACAGCTTGTTAGAGTGAGCTGAAACATTATACATGCCACAATACTTTTCTAATAATAACAACGGGTTTCAAATTTGTTTAGAGTGCCTTGTGTTTGGGGAAAAGAACTTACGCGATTCTCCAAACTACGGTAAAAATAACAAACTTGTATTGACTTGTTCGATAATGTTGTCCGCGCTTAATTGGTACTAGGGTTACTAGCATTACTAGGCTCCTGGTATTACTAGTTTACTTTTGATTGGTTCAAAGTTTTTTCTGTGTCCATTTGGATTAGCTAGAGTGATTAGCTTACTTCAGGGTGGAGTTTTGAGTCAGTCAACCACTTTATAAATACTTTGTAGAATTTAAATACAATAGCTTAAGTATAAAGACGTAATTATAAACGAGTGTATTCATAAGCAGAGGAGGAGAATCATCGCTGGCGCAGAATGCCTATGGTTCTCGGAACATTTTAGTTACAGTTGAGCTAGAAACAGGTTCGTAATATTACCGATGAAGCGTGAACTGAATCGCTCTCATTGGTCGAACTCTGATGGCGCTATCTTTCCTTTGTAGGGAATACCGAAACAAAGGCCATGCGAGTTCATAGTTTATACTTTTGAAATGGCTTATGCAATGCGTGCTTACAAGCGTTACCACACAAACATAGAAATCGTTAAAAGCCAGAATGCGCTTCAACTACAAGAAGAATCGCTTCAGTAAGCCCTAGCTTCTGGACTAGGCATGGTCTCGAAATTATATCCTAGCAACATGCAGCGCATGCTCAATAAAGATCTTCTCGATTCAAGCCCGGCCTATCTGCGCCAAAATTGAGCAAGCGAAAGAATAGCTGTGCTGGCAGGGTAAGAGAACTTTATGCCATGTCTCTTGCGTTCCAACCAGCCCAATTATTTTCCGGAAACAAAAATGATTTGCATGTTTACCTTCTGTGTGCTCTCCCTTATCAAGTAATCCAGCTCTTTGGCACTCTGTGAAAATAAGCAAAAAATATTACGTTTATATCGAAAGCAGAAACCCAATTTTATCACTCAATTGTCGAGGGAAACGTAAACTGACCAACTCATCGAGGATTCAATGTGTTTTACAGCGCGAGGCCGGAGAGGAAAAAAAATGGCTCTATCCGGACGGCTGAACAATGAATTGTTGTTTAACACGTATGCGTACTCCGTATCACTTATTCCAACTCAGTGTTCTCCATACATTCCTCGTTGCACTAATGTGAAGAATTTTTTCGAAATTAGAGCTGCTGTTTATATTTAACTCCCTTGATCTTTCTTCACAGTCATATTAGCGCTTGGAAAGATAAAATCACCTAAAAACACATCTCATTCGGTCCATTTTGGCCGCGTGTACTGTTGTTACTTAATTAAGAGAGAATGGATCAAAAACGGAAAAAATAATTCAAATCAAAGTTCTGGCGGAGAAGTTTAAAGTTGCGGCTCTTTTTATTTCGCAACTACTTCCAATTAAAAATCTAAACATGAATCATGTGCAGTTTAGCGTGTTAAGATTAAACGTCAGTTGTCCATCGTACTTCTGGGGATTATAGACATCTTACCCTCAACATAAGCTCTTCACACTTTTGACGCGACATTTTACCATAATACCACAATTCATCTCCTGCAAAAATAAAAGTACAAACAATTCACAACTGTCAGTTAGAAAAAGAGTTTAAAGAATACAAACAAATACTACTGAAGGTCAGAATATTCGTGCACCTTCCTGGGCCTAGAACCAGATAGCCTTTCGTACATTATGCTTTTGTTTCCCCCGACTAAAATGCTCCCCCGTAATGCTCCATATTTCCTACTGAAAGGCTCGGCCTCGCCCAAAAGAAGTCACTAAAACGCTCGGGTAATTATGCCTATCATACAGAGGCTTTTTTTATTAATCAGTCTAAACTTTTTGACAGAATTTTAACGCCAACAAAAACGAATTGGTGGTACAATAATACAGCACAACCTAAAAAAAATGACCCCTATAACGAGTTGAAACCCTTGCCCTTCTTTTTTTCCTTCGCACCCCACATAAATAATCATGAGTCCTAAAAGAACAGTGTTGGCATAATCACTGATTGAATTACTTAAGTCCATCCTTCTCATGCGATTTTTGAAAATGTTCGGAGTTTCTGACCTTCTTGTACATGTATCTTCAGTCAGCTTTGCTCGCAATGTAGGCCCTGGATAATTAACTTATGCCGTGTTTACAATGTGTTAAACGGTTAAACCAGGGTATGGTAAAACTTGTAAAGCATAACTGGCACTTTAGTAACTAAATATGTTAGCTATGTAAGTAGGAGCAAAAAGACTGGAAATAAAACAGCAAAAACGTGGGCAATAAAAAAACAGCTTACCAAAAGAACTATGTCTTGACCTGTCAGTTTCAAGGTTGTCAGAGGCATCTTCCTGGTCATCCTGGATAAGTCAAGTGTTGAAATATGTATATTTATCTTTAAAGGCTGGTTTTCACTAGCAACAGAGTCGCAGTCGCAGTCGCCGTCATAATCAGAAGCGTAGAACTTTACGATCTAGTGAAAACAGCGTTGTGATTCCGCTTACGACACCACCGTATATGATCAAGTGAAAACTGGGTCGTCGAAGTTGTAAGCAGAAGCGGAAGAATTAAACAAATCACAAAGCGTGGGAACGTCCCTTGTGATTGGTTTATCCTTCCGCTTCTGCTTCCGACTCCGACAATCTGGTCACTAGATCATAAGTGGAACGAAGCGACGGAGTCATAAGCGGACACGTTCTGGACACGTTCTGATTCTTCTGTGTCGTACTCCGTCGCGCTTATTACGACTCCGACTTTTGATTTTCACAATGTCATAAGCGCTCCAACGACTCCGCTTACTACTCCGACTCTGACTCCAACTCGTCGCTAGTGAAAACCAGCCTTAATCATTCCCTTTGCAGGGTGTTTAAAGGCAAAGGGGGGCGACATTGTATTCAAAAACTGAACCTCGCACTGAAACTAAAATGTACAACTAAAGAGGGAATCGCAAAATATTTCAAAAAGAACGCTTTTATAAGATTATATTAGGCGTTAATTTCAGGGATGATAGATTTTGCTCATTTAAATAATTACATCTTGCTGGCAAACTTTAAATTGCAAAATCTGCGCGATACATGACACATCAGAGGTTTTGACCCATCATTTATTAATAAAATCACATAGTGATGTCTTTTATTCTTTCCGCAAACTTGGAAAACAAAATCACGATTTCCCAATTTGGTACAACTGTGGCTTAAAGCATCGCTGTAAAGCGCGATCTACCAAATAAAAAATAACCATCCTAAACTTCCATCATTTCACAGCGTCTCTGTAAAATTTTATCCAAATCGCCTCTAAAACAGCCGAGATATAGGCGTTTGAAAAAATTTTGCCTTATGAATTTATTCATAGAGAGGTGTCCCCTGCGGCCTTAATCTACGCCCTAAAAACGCCCTCAAAAAAATGGTCAACCTCGTCTCCAGGGTCTTCTCCTACTCGGCCCCCGAGTTGGAGAAGAACCTCGGAACGAGATGAACGTGGTTGAAAAATGGTCTCACCTGCAGCATATCCCAGAATTCACCTGGTGTCCATCCAACCACGCCCTCCACACACATTTTCCACCAACCCGAGGATTGAACTTCTAGTAACTGCCCCACTTCTCCTTTACGTATACAAATGCACTTGCTACTGTTTGTTGTAAAGTCTTCTTTTGCAAAGTAGTGTGCGTTAACCTTGCCTAAAACATACAGGAAAAAAACGTTGGAGATTTTAGGTTCTGGACTGCACAGGTGCACCATGGCCACGAGATACACGCAAAAGTAAAAGAGGGCGAGACAATAAAAAATTATTGTTCCTTGCTCACTTCCTGGTTAAACCGTGTTAGTGATTTATTTACAGAGCAATTCGGGTAGTTCAGAGATATTTTGGTCTAGCAAAAAAACAAAGCGCGGCGAACGAAATGAAATCTAAAGTCATGAATATTTACTTTTCAAATGACAGGTCACTGCAACAAAGCCTATTCACAGAGTTCTATTTTAGGGGTCTTGAAAACGAGTTCAGTAGGTGTAGTTCTCAAAATGTTTAGTTGTCCGTCATCATTGACCGTGAGTCTCCACGGGGGGAATAGACCATTTTACAGTTATGAGTTTAGTACCTTAGCCTCTAAGTGAACGCGAGGCTGAGGCTGACTTGTTTTAATACAAACCTCTTTCCTTTTCTAATGAAAGTCATGCTAAAAATACGAGTTAGCATAAGAATAATACGGATTAACATAATAAAGCAAGAAGGTTTATATCAAAACAAGGCCAACTAGCCTCGTTTGCACCCGTAACTGTAAAATGGACTATAGACCTTTGTCAAACGGCAGCCATTTTGTCTCAGGAGATTGAACAAGCCTTATTGGTGCATGGCTAGCCTCGTAGAGAGAACGAGGCTAGCCGTGCATAAACAAAGCTTTTTAAATCTCCTGAGACAAAATGGCCGCCGCGTGACAAAGGTCTATTGGGCTGCAAAGTTGTTAGTCAGGCTGTCAATACAAAAAAAATCAAAACAGGAAACCCCTTTTTTCCGCTAAGATTTCCGTGAAAGGGTTACAGGCTTGTATTGTGGCTTTTTGGAACGCTAAAAAATGAATGACGTCAACGACTTCAGCCGCAAAATTTTCCGTGTTTTTACTGTTTCCAGTTATGAGCTGTGAAAAGGAAGTGCAAAGGTTGCATGCTTATTAGACTTTCAAAACAGTCCTTCTTCCGCTTCGAAGCCTAAAAGCTCGCTCCGCTGGCCAAGAAACTAGTGAGGTCGACTTGTAGCAAGTCTACATGCTTATCCGCGCATGTTGTTAGCCAGCTACATGTTTTCCCGCGTTCTGGTGAGGGACTACTGCAGGTCGCCAAATAATTTTTCCTTTAGAAAGGAAATATGTCCGTCTAGGTAACCGTCTTAGTCGGACAAACCAGAAAAGGTCTCGGACATACCTTATGCTGACTTTTAATCTCTTAAAATTACTATGCAAATCTTCAGCTACCTCTGCCACTGCGAATAAGCTCGGTCATCTTGTCCAACCGAAGGTAGAATTTCGTCGAACATGGGCAAATATTGATCGGACATAGTTCAATGACTGATTGATGTTATTTGCAGCTCAGTAATCTTGTCAAACTTACCAGGTTTGAATATATGATTGGGTGGGGCGCCAGGTAAAGGAGGGGCCGGCTCTGTAGGGGGATAGTCTACAGATGTTCTCCTTATTTCCACATCATTCCGAGGGGTGGGTACAGGTGGCTTGTTTGATGACAGTACAGGCATCGCTCTCTGAACTACTGAACCAAAAGGAGCGACAGCTTCCTCCTCCTGAGAAGCATCATATATATCACCCAATGACTTGGATCTGGCGTTAAAAAAAGCGAGATAAAAAGTGATGTAATGTCCACCATCAAAGAAAGCATAACGTCACATGAGAACGAAAAGGACTGAACGTGACTACTTCCGGTGCTAAGTTTCTCGCTCTGACCCTGGTCGATTCTGTTTTTAAAGTGCCCATCACCTAAAATTTTATATTTTCTTATCTGAAACTATACCTTATTAAAATAACTTCTGTAAAAAATTTTGCGGTTTGAACAAAACGCGATTTTTTACCAATTTTTGAAGTCTACATTTTTGGGGTACAACCCCGCCGCTGATCATGCAAACTAGCAGGCTCACATATGACGTCATGTGACGTAAATTAAGGAACTCGCATTACCTTGCCTTCACCAGCTGTACACAAAAAAGATAAATTACAAGTAAGGATTGAATCACAATGTCTTCGTAAGAAGAAAGTTTTTCTGAAAAAGAAAAACTTATCAGAATTCTTAATGTTTTCCTGACGATAAGGTCACGTGTTCCTTAAAGTACGTCATATGATGTTATAGTCCGAGAGAAGACTAGGACGAATGGTGTGCCAAAATGGCGGCAAATTTGAACGTTTTTAAAAAATTCCAAAAAAATCGTTTTTGGTTCAAATCGCAAAATTTTTTCGCAGAAGTTATTTTGATAAGGTGTAGTTTCAGACAAGAAAATAAAAAAATTTAGGTGATGGGCACTTTGTGGTGCGGTAAACCGGGCAAAAAACGTGCAACTTGTTGAGTTTGCGACTTTGGTGCAAAACGAGTTGAATAGCGATGTTGCGCGTTTTACCATCCTCGAAAAAGACCTTTGCAACCTTATTTGTTGTAAGACAGATTCCAACGTGGGTGGTAAAACGAGCAAAATCGCGATTCGACTCGTTTTGCAACCATAACAATAAACCTCAGCAAGTACTCAAACTCGTTTTATTATTATAGTACAATCTAAAGGTCCGTGAAGACATATAAGGTCTCAATATCTCAAAGAAAGAGTGTTCTGACCAATCCGGTAATATAACAAAATTTCATAAAGATACAGTCACGATAAAACACAAGAATGACCATTTTAACCAAGCCCTTGGCCTACCAAAAGACTCTCAGCTTAGCCGGGAGTCAAGAGCTTGCTGCAAGTAATTTCTTGACTCTGCTCGCAGGCCACCACGCATTTAATCACGCTATTTGCTATCTTTTTTAAAAGCTGACACTTTTCTTGCATCAACTGAATTCCAAAGATGGACGTGGATTGAAATTTGAAAAAGTTCAGTGGGCCAACTTCTCAGGGGCACCCAACGTCAATTTTCGGAAAAATATCTGTTCGGAAGACGTTTGAGATCTAGAATTTTCGGAACATTTGTTGTAAAAGTTCTTGCTTATCTGCCTCTCCTAGCATTTTCGAACATTTAAAAAATGGTATAATTGCCCATTTTAACGGATTTTCACCATAAAAAGGTCACCTAGAATTTTCGGGAGCCTTTTTTCTGCCTGAAGTTTTGATCCTTATCATTTTCGGATCACTAGACTTTCAGCTAAGAAATCCGAACAGATGAAACATTTTTTGGGGATGAAAATATGCCTATATCTACCGTTTAAATACTAAAATACGTTTAACAATGCTATGTTTAAGTAGTTTTGAACTATATTCTCGTTGGGTGCCCCTGACTTCTTCAAGTTTTAATGCTAAGGCTGCAAAACTCGCCAAACATTCTTATGAAGAGAACTCTGTGATTAAATTAGTGGTTAACTACCGGATAAACACACTAGAATAAGGACTTCAGCACAGAATTGGACTAAAACAGCAATATCATCGTGATCGACGTAGCTCCTTTAAGTTATTGCCCCCGCAGGGATTTCGCCCAGAGGCGAAATCCCGAGGAGGCACCCTAGTAACTCGCGCGTATATTAAGGACAGTACTTACAGTTCAAATATACAGTCAGTATACTAGAAAAAATCTCGATTTGCTCGAACAGGGGCCGCGAGGAATCGGTAGGTAATGATGACGTTTCTATTGTTTGCGCCCGCAAGTATGAAATGGTTAGGATGACGTAAAGACAGAAAATCCCGAAGGGACCGCTCAGGTAGATTTTGTGACATTTATTGTGCAGTCATACTTCGATACTCTTTTGCGTTACGCAGTGACATTCTGTGGAGCAGCTGTTTTGAAAGTTATGGACCAAAAGACACTCGTTAAGCGCAGATGAGGTTACAGGGACCGCGGAGGGGGAGGGGCTGGTAGGGCCGCGGCCCCACCACTTTTTTGCGCCCCCGCCCCCACTTTTTACGCTAAAAAGAAAAATAATTAAAATAAAAAAAGACTTGAAACAAGTTTTTTCCGTCTATATTCCGCTATATTCTCTGTATTTTCTTTAATTTCAAACGCCAGGCATTTTGTGGGGCTCCTGTGCTTTTCGCGGTAATTGTGCTCTGGGGCCGACTTGCCCCTTGATCAAATGCCATGCCTTGGCCACCCCTTCGCTTCTTTCGGCAGCGTGTTTTGTACTTCCAGCTCCGGCAGAGTTTTTTATCAGTTTTATCAGACGAAAGGAAGAAAATTACTAGCTTTTTCAAGCCAAACGAAGGTGAGTAGTTGTTTTGAGTTGATAAAAGTTTTATCTTTTGTCAGTTTCTCCTTTCGAATCAATGAACTATTCGATTGCAAGAAGAATTACATTACTTGAACAGTGAACGGCCATTGTTAGAAATTTTTCAGATCACTTCAGTGTAGTATTTTCTATACTAAAATTGTAATCGCGTCTTTTCTTGCATTGAATCTGAACTGACCGTGTATGTTGGCCGACCTATAAAGAGCAACAAATACACTGGATAAAGTATGCAAAGTCACGCGACAGAAACAAATCAAATACTATGATTTTATTCCTTTTTTCGATTTTCAATATGAAAAAATTATTTTCAATTGTCAGACCTGCCACTTTTCACCTTGCTCCGCGATCCCTGGGTTATAAGGTGAGTTTAACTGTGTATATATAAACACCTGGAGAGTTTGCCAGACACGAGTTCACAAACCTCGCCAGACACTCTTTCTCTCTCTTTGACCGGAATAAGACTCAGCCCCAAACAAGCAAGACGAGTGAACAACGGCTAGCTTTTCACTAGCAGATTGATGGGCAATTACAGAAATTCGCCGACAATCAAATTCTGTGCTGAATTATTCCCTGCTCACAGATGTCCTTCCGTTATAAAGTTTCAAATGCGCGAGCGTGAATCGATCAAACGTCCTTTTAATTTCTAAGGCTTACTTTCCGGCAAATAAAATGAACTGAATGTAAAAAGTGAAAGAGAAGTAGCGAAAAATTCAACTTCTAATTACATCTTTTCTTATGGTTTAGAATAAATTATTCTCGAAACTGAGAATGTTTTGATCGAAGCTGTGTAAATCGAGCTGAAACTGCGCATGGAACCTTGCGTTTCCTGTATTTATCTCACCTATTGTATGGAATATGTGTGAAAACCTTCATTATGAATCGGTATATTTCAAAGAGTTACACAACCAGCAAGAATACTATTGACCGACAATAAACAGAACGGGGGCAGCTGTAGTGTCAACTATTACTAGTTTTATCATCATAACTTGGTATCTATCTTGTAGGGTTTGTAATTTTGGATTTTAGTATGCAACATTTTTTAAAATAATTTTATCATTGTAATATTGTATTGTCAGGAGCTCCTAGTATTGTACATTTTTAAATTTAAAGCACTATTTTTATCTATTTAATTTTTAGTCGATCTTACTTTGTTAACTGACTGTCATGCGCATTTGAACATTTTTATGAAAAATTGCGCACTATGAATGTATTATTATTATTATTATTACTATTTTTATTTTATTATTATCATTATTTAAGCTCAATGGCACTTGAGATTTCTGGCTGTTTAATATAATCTAGTGATGGAGGCACGTTACGTTATCTACCTTTGGGAGAGCGGGATCCCTCCTTGCTTTTTTAGTATCGAGGACGGCACCCATCCTCTTCTCCTAGTTTGGTCTAATGTGCACACGAACGCCCATGCACCATCCTCAGTAAGAATCCGCACGGTCTCGCCTGTCGTCAGCGGCAGGTCCTCGGGGCGCTCAGCAGTTGGAGAGTAATTTGTTATTGATACGTAATGTTCTCCTGGCTGGAAGAAAAACACGAAGGGTCAATTGGATTAGATGACTACCTTCCCTAACCGGGCATAAAAAGCAATCGCTCTCTGAACACTAGGATAGCAACAGGAACGTCAAAAAAGCAATGGGTTGAATGGGCAAAACAACCACTCTGCACGTGCAGCACACTTTTTTGTACATTTCTTTGCCGTCACTGCAAGACTACTACGTGAAAATGCGTAATTTCACGTTTCGAAGTTTTCTTTCCCTTTCTGAACTTGGATATTGTTCTCAGGAATTCAACTCCAGAAGAGTTCGCTTGCATTTGACAAAGCAAGCGAGTTGGAATAAGAGAGTGAAAAAACGCAAATTCACTTTTTAAGCGACGTTTTTAGAGAAAAACGATGGCCAAAGATGAAATATAGCGATCTTTTAACCAATTCTCCTCATAAGTTCACAAGCTCCCCATGTAATCTCAACGAAGAATTTTTACTGTTCATGTTTATTTTCGAATGAACATCGAATTTACTAGAATAAATACTTCTCTAGTAAAGTAAAAGGGAGTGCATACTTACAATGTGAGTTTCTCCCCTAAGCACGTTCTGGTATTTACGGCTACCAAGCTTTGCCATCTCTCCATCCGGGGCGGTAAGTAGTTGAACCCTTGGAGAGACCGTTGTGCCCTGCTGCCTGCGTTCCATTACCCTTGTGTAACCTGGATCGTCAGGATCCACATAAGAGTTTACTAGTACAGAGGGGGGTGGGGGTGGGAGCTCTGGAGAACCACTGCGCACCTACAAAACAAACAATATCTCTCCTAAGTCAATTAAGGAGAAAGCCGTTCTAACTTTTGAAAGCTATTTAGCGGTGCTTTACCGTGATAATGTTTACTATTATTACCATTACCAATTAATGTTGTGTTCAATTCTTGGCGTGTTCCTTGCCCTTTGCTCTAACAAATCAACAAGCAGTACCTTTGGATGGTTCTGCTTACTATACTAGCCGTTATACAAACGTTTGACTTTCTGGACGAATCGAAGATGCATGATCCCTTAAATGAAAAAGCCTCGGCAGATTTTAGTAACATTTATGGGTACCTTACAACGTGTATACATGGAGAAAACATCCTCACAAACGAGTCAACTTTAGCGATCTATCATTTATATCAGAAAAAAGTTGTCCGAGCCAACAGCGTTCGTGCATGCTCTGCACGTGATCTGATTGTCTAAAACAGCGGTCGCGCATGCTCTGATTGTCTCACCTTCATCGAGTTCACCCGGCTGGGCAAACAAAATTGTTAATATGGAGAAAGGTTGGACTGACTAAGAGGGTGACCCTACCATGATAAAAAGGGTGAACTGGCTAGGTGGGTCAACTTTTCGCCAAGTTTTGTGAGGAAATGAAGGAAAAGTTGGCTCGCCCAGGGTAGCTCGGGTAGCTAGGCGGATGACCCTTCTACCATGGACAACGCTTCTCCATATAAAGGGGGCCTTAAGGTTTCCGCTAATTTTTCGGAGTGAAAAATTATTTTTATTACAGTGTACATACCGGTCTAGTGTCCGGTACTTCTTCACTCAAGCTGCGACCTCTTGGTCTTCCTCTGAAGAGAAGAAGGGTTGTAAGGTAGAAATGTTTGATTCTGTCAACTTATAAAACCTCTATTCAGCGAATGTTGTTTGGTTTTCGGGTAGCCTGAGAAAACACCGGCATTTCACGACGCTACCGCTCAAATTGCGGGGTAAAATAGTAGACTTGCTTCAAGTCGACCTCACGATTTCTTAGCGAGCGGAGCGAGGTTTTTAGGGCGCGAGGCGGCGAGCGACGAAGTCACGAAATCGGGCGAGGAACTTTTTTGGAAGTCTAGAAAACCAGTGGTTGTGTCGCGAAGTGTCTGCTAGTTTTTTGGGCCCTGTTTATTCAACGTTATCCACTGGATAATACAATGAACACGGTGTGTGAAATGGCAAATTTCTCCGAGGTCCCCATGGACTACCTCCTATAAGCGACCACTTATTATCAAAATACAAAAAGTTGGAAATTCTCGCGAACGACTACCAAGCTCTGCCAAGTGAGCGAGGGACATGTATGCAAAGAATGTTCTTTCAAAATTAGATGTGTACTTATTTTCAATGATAAGCGAGATTCACGCCTGGCATGTCCAGCACTTTCTCTACAATTAATTCCATGACCGTAACAGTCTTCACCTAATTAATTATATTTTGCAGACCTCCAGGAAACATATAACGCAACCGAAATAGAAGTATCCCAACTGTGCGCCTCCTTCTTCGTCCCATTATCTTCTACGAAGAACCTACGGACTTTTGGACGATCTTTTAGTGGCCGTCGTGTCTTTCAGTTTCAAGAATGTTCAGTCATAGAAAAATTAACTCACCTCAAGTGCTTAGGAATAACTGACGCATACTCAGGGCCGCTGTTACTGAAAAAGAAGTTGCATAGTTACATTGGAAGGTTGTTTAGGACCTGTTTACATGGAGGTGGGGGACCCCAGGTAGGTGAGGCAACCCGCTAAGGTGGAGGAACCTGCCTGTCCATATAATCTCTCATTTTGATTTGATCACGTTTACATGATAGGTGGGGTGACGCGCCAAATGTTACCTCATCTACCTGGGGTCTCCCACCTCCTAGTAAACAGGCCCTAAGTTGTACTCAAAATTCAATTAGCACTTACGGCTGAACGCATAAAATAACAAACTTTATGAGGAAAAAAACTGTACAACTCTGTTCTGGGCATTAATGACAAGAGTGACACGAGGAAAGAGGCGATCCGAAAAAAAATAATAATAAGTTGAGGTGCTGGGAGGAAAGGTGGGTACTCAAAACACCTTCCCAGAAACTTGGAAATAAAATTATAGGGTTAATTCAGATAAATTACCGTTGAAACAAAAACAAAAATCAGCTGGACATAATGTTGGTTTGTAGAACTAAGGCAAGTAATCGGCAGGTGGTCGAACATTGTGAATTCACTTTAGCGAACTGTACATTGGAAAGCAACTATGGGAAATCTCAGTATCGTTATTAATTACATGTTCTACTAAAAGAGCAACCATCGCACAGAGTAATAGACTCGATTAATACCCAGACGCTGTTCCTTACGCCTGCAAGAACTATGTTAAATTTCAAATATATGTACTGTGTTCAGTTCGTTAGGGGAATAAAAATAGTTGAGTTCACTGTTGAATGCTAGAAAAGTTCTTATGTTTCACTCGGATTATATTCATACTGGGTGGCTCTGTCAAACCTGTGTCCCTGGTTAAACTCACCCCATTGTTCACAGAATAGCACCAACTTCTCCACTTTATTGACATTACGGAGCTTAAGCAACAACGACGGCCACGGGTACTAAGCGACACTTAGAGTGGTTTTCGTTTGAGTGTCGTAAAACCAAAACCAAAGTAATTACTCTGGCCAATCACATAGGACACAGACAATACATTGAACCAATCAAAACTCGAAGTAATTACATGTGGCTGACGCAAAGCGCGGGAAAATGCATGCGAGCGCGTCACAATTGGCTTTGGTTTTACTTCTGATTGGATGAAAAGGCGGCGCGAATCTTTTAAGCCAATCGCATCGTGTAGAAAGTGCAAAACCAATTACTTTTCGACACTCAAATGAAAACCGCTTTAAAAGGTGAATTCACGCTGCTTCAAACTTTACCGTGCAAATTCCATCTCGTTCAATTCGTCAAATGATGCCAACTTTTTTGCTGGAGTTGAATTCTAAAAGATTGTATCGACGTTCAAGAAAAGAAAAACAAAGTCGTTCTCTTGTGTTCACGCTGTCCATAAAACGTGAAATTAGGCATTTTCACGTCGTAGTCGTGCAGTGACGGCAAAGAAATGTACAAAAAAGCGTGATGCACGTGCAAAGTTGTTGTTTTGCGTATCTAAACCTACTGCTTTGTTGCCGTTCTCGTTGACGTCGCCGTCGTCGTTGCTTAAGCTCCCTAACGATAGTCTGCAACCGCAGTTCCAAAGATAAACATTTGAACGAACTTACTACTCCGCGATAATTGCTAGGCAGATTACTTTATATTCATTCCTTACTTGACATCTTGAAAGTTATACTGATGATTTCTGTTCGCTATTGGCTGACTAGGTAGTACCTCCACTGTCGCATATTCCAAAGCATCTGTTTGCAAGGATCAAAGAATAGACTGATCATTAAGAACACTTTTTTCGTGAGGGTGGGAGGGGAGGGAGGGGGAGAAGAGAGGCGGATCATTCCTTGGCATCGTTTCTCAAATGTTCTGACAAAGGGCCACTTAAACGTAGCCCCCAAGGCTCTGTCCACACGTATCAGGATATTTTTGAAAACGGAGAGACCCGTCTACACGTAGGGTATTTGATCGTTTTCGCCCGTCCACATGAAAACGCTAAAAGCTAAAACGATGGAAATACGAAGGAAATACGATAGCATCCCTTACAGTGCATGCGTAATGCTAGTAATATATGATGTATGATGATGTATGACTTCATCGTATTCGAAAATCTCGGTTTTCGTCCGTCCCCTCGAAACGAGAGTCTGGCGTTTTCAAAAACCTCAACTCAGAGGACCATTTTAGAAAACCTGCGTTTTTTGGTCTTCGAAAAGGCCGTTCATATGTAAAGGCTAAAACGGAGGGAAAAAATCTCCGTTTTCAAAAACTCTGGATACGCGTGGAATGTGCCTAAAACTCCCTTAGGGGTCTAACAAGCAAAACAACGACTCTGCTCGTGCAACACTCTTTTTCGTACAAAATGGTTCGGAAGGTAATTTTTATCATGTACGGTTACTGTAGCTTAAGGGGGCAGCCTGGTTGAAAGTACTGTTTTTCGTTTGTTTCCGCCCTTTATATTAAATATCTACCCAAGATTTCATTCAATCAAAAAATGACTCAACTAAGTTGGAGTCCTCGGTTGGAGAATTTTTGGATGCTTTTTCGAATGTTCTTAATGAATAAAAATTACGGGAGGTGTTTAAAATTTTGGAAAATTGAAAAATATTGGATTTGGCAGAACCATACTTATATGCTTCTGATTTAATGGGTTGTTAAAAATTAAAATATGAAGTGAATAATTAACAGACAAACGACAACAACAAAGTGCCTCTGATCGCATTAGCGGACTAACTGTCTGGTATATGTGTATACCTTTTCTACCCTAATTTATTTCCTTCTTAAATCAACATCATTCCCCTCCCCAAAAAACACCCAGACTGCCCCCTTTCATGAATTAAGAACAAAATAAATTGATAACAAGATGGGTTAAACTCACAAGGGGTGGACTGTGAACGCATAACTCGTTGCCTTCTGTCATCGACAGGTTCGGTTAAATCCTTCTTTGTTTTACTTGAGTCTCTGAAAATAAATTATAAATATTTAGAGATACGTGATCTCACGTAAGAAATCTAATTCACATAACGACCTGAAACATTACCTCAACCCCTCCCCGCCAGCCCGACCGACCTCCGGATCCAATAACTCGAACCCTCGCGAACTCGAACCTCGCGCTGACTCGAACCAAAATCGATTTTCCCTGGATCTCCGTCATACATTTACTATAATTTTACGCTTGGTAACTCGAACCTCCCGCTAACTCGAAGTAGTTTTTGTTTCCCCTCAGATCATTTGTTTATAATTTTACCCTCGATAACTCGAACCATCTTTTGAGCCCTTAAAAAGTCGGGAAAAAAGCCGTCTACTGGCGTCCCAAACACTGAACTTTGAATTTCCCATTGACGTGTTGTACGCATATAGTTTACTATTGGAGGCTGGTGTTGTTTGTCACAAATCTAAAGTGAACAGCTTTACTTCTCAAAACAGTAAAACGGATGCTCTCTTTAAGCAAGGTTTTGTTATGTTACGTTCTGATTTATAATCTAGAAGTATCTTTTACTCAACACTTGACATTTCTACAATTAAATGTGATTAAAATGTTCACTGTGCAGTAAAAACTTTTTTTCCCCTTACTCCTGGCTATTTTTCTCGAGCTCCCGATAACTCGAACCTTTTTCGATTTCCCTTGAAGGTTCGAATTATCGGGAGTCGAATGTAGATTGCAGTGTATGAATCTCGGACATCATCAACGTTCTAGCCAAGAGTGTAGATCGTTGCCGTATCGTCAGCAAACAGATACAACTCTCCATTAGATATTGATTCAGCAAGATCATTAACAAATATTGAGAAAAACTTTGGCCCTAACATTGAACCTTGAGGCACCACAAACTTGACCTGTTTACGATTTCTTTCGGGGTTTTCCCTTGTGGTGTGGTAGTTCTGACAGTGATGCATTAAATAAAAGGAGAACAGTGATTTCACAGGATTGTAGCCAGACTTTTGCTCAGTACAGGTACCCATAGTTTTCTAAATCCATCCTTAAAGGTCCCTTCCCCCAAATTGTTTTCACTTGGGTCATTTATCAAGGTGGTTCCGTTAATTAAAAAAAGGCACATTAAACTATGACGAACTTTTTGTTATACCTTTTTCGGTTTTAACGCGATGGGTACGAAACTTTGAGAAGAACTACAACTATCATTAGCAAAGATAAACAAAGGCGCCTCTATATGGCGAACCCCTGACTGTCTCTTTTGTGTACGTATCAAGAAAGATTGCTTTTGATTATTTTTCTTTTCGTCTCTCTCCCTCTCTTGTGATTCTAAAGTGGAGAGTTTATTTGCAAGTTATGTTAGTCTAGGAACGACATTCCATGATGTCGTCCATAGTCCCAGGGTTGAGTTTCCTGATCTGTGAAGTTACCATCAGAAGCGGTAGTCACCGACAAAAACAATAAAATAAGTATAGTTAATTCCGAACCTTCTTGGAGGAGGAGACCGAATACTTGCATATATTCCATGGCTGATACTGGAATACGGAGAACCCTTAAAAGAGAAAAGTCATGAGATGCTATTAGAAAGAGTCTGTTGGGTAGAAGCCTAAAATCATTCACAAAACCAATGAGCCAACTACGACTGATTTACGTCTTTTACACCAAATCAGCCAAACTATCCTCTGTCAGGGACGAAGAGTGAGGAAAGCAGAGCGAACGAGCCACACCTGCCGTGTGAGAAAAAGTGCCTCTAGGAAAAAGACTTGGCGAAAAAGACTCTTTCATGTAGCGTTCGCTCTGCTCTCTCTCTAAAAAATGAGACTTCTAATGGCCTACCTACCCGGAATCGGAATTACTTATACAACAAACTTAATTAGTATTTCCTTTTTGCATACTGTACCTGACTTCAGATTTTACTTTTTAGATAACAGCTCCAAAATGATCTCACTACCGAATCTAGTCGAGTGCTTACCATTGATAGGTCTAGTCGGTCAGGCTGCGACCGGTTTTGTAACCAGTCGGTTGGTAAAACCGGCTCAGCAAGCTGAACCGGTCCCTGCTCTTGAAGTAGAAGCTGTAGCCAGTTTTCCTGTTCCAATGTGGAATGCAGAAAGCGTCGGAAATTATTTGAAGAGTAGCTGTCAACCTGTGCAACAACAAGCTGAAATCACCTTGTAGTTCTAGAATTTTTTATTCGGCTTGGACAAAAAATAGGCGAGTACTGAAAGAACGAGTAAAATTAAACATAGCCAGTTCTACGAGTTGTAGATATGAGCCTGAGAACATATAGAGGCTGAGAAATGAAAAATAAATAACTGCATGCCAAGTATGAAACGATCATGAAATTTGCGGTAATTATGCTGAGTGAAAACAACTTCACCTTTAGATAGCAGGGACTTGTTCTGCTTCCTTTATGCCACTTTATCAGCGATATTGATATCGGTTTTGTCCAAGCCGATTTTTTTGACACGCGAAGAAAACTACAAGATCTTTTTCTTTACCTAATGTTGTTGCTTAAATGGCAGCAGCTTTGTAGGTCTTAAGGACTGGCTATCCGCCTTACGTTCAAGAACAGGGACGAGAAAACCTTGCCAGACCGATGTATGGTTTTACCAGGTATATGCATTCTTAAATAACTCCCAACGTAACGTAACGTAGCCTGAATTTCAGACTGTCTGAGATGGCTCCCTTGCTCTCGGCGACGTTTTGGAATCAGGCGAGGCTTTCGAAAAGTTAACTTTTGAATGCCAAGCACTAAACAATTGACCGGATCAGGTCACTTTTTTGTTTTCACCGAACCAAAAGGTGCTTTCAATCGTTTTCTCTTTTTTTTCTGTGGTGCCGTTGTGTTATTTTTATGTACAGCTCCCTGGTTGTGGAGGAGTTCCAAATGCTCTTTCCTTCGATGCTGTTAATGTTAGGGGAACTGTTTTCAACAATATCCGTATGCATCTCACTCACCCTTTGTCTTTGTTCTTCTGTCATTAACGAATCAGTAAAATCGTCCAGCCTTGGCTTCGGAGTCAGGTTAGATCCCGGTGTGAGACCAACTTCTCCTCTCAATCTGATTATAAATAAAAATTTTAACAGTGATACCGCACTGAACTCCTATTGACTACTTTCGAATCCCAAACAATACTCTCTGTTTGCCCCTCCCCCCCCCCCCCCTCCTGAATTTTGCGTAAGTTATTGTTTTCAAAATGATACTCTTAGGAACATCCAGTCCTGGCAGGAGCATTTGAAAACAGTCCTTCACGTCATTCTTGACGCGAAACTCTCAAATTTCTGTGGTTTTTGCATGGACGTATCATTTTCTCACATGTGAAAAAATACCGTTCGCAATTCTACTGGATGTGTCATTCTTCTCACGAGTGAAAAACATCGTTCGCTCCTCTGATTGGCTAGAACTCATTTACATATGAAAATTTATGACACAGCTTTTCATTTAGTATATCTGGAGTATACATATGATAAAAGAGAGTGATGGCTTCGCCGAAATGATACCTTATTTTCCACCAGCCAAAGTTACTAGTTGCGAGAACTTCCACTTCTTCGCCAGCTCTGTATGACAACTCATCTTCACTCTTTGCATTGTATGACTCAAGAGCTACCCAGTGTCCTGATAAGAGAAAGAAAAAAGTTATACATGGCTGTGAAACTTTCGATGAGCAGTAAAGAGGGAAAGACTGGATACCACGGTCACGTAAAAGTTTGTCCTACGGCCCTTTTGTTCATTCCCTATGTCGTTCATCTGTGCGTCACCAAATGCACTTAATTTGAGTGTCAATGTATTTAGCACATTTTACGTGCTCATCCGAGCCACGCGAAGATCTAGTCGTTTGCAGGGCAACGCATTTTAGACCCTGAGTATTAGTCCCGTCCCCGAAATCGAATACGCGACCTTCCGCTGTGCAGTCAAGCAAAAAAATCATTCAAGGTGGTAAGGATATACTCTTGATAATACTTTGTAAAAAAGCCATGCATAAGAAAGGATCTCTGAGCGAGAAAAAGAAAAAAATCAAGACATGTTATCGACATCTAAAAGCACTTTACTACTTACGATCATCCTCTTCAACTTCTCTCCATTCCTCCTCTTCCAAACGGTGATGAGTATCCATTGGTTCAAGAAAGGTTGCTGGAGCAAAGCCATGATCACCCCTGGAATTTGCCACAAGCCACCATCCTAAATCAGAGGGCGATCAGAGATTAAAGCTCAGTCCATACATATCAGGATATTTTTGAATCAAAAACTTTTTCTTTCCGGATTCGGCTTCCGTCCGCACGTATCCGGTGAATCCGGTATGCGAATCCTCAACTTTTTGAATCTGCGCTCCAGAGTGGACATTTTTGAATACGCTATGAATCCGGAATCAGATGGACGCTAAATCCGGTTTTTTCTTTATCCGTTGACGTAACAAGATTGAGCCAAATTCTTTACCGTGAATACTTTATTCAAGATGGCAACCTCCTTCCCAGGTTCTCTCAAAGAAGAGCAAAATGTAAATTTCGCGCGCTTTGCGATGCACTCTCTTTTCCAAGAGGAGCAGGGAAAATTCGATTTGAATACGGATTCGCGTGGACGTGGAAATTTTTAATCTGGAAGGAAAAAGTTGCGGATTTAAATTAAAATATCCGGATACGTGTGAACGGGGCCTAAAAATAACGATTTCCAAAACAGCAAGCTTTCACAGATGAGGGAAGAAACAACTGAAAAAACATACAGCTGATTCAATTAACGTTGCTTCGGGCATTATTAATTGCACAAACCGTGGTGGTCACTCAAGAAAATCATTACATTGTTCTGAATGACCAAATACCCGATCACCAATGACCAATTGTCAAAGCAACCTTTATTGAATTAGGTATTACGGTTTTCATAATATTTGGCAGGTGGCGGGGTTTGAAATATCAATTAATGTTCAAGAATATTTTAGTAGGTGACAGCGGTGAGGATGGAGTTGTCAACCAGGTTACGGCAGGTTTGCACTGAATCCCAAGTGCATCAGGCTATCTAAGGCCCGTTTCAAACGTCGTGCTATTGCCGTGCCAAGCTTTGCCGTGCTACACGGCAGTAGAAACCGTTTCTTTAATTTTGTGTTTTGTTTCGGCAACAGCCGTTCTATTCGACTGAATTAAATTCGACGTCTGAAACCATGTCGTGCTAGTGTCGTGCTGCAGCCGAGCTACAGTCGAGCCAGCTTAGTAACAGTAGTAGCACGACGTTTGAAACAGGCCTAAGCTGCCGGTGCTGTCAAGTTACGTTATGGCTCTTCACCGTCGCCCAAGGTGAGGTAATCCGGACTCCGAATCCGGGAAATTTTTCTTGTGGAATCGGAATCCTTGGATTTGGAATCAGGTATCCACCTCAAGGAATCCGTAATTCTGCTAACCATTGGAATCCGGAATCCTAGTTCCACTGACAACGGCATCCGGAATCCGAGACTGTCTTGGATTACCCGCCTAAAGGATCCTCAAGGTTATGTTACACGGAACGATTTGCAACGACGATTTTTAGCGTAACAGAGCGTTACAACATTGTTGCGGCATCGTTTCGAAAGGCTGCAACATTGTTCCAACATTTGAACCCTGTGTTGCGCCAAAAATCGTCGTTGAAAATCGTCTCGTGTGACATCACCATTACGTGGGTTGATGACGGATTGAGCCGTCAAAAAATAATGACAAACAAATGGGTTGGAAAAAATTGAAAAAAAGTTGTTGTATTCTTTTAATAAGCTTGGAATTAAATGTTCCCCTAAAGCTGATTCATTGCATCGCACAATAGTCATCACTGCTAGAAGGACAATGAATTTTATGTTTCAACAGGTTTATTCCTTCTACAAAATAATTAAGTCCAGCATGTTTCAAACCTGTGCTATTTTTTTCAATGACTGTCACCACCTCGTTTTCTTTTAAGCTCATTTCTCCCCTGCCGCTGCCACTAAATTCTGCCACTGAATAATATTTTTCTACAACTTGTTCATCATTTCTCGTGGGAGAAGTTTGTGGCTTGCTAAAAAATAAAAAAACATGAATTAATTTAGCTAACATTTCTTGTTTTATGAACGGTACCTAAAAATTCATCTGTATTCTAACAGAAGCAGGCGTGATCTACGACTTTCCAATAGGCCATTTCCGAGTTCCAAAAAACTCTCATTCTCAAAACGAGGCTAAGTGAAAAAACATTCTTGTACAAATCAGTTTTATTTGCAGCTCCCCCCCCCCCCCTTCCCACCCACCGGGGCATTCTCAACAACGTTTTATATGGAGAGGCTCTGCCCAGAGGTCCAACCAATAATTAGACCCTTTATATGCCATTTTTGACAGAGAAGGTAACTCTTCTGTATACCTTCTATTGACAAACAGTAACCTTTTCACATACCTAGATCAGACCTTTGCATCCCTTTAAATGCTGTTGATGTACTGTCTTCAAAATATAAATAAATCCCCAAACCAGAATATTATCTCGACTTTTTCACAGCCACAGATTGCATTTGTTAGTCCTTTTGGGCCTCTTTACAGACAGACAGTACAGTTTTACAGACAGTTTTTCCTACCCTTTCATATCCTTCAACGGGTGAAATCCCTACCTTTTCTCATACCTGAAGCCTGAAAAAGGGACGACTTCTGGGCGGCGCCTCCCTGTATAGACCATTAGAGGGAGTAACAACCCCCAGGTTTGCAGGGGAATAAAAGAACCTTTTTATATCATTAGCTTTTGCACTTAGCCTCGCTTTCAAACAAAGGCTTGGAACAACTCTAAAATGGCCTATTGATTATGAAAGGTAGAAAACATCAAAGATATAAACTGTGGTGCTGCAGTTTATGTTGGAAGCTCCCTGGTGGGAAAGATATTGAACATTGTGCACCGTCAAGTCCACAAAAGCATATGACAAAGGTATCTGGCCCCCTTTGTTGTTGACATGCTCGTTGACATTTAGAACTGCATGCATGAGTGCTTATTTTACAATTCTAATGGTTAAGAGAGGTACGGGCAAGTTAAAAAAACACTTCATGGATGAAAAACTGCCATAAAAATAGTCTTACTTTCTTTCAATGTCATTCCTTAACATGCCAGCATGGTCTGTTCCCCATCGACTGAAGAAAGCCAAAACAATATCAGACTGGGACACAACATAGGGCAAATGGATAACTCTCTGGAAAAAAAAATTAAAAATTGAATTAAAAGAACTTGTCAGGATGCAAAAAATTGGAAATAACACGCCTATAGAGAGAAGTGTGACATCACATTACCATGGTAGCAAAATCTGGATCACAACAATGGCGACCTTAAGCAATGATGGTGGCAATGCATGGCAAAGAGAACCGCAAAAAAGCAATAACTTTATGTTAGCAAAACAACAACTTCACACGTGCAGCAAGCTTTTTGTACATTTCTTATTGAGTGATGCTTTCGGTTTGTTGTGACCCAGAAATTTTGCTACCGTGGCAATGTGACATAATGACTTCTCAACTCTATTAAGCAGCCACCTCATCAAGTGGCCACGGTCACCTTTTGGCCAGATCGCGACAAGAGGTGTTTTTAATGTCACCTTTGTTAAGCCACCATCAAATACTTGATACACTTAGTTTCGCTTCATATTAAAAATATTATGAAGGAAAATACAATCCGAGGTAGAAGGTGACACATGATTGTCAGGGGCGTGGTGTGAGCTTTTGAAGGTCACACATGCAGGAAGAGTAGTTAGAGTACAGAAGGCGCGGGACATGTTCCGGTAGAAATTTTTTAAATTTAGGGTCTTGGAAATGCCATTTCTTATTTCTTTCCACAGAACGTTTTCATTAAATTACCTATCACTCGTGTTATCAGCATTAGGTACATTAATGTTTGTAGAAAAAAAGATATTATAAAATTTAGTGATGCTATTAAAGAGGTTACAAGCAAAGGGAAATACTTCTTCCCTTCAAATGGGCAAACTATTAAACATCAACGTCCTTATGCTAGTGTACGTGCAGAATTGCAAGAGAGTTCAATCTCTCATCAGTCACCCCACTATAATGTTTTTTGCAGTCAGCTGATAGAATAATAATGGATAAAGGAAATACTAACACAGACTAATTTTATCCAAAAGATTTATCAGTCATCCCAATTTAAAACTAAAAATGCTTTCAAAATAGAAAAAAATATATAATTTTCCCAGATTTTGGCTGTATATACACCGGCGTATATGTGCAGATATGGATGCTACAGTCCTGATTGTGTGCTAGTGATACCGCTTCCACTTGATGTTTGTTGTTTTGTGATAATTAAGTCCAATGTTTCTGCTAAAGATTATTGGACTGCCACCCTTCATTAAGTGAACACTTGTTGTTACACCAAGGGTGCTGGCCACATAAAGGAGGCTCACAACTGTATATATATATATTAATTTAGTTTTTGGAGGCTCTGTGAAATAGCATGGCCCCACAGTGACCAGAAGGACCCTTACCACACTGCTAACATTGCCTCAAAGGAACAAAGGTGATATGGTACTGCATAATCTTGGCAAAAGATTCATAAGACAAATTATAAGTTACATGATAATTGCTGATTACCATGCTATGAATATATTATTGAAATTTCAATTAATTTTCTTAATTTTTTATAGTTACCTGGCAAAATTCTTCAACATTTTTACACTGTTTCTTTGAAAATGCTCCAAACAACATCCCACCAGCAAATCGAGTAACTGTTCAGTGTGAAAAGACAAAATTACTGATAAACCTGCATGTTTGACATATATAACTTGCAGCTAGCATTGAAAGAGACTCTGAATGCACATGGATATTAACTTTACATGTGGTGCTTTAATAATATATTATATACAATATAGAATCAAAATATATTATCATTGATCTGGTGCTTTTGATGGTTTGTAGACAGCATTTATTATATTGCAGTAAAATACATATTATAATGGAAATTATACAACAAATAATTTTGTTCTGGCAACTCATGCATCAGACCAATACTTATAAGGGTTCGACCCAAACAATAATTCTGCTTTAGTGTCAAAATGGTTTGCTAGTGCAATAAAAGCAAATGTGGCTAAACTAGAATTGTACCCAACCGTTAAACTTAGCTAGTATAGCAGTTGTGGTATTCCTGTCTACAATAAAATAACTATATCCTATAGGTACAAAACACATGATATTACAAAATGTCTTGTGCTAAAAAACTACTGTACTGCTGTAATAGTCCTGCATCCCAACATGACGCCTTCCTTTGTGATTTAGAACAGCATTTGTCTCAACTGATCCACCCCATAAATCTTAGGACAACTTAATAAACAGATACAAAAACTAATGGACTGGAATTAAAACACCCTATATAATATTAAAGTTACAGGCAAACGAATCTCATAAGCCATCTTGTAAAGACTGTTGGACTCATGCATTTATTAAAGACAAATGAGGACTCCTGCACTTTTTGGTCTTTTTGTCATCCTCCATATAACTGTATCATATAATATATATGAGTTCAAATTTGTGTAATCTTCTTACCAGGCAGTTCTGGAATTGTAAGACCACTGTTTTGCCTTTCCTGAAATAGATTTTTCAAGCCAGCCTGGAAGCAAAAGGAAATGACATGTAGGTGAATACAGACACCCCTCAAAATCTTTACATTGCTTGAAAATGCAACATAACACAACCAAATGGCGTTTCTTGCAACACAATAAGCAGTATTTCGGATATGCTTTGATTGCATTTCTGTTGATTTGTTTTGTCAGTTATCAGCTCTTAGAACTGTCAACACTCACCGCACCTCAAAAAGAACAATTACAGTTTAATTTTTTTTTGCTCTATTAATTTATTTATTTATTCAATTGCTCCTTTGACCACTCTGCACTTTTCCAATGCAATACGTCTCAATGTAACATGGTAAGCTAGCCCTAATTTTTTTGTATTACTGCATTGAATGTACTTTTGAATAAGTGTAATAAAATGAACTTGAACTTGAATTTCTTAATAATTTGGTGATCTTTTTATACGGCACCTTGAAAATCAGGGATATCTGAATAGCTTAATTTGTGATAAACCAGTCTTCTAAAAAAGAGTGGGATTAGAACCCTGCTCCTGCTTCCAGATTCTGACGGGATCCAGGTGTCTGCAGATGGGGGGAAAGAGGGGAAGGGGAAATTGCTAAACAATAAGAGCAACAATATTTCAGGACAGATGTCAATGAATTTGAAACTGCACCAATTTTTTTCCATACAAACCTTATAATTTTGAAGACATTTCAACACCCATAAAATTTGGTCTTTTCAAAATTGACTTTCCAATATAGCAATTTTCTCATGCTCTTCCCATCTCATTTTAAGTTGTATCCCACAATATTTTGCTTTAAGCAGATCATGTGACTGAAGGCTGCACAAGGGCCTATTTTCCTTGGAAGAGTTTGGGGGGCTCCCCAGGGGCATCCCCAGGGAAAATGCCCTGAAAGGTGCATAATTCACTAAGATTTACGTGCCTTTTGAGCACCAGGGAAAGAATTTCAGCCATGAAGATCAAGCACCTTAATTTAAATACATTTGCTTTATTTTATATATCATATGTTTGTTTTAAAACAAGCAGGTATTGCAAAACAAATACGGCAGATTTATTTTCCTCCTTATTATTTTCTCCTTCTTATAAATTATTTTCTAAAAGTATATATTAAGGCCTTATTATACTGCGCTATAAATTCCGTCATGACAAAAGACGGCATTATTTTTGCCGGTTGACAAGTTTCCAGAGAAACGGCGGCAGTTTTCACTATGTAAGAATTCGTGGAAGACTTTGTCCCCTCCGACCTTCAGACTTGTTTTCAAACACTTGAAAATTAATCTGAAACTGTTTTCAAGACATAGGAAGATAGTTATGTTATATTATCACTTAATATGAAATTACCTGGAATAAAAATCGAATTATATTAAGACCGATTTGTTTACTTTGCATCACTTGATGACTGAATTATCAATAGAAGGAATTTGACATAACCAATCGAGATAAAAACACCCCTTTCGACCTTTTTTACCTTTGTTTTAAACTGATATATTCAACTTTCTACAAAAGCAATTAACCTTTTCATGAAGAATCGATGGAGAGCTGTCGAACATGTAAAATTAAGCTTAATTGTTATGTCTTTAAACTGTAGAACAATGGTGTATATATGTACTCGGGGTGTCGAGGCTAAAGTCTAAATGGAAAACTAAAAAAGCAATTCTCTTGCAGATTATAAAGCTTTTGATGCCATGTAAGGATTAGCTTGAAAACAACTGACATTTCAATTGAACTTTTATCCGTACAACGTTAACGAGTTGTTATTTTGCAAAGGATTAACACTTTTTTTTTTACACCAAACGGGTTTACCATATAACTTTTAGGGTTGTACGTCGTAATTAGCACGATTCTTATCATTTTCCAGTCGATGATTTTACACCTACTAGGCCCAATATCACGCCTTCATTCCATTTCAAGTATCGACGCCTAGCGAGTCATTTGAATAGTTTGCTGTGCACTTTGCTAATTGTTATTATTTCTTGTGTCAACAAAAACCCCAGGAATAAAACGAGGAAATAAAGGCTGCAGTGTGGTGCTCTATAGGAATGAAATCTAGATCATGTTATTGAATTACGCTCTCTCACCTGTAAATCAAAGAACATACTGTATCGCCGGAATATGTTATATTGGTTTTCGTCCGACCACGTAACTTTCAGTTCGTATTCCTAGAATTATAGGCGTAAAATAGAGACAAAAGTATCAAATTTTGCTCCTGGAATTATTTTCAAATTATTAAGAATATACTATAAAACATAGCCGGTAAACTGCCGGTAAACAAACAAAAATAACACGTGAAATCTTACGCACATAATTCTTTGCAGAGCCTGAATCCTTGGTCTTGCGTTTCTCGACATCAACAACTTTCACGTCCGTGATAGCTCCCTTCTCGTTCGTGGGTGATTGTCTCATGGCGACGACACTTAGTGATTTCTCTTATTTTCGAGCTCAAGCTTTGTTTAAGATATCCATTGTCCTTAACACTGGACCTCATTCATTTAACAGCGCACCGTCGGTTCTATCCGTGCGCGTGACCTCGGTCAACCTGGAGGGCGGAAGTTAAATGAACCCAGTAAATATTTCATCTTTCTTGAAGCTCAATACTGGGAAATATATGGTTAAGTCAAATGGTGTAAACACAAACCTAATTTAGCTCACCTAAATCTTAGAAATAAATAAACTAGCCTGGATCTTTCTTTGTTCTTCAGTAATAAAGCCGATCGAGGAAGAAATTGCAACAGGGTTAGAAACGCGGCGATCTTGACGTGACGTCACGACGACAGTACGTGTGTTTTCTTTTTCACTACGTCAGACTGCAATATTGGACTGTTAATTTAGGATTGGAATGTAATGCAAATGAATTTTTTCCCTTGTTTTCGCAATTTAGTTACGCGACAAATCACCTTTTAGGGTAACGGATGATAAGGGCAAACAAAAAAGTTTAACAAACTGCCTAGCTGAAACATAAAACGGATAATTATTATTTACTTTAAGGCAACTCGTCGGCATAGCTACCTTTATTCGGGGCATTTAAATATTTTAAGAACTTATCAGTGCGGTTAAAACAAAAAATAGTAAAAAGTGTAAACCCTTACAACTTCTTCAATGTTTACGTCACGCTGATCATTCTCGACAAAGTCAGGAGTAATCGGCTCTTTGACGAAGTAAATACTGCTCCCCACCACCCGCCACCCCAAGCAAGGGGGGTAATACTGACTGCCCAGTATAAGGGTTGAGGGTTTTAGTCTCGAAAGTGTAATCGGCATTTAAAATTACTTTCTTATTTTATCCAGTAAGCATTTGTTTTGGCGGGACTATGCTGGAGACCTCAAGACTAGTTTCTGATAACTGATAGCAACTCTAGAATAGGGAGGGATTTTTGGACTTAAGCCAGGCTAGTGGGGGTAACATGTACAATCTTCTACAATTTTAGACAGAATAAACATTAAAAATGGAAAAGAAAGCCCCATCTCCACGAAGTCGCGCGAAAGCCAAAACGCGCCGTTTTCCCATCCTTCATTTTGGAGGATGGGGAACGAAATTTTCCATCCATTTTGTGCCAAGATTGTAGTCAGTCTTGTTTAGGCCAGCTAACGGTTCTAGGATCTCAGCGGCTTATATAACCACCCCCAAAATTCCTAAAGTACCTCCTCAAGGGAAAATCCATGCATAAAACGTGTAAGTGAGAAGTACAGAAGTAGTTTACAAAGAAAGCTTGGTACGGATAGGGGTGGTGCAACGAGCAGGTCTAACATCAGGACCATTTCAATACACTGACATCGCCACAGAAATTGTTTATGAGAAGCTTGTCGTTATTCTGCCGTTTATACTATCCCACAACCCTTTTACATTTCAAAATAAATACCAAATAATAAATAAAGTCATTTTAAAGCAGTCTAGTCAGTTACAGGATAACTTCATAAATTGTCTAAATGGTCATGATCAAAGAGTACTCAGACACGATTATTTAAGTTAGGTCACTTTATACTGTTCTTTCGACCAGCTATTTTTAGTTTAGCACCTCTAATTTTGTCAGATAAGCTTAGCCGTCTCCATTAAAGCAACTGTTTCCGGAGTTATATTCGCCATCATGAAAACCACATCTAGGAACAAATCGAAGATGGCAAGTGACGTCAAGTTGTGGTTGCGCTTTGGTCGCGCATCATTTCGTTCGCGAGCGTGTGAGATCCTGTCATAGCTTACAGGAAAATTAAGGCAAAAACATTATAATAAATGACTGAAATGTAGTCACGATCTTTGGTAAGGAGAGTAAAAAAGGCGATCCAAGGACGGAATGAACAAATTGAAACAGAGAGGTCGCTTTCAAACCATATCCAAAGGTGTGCGAATTGATGAAACACCGATTGAAACGTGAAAAAAGAAAGAGAAAGCAACGTATCTCTTAAGTGGCTATTTCAAGAAGATCAAGCCATGGCCTCAAGTGGTCGCTTGTAAGACGTCCAAAACAAACCCCAAAAAGTGGTTGCGGTTGCTTACGCGAGTTAACGTTGGTCGTTTTAGGACTGGTCAAAAAAGGAAAGGCGGTGCTTGGGGAAGGGGGGGGGGGGGTACTCCCTATGATGACCTATACGGGAAGGCTCCGCCCGAAAGGGGTACCTTTTCCAGGCTTCAGGTATATTAAATGGTGATGAAATCGTTTTAGAACAACATGTCATGCAATCCGAAAAAATGTAAAAAACTTATTTTCAGAAGTAAAGGCAGCAAGTCTCGATATAACCCCGTATTTGACATTTGTCAATGCAGTGGTGTTGTTTTGCTGGAGGTTACGATCCAGAGTGATTGTCAGTTTCAGGGGCATGTTTAACTAAGGTCAATTAAACCAAACAAATGTTTCCATGTTCTAAGGATCCTTAGAAAAGAGCAATATTCACAAGCTGAAATAGATCACTTGTTCACTTCCTTAGTTTTGCCTAATTTTATCTATGGTTTACCCGTATATGGGGCTTCTGAACCTGATCTTAATATTGCACAGAACCAGTTAAGATAGATGTCATAAACGCCGTTTTATTTCTTACCCCGTTTCAATTAAGGATCTACTATAGAAGAAAAACTGTAAAATTTTTAAGAAAGTAACTTCCACCCGCTAGCTCCATATATTCCTTCAAAGAAAGTCTTTTCTTATAATCTCCGTAAAAAAAAATGTGCTCGTCCTAAAATTAATACCGAGCGTTTCATGATAGACTAATATTTAAACACAACCTTAGTACAAAATAGTTAGGATTCTATGATTAGTTTATTTATTTTATTATGTTTTACGGTATCCATAAACAGTTGTAACATAGGATATGTATATTCATCTTGTGTGAAATAAAGACCGATTGTTATTATTATTGTTATCATAATTATCTGTCAGTTGGGTCAGTGAAAGGGCCCAAAGGGCTAACAGATGAATTTTATGGATTCATAGAGTCGAGAAAACGTTCTATTTTTGCCGGATTGATTCCTATTTAAATGACAGCGCATTTACAGCAATTAAAAGGGATGCAAAGTTCTAAACAAGGTATGTGAAGGGTACCATTGGTCAATGGGAGGTATACGAAAGGGGGTACCTTTTTCGGGAAAGATGGTATATAAAAGGGTAAAGGGTTGGACCTCGGGCCGGAGCCTCCCCGTATATAAGCTTGTTGAGTAACCCCGTGGGCGGTGCTGGGACAAAATACGGAAACTGATCGAGGGAGAGCGTTTCAGTTTTTGAATACTGTGCAAGAGCTGGGTACAGTCGAACCTCCACTAGCAGCCACCGGCTCTCTACAACGGCCATTTCGTTTGGTCTTGGCGGACAGTCCAAACATTGACTCTCATTTAAACCTCCCTACAACCTCCACAACGGCAACGGCCACTACAACATGTCCCCAACTCCTAAAATCCTAAAATAACCTCTCACGATCTTGACTAAAACACCACACGGCGCGGGTACATACGGGTAACATACGAGTAACATGGGTACATACGAGTAACATACGGATACATATACGCATGCCTACGACTAACACAGTTTAAGAAATTTTGAAAAGTGTAAATGAAGTAAACTATTAAATTATTCATTTATAACAGTTTTTAACAGTTCCTCAAAATACATAACTTAAGTAATTCATATCATTTACCACAGAAAAAAATTCGCTTTGTCTTTTTTTGTTTTCCTTTTTTCTATTCTTTTATTTCAAATAAGGCGTGACTGGCTCATAAATCATGAATAATCAAGAACACCGGTTCATGATCACTCGTCAATGTACTTGAATAAAACACCATACGGGTACATACGGGTAACATACGAGTAACACACGGATCGGCATATGGGTAGAGATTGGATAATGATCGAGTTACCAGTCTGAGTTGAGTTAGAGTTGAGTTTGAGTTAAGTTTCAGCTAAGATTGAGTTACGTTTGAGTTACCGTTTTTCGGCTTTTATTATATTTTATTTTTTAATTTTTCCATTCTGTGAATGCAAATGATGGCAAATATCATCGGCGTTACACATATTTTTGCAGATCAAGTGCGTAAATTCAATTATTTTCAATTTTACAAAAGGGAAAGGGTGTAGACAGTCACACCTCCCCTCCCTAGCAGCCTTGGAATACCGCCTTTAGTAAAGATCCTGGACCACCCTCTGAACGCCTGGAACAGGCTATTAATAATGATCAAAATATTTCAATACTAAAAGATAAGAACGTAAGATTACAGTCGCTTAATTTCTGTTATCATTTTTCTAGATTTCACCAAGAAGATCAAGACTTTCGCCGAAGAAAGCACGCTTTCAACAATAAAGTATTCTGAAGAAGGGTGGAGTATATTAACAAAACAACCTCTTCGTTAATCTCCGAAAGACTGTGTGTACAGTAGTTCTACATTTTAAAACCCATGACTCGCGCTAAAAAGAGAAGACTGAACTGTCTTTTCTCAAAGATGTCAACATCTGTGATTGAAACGTCCTTCCAGTTTAAGGAGTGATATTCAGAATCGTTACCGCAAAGATTTTGTACACAAAACAAAACAAAAAGAATCGAGAAAAGTATATTTCCGTACGGCAATAAAATTTACATACAGTCTAGCCTTAACGTACAAGGTTGGCATGAAGGTGGTTCCTTCGTAACCTAAGAGACCTAAAACTTCTTTAAGAAAGACTTCTATCCAGAAATATGAAATAGCTCAAAATTGTCCTTTTTTTCCTCTCACCTCCCCACGGTCATCCGTTCCATCGTGTTAAAAAAATCCCCGCTAGTGTAGATCGAATAAAGACTAATTTTTGTAAGCAGCTATTTTTATTTAGCGAGTCAGAGCTATCCAATACTTTCTGCAAAGTGCACGTTTTGACCTACTTTACGTCTGTTTCGTTCTCTTTTGCGGCGATCACTCAGTCATCGCAGGAGCCGGCTCCTGGTCATCGGCAATATGTCTTTTAAAGAGTGCAGCTAAATGTCGTGGGTGTGGGTAAATGTCGTGGGTAAAAAAAATTATAGAAAAAATAAAAATAAAATAAATAAACAGAAAAAAGTTGTAAAATAGATAATTTTATGAAATAAAAATCTCCTCGTGTAAATGGTATGGGTATAAAAACAAGCAAAGAAAAAATAAGAGAATTAACAAATTAAATCGAAAAAAATGTAAAATTCGCTAAAGTAAAATCTCCGCGTACACACCAGTCCCCTTCCCCTTCCCCGCGGTCAGCAAAGCAAATAAGCGAAGCCTTTATAGCGCGTGCGACTTAGGTCCCCTTTCACAACATCACTGTATGGGACATGTCAAAGTTGCCGATGAAGATTTATCCACACCTGAGCGATCACTGCGAAATAAACGAACCAGACGTAAAATATGTCGTAACGTGCAATTTGTAGAAAGTTAATGGAATAGCTCTGGCTCGCTGAATGGAAATATAAAAAGCTGCTCACTAAAACTTTATTCGATCTACAATTTCAATGATCAGCGGAGATTTGTTAACACGATCGTGGGAAAGGGTAGGGGAAGAGGTCTCTTTAATAGCATACGAAGAAACCACCTTCATGGTCAACCTTTTTAAGTTAAGGCGAAACTGTAAATTCTATTGCCTGAAAAAGGGGTTTTATTTTTAGTTTCTTTTTTTTTAGCCGTATGACTTTACACTTGCAAATCAGTGACTTTGTCCATACATTTTCAAGGTTCTTTTTTTCTAATAATTGTAAACAGGATGGTTTGAAAACACAAGGTGTGTGATACTAGAGCCCTATTGACACTACAGAAAAAAATGGGCCCGGACCCAAAAAAAAGTTGGTACGGAACAGATATTTTTGCCGTGTAAACCTTCCGTACCGTGTTTTCATGAAATGGATCCGGACTCGCTTTTTTCTGGTTTTGGGGGCAATAGGCGGCTGTGGCCACAAAAACCGAAAAATAAAACTAGTGCGGACCCCTTTAACTGTTCGAAAGCACTGTGTAAACGCATCTTCGTTTCCTACCATCTTCATATGAGCCTGCCGTGCTTTACGATGGTTTCTCGCATGTGTACTATTGCGCTTTTCAATCATAAACCTTGTAAACGGTTAAAAAAAATTGGTCCGGAGCACTTTTTTTCTGCGGTGTAAATGGGACTTAAATGACTACCCATACAGAGATATAGTTTTCTAAATTCTAAATAGTTTTTGCTTTGTGTACAAAATCTTTGCCGCAACGATTAAATATCATTGCTTCAACTGAAACGACGTTTCAGCCTCGAATTTGACATCTTTGAGAAAGAACAGTTATATCCCCGTTTTTCTTTAGCCTGCTTCAGGTGTTTACAAAGAATACACTGTTTCTCCTATTTTTGGCCTAAATGTGTCCGTTTGTACTAAGAATTCGCTTATTTGCTTTGCGACCGCGGAGAATGGGAGTGAGACTGGTATGTAAGTGGAGATTTTTGTTTCATGAATTTTACCATTTTTTCCTATTTAATTTGTTAATTTTTATTTTGTTTGCTAATTCTCTTCTTTTTTTCTATACTTTTTTTTTTACCCACGACATTTACCCACACTCACGACACTTAGCTGCACTCAGCTTGTATACACTAACAAAATATATGAAAAAGATGTCGATATAACGAAACCTCATTAGAGCGAACACAGTCCCCTGGAACTTCGTTAAATCGAGGGTAAACTGGTCGAGATTGTTCTCCGAGCATTAATTTCGTATTTGCTAATGAATAAACTTAACAGTCTGCCGCTTTACGGACAGGCAAAACCATGTTTTCGGTTTATTCTCCACACAACCCTCATCAGTTGCCAGGTTGGCTTTGTTTAGTTGCTCCAGCCGTATAAATAATTTTGTCATACACAAACCGTTGTTTCATTGGAGTGAAAGTGAACCTAATTCATGTTTACTTGGGATGGGGTGGGTTGGGGTGGTTAAGGAATTAAGGGGTGGGTCAGTCAGTTTGGTACCAAAAGGAACGAATGGGCCATGTTTTTTTTTTCCAGAAGCATATAACCCTTCTTCTGGTTTTTCTTGTAGGAGGCAGTCGTTTTCAAGACGCAGTCCGACTGTAGCTGTGCATTTCTTTAGTGGTTTCAAATCAACAACTAAGGGACCCGGTCAGAAAATCAAACTCGACAGAAAAACGCCAATCAAAATTTCTAGCGACTCTTACCTTCAATCGATCGCATTATAAAAATCGTTTAGTAATGAAGCTTAGATAAGCAATCAAAATCAGGGAATTGAAAGCTGAGGGTTTTTCCGTTCCTCTCTGAGAGTGTACGGTCCCAACAGACCGTTTGCACGATAGCGCCATTTCACCACTACTACCAAAATCCGAATTGTTTTTCTTTTCATATTTAATTCGGTTATCCCAGCGAGGTAGTTTTTTTAAAAAATAAACAGAAGGCCTAATTTGCTCAAGAAAGCAAGGATCCTAGTGAGAGTAATAAAATGACGTCATCGTGCAAATGGCTTCCAAGGTTGGTTTATTTGCAGGCACCAGGTTTCACTGTCTTGAACATTTTAATAGAACAGTAACATAGAACTCTTCTTCTTAAACGTTTACAAAAATAGATGCTAAAGGGTCTTCACTTGACCCTCGAGACTAAGTGTAAAAAGAAGTCCCTATAGCCATCTAAAGAGCGACTTAATAATCTGTGGGGGAAAATAAATTTGAAACATCTCACTTATCAATCACATGGCAAATCTAAATTGTAAGTGAAAAAAAACCTTCGCCTAATTATTGTCTTTGATTCTGTTTAACAATCCGATGATCAACAAAGCGTGGTCATCGCCAAAAACCCAACTTCAATGGTTCCTTCTCATCTTGATAAAAACCTTAAACATGTTGCAATACTCGCACTGTCTTCGGCCACGAGTCAATTAACTTGTTGCCTACAGGAAGAACAGTTTGTCAGCCAGTTCTGAAGAAGGTGCCTTGTGAAGACTTTGTCCAACCAAGAAGGCAAGTTTGTGGGCATACTGACACGGTGCAGGAACACGGACGGTACCCTGAAAAAGCGGGGTGGGCATTATTCTATAAGTGCTAAGTCAAAGACCTTTTCACAGTTTGCGGATTTTAACAATTTATTATTTGGCATTCACTTTTTCTCTCAAAGAAACTACAATCGCTGACAAAATTGTTGAGACATAAGGTAAATAAGGTAACTTCAGAGAACAAAAGAATCCACACCCCTCCCCTGTCCCCTACATTCAAAGTTGGAGTGTTTGTTGCTTTCTAAAGGTAGCTCGAACAGCGGCACAACATTGCGCGGAGGGAATGGGGAAGGAAAAGCTATATTTTCCCCTTTTGAAGTCAGGAAAACGTCAAAAAGCCCCTTTAGGGCGAAGTGTCAACTCATTTTGTCGGCAATTGTAGCTTGGTCTGCTATTAATAAATTCGAGCGGAAATGTAACAGTAAGATAATTTAAAATTCCGTTAGCAAAATACAAAGAACAAACGATCCATAATAGGGAGCTTAAGAAGACACGATTCTGGACAATGCACGACAACGGGAAGAAAGACCTTTTCCCTTTTAATATCCCTTGACGCCAACACATTTGTCCACATTTGTATTGCTAAGGATCTTTACTCTTACTGAGACGAATTGCCAAAACAATTGGGCAAAATTGCTGCCCAGGACCGAGTTGTTTAAAGCTGGGTTAAGATAATCCAGGGTTAGTGTGAAATTTGAATTCACATATGAGAGCTTAAAAACAAAATTCAGTTTGATTCTTGTCATCTACAATTTGATGATAGAACACTCTAAAAAGAATAGAGGAAATTATCCGAGAAAGTGCTATTGATGAAGAGGAAAAGACACCTGGGCCAAGTTGTTCGAAGCTAGGTTAAGATAACCAAGGGTTAGTGTGATTTGAATTCAGATTTGAAAGCTTAAAAAGCATTTCAGTTTTAATTCTTTTTGTCTACAAGTTGATGATTAGAAGCTCTAAAAATAACAGAAAAAATTATCCGAGAGAATGCTTTTGAACACAACAAAAAAAAAACCGGGTTAAATTTAACCCTGGGTTGAGCGCTAATTTAGGCTTTTTAGGTTTTTATTTTCTGAATGAAAATCTACATTTTAGCTAAGAGAATTCAGTGGCATTCAGCTGATTCCTTATATAAAATCTGCATACTATTATGTATCCGAAGAGGATCATAATTGTTGCCTTATCTTATTTGCAAAAGTGTCAGCAAGTGTTAGACCTTTTTTGAAATGGATTTTAGAAAATAAGAACCTGTTTATAAAATTTTAGGTCAACCAGGTTCTTACTGTATTTTAATTATTTCACTCACAGGCCAGTTGTAGTAGAGGTGAGTAAGCTTGTAGGACAAACGCTGGAGATGATCTGGTTTTAATCCTGAATTGTCTTCAATCACATTGAAGTGAGTGGGCGACACTGTTCCCTGACGAACAGACTGACTCACAAGGAAGAAATCATACCTGAACAATAAAATAATTAGAGTAAATGAATAGTGAATTTTCTGTCTATAAAACTCAGCCCTAGTGCCGATTGCTTGTAACCCTTTCATACCCACGTTGGAGTTGCATGTAGTGAAACAACCATTGAAAGCCGTATCCCATTCAATAGTGAGGGAACAGTTAGAACATCCAAAACAAAAAACAGGTATGCAGGGTTCATACAAAAATTGCAACCATTTCTTAAGGACTTTTCAAGGACCACGTTCAATTTTCAAGAATCACCTACTTTTCACGGATTGTAAAAAAATGCACATTTCTAGTCAATTCTAACAGGACTCTAAGGGTTGAACTGTCTGCTCCACCAACTTCTCAACTTTTTTTCAGCTCACTTGTCTTAAAATGTTAATTACTGCATAAAACAAAAAACGCGTTATGAAAATCACCTTTAACGTTTCTGAGCTATGATTTATATTCTGTCTTGGACAACCAAAAAGCATTAAAAACACTTTCCAGGACACTACATTCAAAGTTAAAGAAAATTCCAGGACTTTTTAAGGAACAATTGAATTCAAGGACTTTTCAACGACTCCCCCTAAAATACACAAACTTTTCGAGACCATGCAAACCCTGTTATTGGAAAAAAAGGAAAGGGACTGCCGTGAGGTATTAAAACCAATTCAGCCTGTCAGTTTCCAAACTTTACCTAAGCCATCTGCAACTTCATGACAGGCAAGAGATATTGTAATTGGCATTCATGTATGTAATAGCATGCACGTAGTTTACAAGAAAGTCATTGGACAACTGAAAAATGAAGAGTACTCTACGTAACAAGCTCTTTCAATGTGAATATTCGTACCATTGAGGGCGAGTGATGTCAGTGTCGACAACAGTTCCTGGGGGCGGGTTGGTAGGGTTTCTACCTTTGATAAACAACCTCGCACTGATCCTTTTTTTAACAATGATGACAGTTAACTTGGGCCTGAAAAAAAAAAAAACATGGAATGTAGATTCAGATTTAAGTGCTTACTAATAGTCAAAACTGCTTACCAAAAATCAAAACCCGTCACCTTGAAAATGAAAAAGGTGTTTTCCAAAGTTTTTGCTGTAAGACCATGCAATATCCTCTATTTTTTAATGGACAGTGTTGGTCTCCTGACTTGAGGTATGATTGGCGCATTAAAAAGGCCACTGTCGATTTGCCAATCATGTTGAAAGAAAATTTACAACGCACTTCCGGTAATTTGTTGACTCTGTTGGGGGCCCAGAACAGGGATATCCGCACGGCTTCGTAGAGGTCGCTAACCCTGCCAAAATCTACATATGAGACACAAGCTAACCAAAAGGATTATTCTTCAAAAACATCTCCAGGGTGGTGGATTGACCTTTGCATCCTTCAGTACAAGTGTTTTGCATCTCTAGATTTTTTCTCCTCAAGGAGACAAGGGTAACGTAACCACTGAATACAAAGATTTTGAATCACCACACTCACGCATAGTCTGCAGCGATGTCCCTAAATGATGATTTCAACTGAGAAACTTCATGCTCAACGACAGTCTGCAGCTGGCCATCACCAACGCCATCACGGTAGATGATGATTCGGTCTGGGAGCTCACGATTAATGTCATTGTAACGTCTCAAGGCCGCTGAGAGAGGAAATCATGTAAGAAAGCAAAGGAAGAATTAGATAACTTTTTGAGGTATTTGTTGGATTCTTCATCAGGGATGTCACCAAGATTTCAACTTGCAGGGTAAATACAACAAGTAGGTGGGGAATCAAACAGCTAGGATTTCTTTTGGTTCTGTTTTTCTTCTATTTTCCTATGAAAGTAGCCAGGGGCCACACTCATAGTGGCTGGGAGAAGTCAGCATAATTCTTAAATCATACCTAGCTTCATCTAATATTGTTTAAAATTCCTTCTGCCTTTCCCATTTCCCCTGCCCTACACTTCGTCAAAAAAGACTGCATTTTCCTCCCTCCCTGCATAAAGTTGTTGGATCACAGGTTTTTGGCCGGTTCTTAGATAGCGTAAAGTATTCATTATTTAAGTGCAACTCTCTTTCCAAAACTACAAAATAACTATATCTTATAAAATGGCTATGGAACAAGAGAATTACCACGCATGTTTACTACCAAGCCATCAATCAGCTCCATGCCAGTGTGCTGGAAGCTCACCCTGGAGTAATATCTAAAAAATATAACAACGCGAGTTAAAATGAATTTGAATGTCAGTACTTGGATAGGTTCAATTATTCTAGACAACGGAGAAGTAACTGCTGGACTCAAAATTAACTTTATTCAGGCATCAGATGGCGACCAGAGAAAAAATTCTGGTCACCACATCTACCTTTTGGGACACAAGTTTATGGCTTCAAGGTAGTATGGCAGTTTCATCAGAAAAAAAGCTTGTATTAAATGATGGAGTATAGCGTAATAGCTAGCATAGTCTTTTATTTGCTTGTTGAGCTATTTTGAAAAAATAGCTCATATGTCAGTGGTGTGAGCGTATGTATCTTTGTGGCTTTGTAACTTTGTATGTTCGGATGTTTGTTGCAAGAGCCAATAAGGTTGAAGGTACTATTAGTTGATGCTTAGGAACCAATGAGATCTTAGCATCTACTTAAACATGACATTGGTAAAGGTCGAACAAGGGCACTTTGAGACCGCCATCTTTATTCTTCACAATTTTTTCGTCTTTTATTACGGCTACAGGTGTTTGGAAACATTATATTAAATATCTTCATTATTCAAACGTTGTGTAGAGTGATGCAGCTGTTTAAGGGTTCATATTTTAGTGTTGAAGCTACTTCAAGACATTTCTGACCGAATTCGGCTATCGTTAACGGTATTAACGCACGTATTTATGAGTTGTGTTTCACGTGCATCAAGGTAGAGTATAAAAGATCGTATATTTTCAAAGCTCTTCCAGTGAAGCAATAATTGATATTTAGATATAGACTTTTATTCGAAAGTATGCGCCCTATAAAATGTGGTTTTAGAAATTTAAAAGGCAGCTTATTTTTTTGAAAGCTGTATCGAGTGTTGTTAATCCTGTAAACAAGCTTTAAAAATATTATTCTCTCGCTTACAAAGTTCAACCGACCTTTTTCGTTCTATTTAGTAAAGATGCGTAACTTAAGTAGAAACAGTGGCGTTAGGGAATAAAATTGGAGGAAGCTAGTTGACACAATAATCATGATATAAGTAGAAATATATTTCGGCAGTTTGATAACTTTCTTGGAAGTTAATAAATGTTAGGCTATCAACCTTGACCTTGCATGAAACATAATTTAATTGCAGATGTTGTAGTAAAGCCGAGGTGATTTCTTAAAATCGTTTAAGAAAATTTTGTAACATCTTCACATGCAAATTGTGTGCACGAGTTATTTTTATAATTCTGTTTACTAGATTACTGTGTGATAACTCGAATTCCCTCACGTACGAACGACGAAAGGGGGCAAAGTCCGACACTTTCACGTGCCAGCTGTGTGACTGTACATCACATGCAGATTGGCTTTTCACAATAATAATAGTAACTTGGGCGTATTAAGACCTGTTTCATTTAGTAACCAATGCCTTAAAAAAGGCTCTTGTCTTTTAGGGAGCAATAGCTTTTAAAACATGACGAAATAAGTTGTCGGAGTTAAAGACCGTTTCACAAAATTTTGTTAATAAATGTTAGGTTATCAACCTTGACGTCGCATGAAACATAATTTAATTGCAGATGTTATAATGAAGCCGAGGTGATTTCTTAAAATCGTTTGAGAAAATTTTGTAGTGAAGAATTAGCCTTTTTTTAACGTAGGAATTGTAAAAGGGCCAAAGACCAACACCTTCACGTGCAAATTGTGTGCGTGAGTTATTTTTATAATTCTGTTTACTCAGCTAGTCTACTGTGTGATAACTCGAATTCCCTCACGTACGAACGACGAAAGGGGGCAAAGTCCAACACTTTCACGAGCCAGCTGTGTGACTGTACATCTCATGCAGATTGGCTTTTCACAATAAATAGTAACTTGGACGTATGAAGACCTGTTTCGTTTTGTAACCAATGCCTTAAAAAAGGCTCTTGTCTTTTGAGAAGCAATAGCTTTTAAAACATGAAGAAATAAGTTGTCGGAGTTAAAGACTGTTTCACTGAGTAGAATCGCACGTGAAAACCTCGTGAATTATGATGATGCAAAGATCTACCACAAGGATAAAAATCCTGGTATTTCGTAACTATTCAGTATTCGATGAGTCACATTTTGGCTTAAGAAACTCCGAGGAAACCTTAGAGTTTTCCTTCTAATCAACGTTTGGTGAGTAGAAATTTATTTCACTTTAACGATTTGTTTAACTTGCACCAGATGTAACAGGGAAAGACAGAGGAAAGTGAATATATACCTTGAGGATCGACTCAGCTGAGCGTTTCGCGTTTTCATTTTGTACCGCAATACGCAATTTCGCACAGAAACCTAATCTAAATTTAGGATGAAAGAGGTAGATTGATCACTCTTGGTAAGGTTACACCGAAGCATTAAAGTTACACTGAAGCATTCAAAATAGCTCATGCACGTTTAACGTGCCTATGTTTCTATATTGGCACATGGACAAAGTTAATCTAGACTTTTGGCAATGATAGTCTAATATTTTTGGAGGTTTCTCTGTAGCTCAGTTTGTTTTTATAGTTGAACCTTCACTTGACTTACGGACACCGTCTGTAAGTGGACACTTCCTGTTAGCGGACACTAAAGTCCCGGCAATTTCTCTCTTCAACACTACAATTTTAACCTCCCACAAGCGGACACCGACACCCATTCAAGGTCCACAGGGTCTAAAATAACCACTACAATCCACTATACTTTATTTTCATACACATCAATTTGCCATGCATCTCTGCCCGTAAACAGACAGTAAACAATATCAAGAAAATCTCTAACAAAATCACACAATGACCTAGTCAAAAGCAGTGTTTTGAGCTTACAGTTATATGAAGGTGACATTAAAGTAGTCATTTCTATTCTAAAACGTGCTTTTTTTATTCACTGCAGTACAGAAAGTTTTGTTATAGCCTGTGTACAGACCCCCCTCCCCTCAGGAAAAATCGGAGAAGGGGAGTCTGTGATTCACTGTCACTAATCGTGTATGGGAACAGTTTTGCATAAATCAAAAAATAATAATAATAATTTCCGCCGACCAACACTTCCTTAGCTCATGTTTCATGTCATTTCAGTTCTCAAAATGTCGGTGCATACGACTCATTTCCATTAAGAAATTGAGAGAGTGAGACATTTTTAAAATTGGTTCACTGTATATCAAGCATAAAAAATGTTCTTACAAGCCCTTATAGATCGTTTTCACTGTCACGCAATAAACAGAGCACAAAAAAATAAACTGGAAACCACCCAGTGGAAGAAATGTTACAAAAGACTGATATATAAACAATTTGTCCAAGTCTCAGGTCTATGTGACCCACAGTTTCTGAGTTATTTGCCAAAACATTTCACACACCATTGCAGAGCTTTGTATGGAGACGCCATATTTGTGTACAGTTTTGGTACACAAATATGGCCACTGGAAATCAACAAAAACATCTGCAGTTCACTTTTACAATAAAAGCTTTTTCTTTTCACTTTTCAATTTTGAAAGAGCATGACGTGATAGAAGCAACTGTGAAAAAATGTTTGGAAAAGCTCAATTAACATCTTGAAATGTACTTATTTTTCTAAAAATAGTAACAAACTGGTGGGAAATTCAAAAATATTAGTGTGGCTAATAGCATGATTTGTAGTGATATTTGTATGTCTAATCAAATGGTGACGAGTGAAATCAGGGAATAATTTCACGCACGTTTTGTCCAAATCCTTATAATTTCCCAAGCCTTGATTTGGACAAAACGCAAGTGAAATTATTCCCTAATTTCACGAGTATACCATTTGATTACATATCAATATGATAGGTGACGAAATTATACGAAATTTCACCAGCCGTTAGGCGAGTGAAATACGAGACAATTTTGAAATATCACAAGTGGCATTTATGCCAAATATCACGTACAAATCATGCCATTATTTGATAATACTACTACCCGCAAAAGGTTTTGTAATTTTAACATGTAGGTATTTCAAATTAAGCTGAAATACCACTGCTCTAAGTCAATCAAATTGCAGAAATTCTCAAGTTGTAGTATAAACTCTTTAACCAATTGAGTTTTAAAAAAATAATTTTCACATTCTATTCTATCGCGTCATGCTTTTTAAATGTGACGGATAATACAATCACAAGTGGTCTAAAAGACATGTTCTGGTGCATTGTATGCCCTCTAGTGCACCAGTTTTTTTCCACCTCCCATAAGCAGACATGTACCCTTGGTCCTGAGGAGGCGCAACTGTACATTGTTAGTCCTGCCTATCTATGCCCCCTTAATAAAACTTTGTTCGTGCCTTGTTTGAGTTACTGGATAACGCCACTTTGTTTTACCACCAGAAAATGAATTCCTATTATGAATGGAGATACAAGTCAAGGGATTATCTTACCAAAACATAAGGTGACACCAACTGGAGATCAGGTCCTAAGAATATGGTTGCCAGTGCTCAATTTTTGGTCAAATTAATGACCAGTGAATTAAAATTTTGAGCCCTGAACTACCCCCTACCACCAAATTTAAAAAACACGATGAGTGCCCACTTCAAGTTAGCACTACATAAGCCCAAAATAAAAATAAGCACACTTGGCTAATCTTAACATCGATAGTAACATGACGGTCCCCACAGAAACACAACAGTAGTAAGTAGTGTGCCATTGTTTCAAAGTAACACCTACTTTGTTAAGGTTTGGTTCATGCTGGCTACAAAGCCTCCAACTGAGCGGCCTTTGGTCGACGAATCATGATAACAATCAATTCCAATCACCATGGTCTTTTTTAACTGAAGCAAAGGGAATACAATGTTATTTACATCTAACTCATTGCAGATTTCTAGATATGCAATGTGATCAAAAGTAGTTACACAAGCACTTGTGCCACCATTTTGGGTGACACAGAAGAGAGGGCACCCTGCAGCAGGCAGGGCCTCCTTTTGTCTTTCAGGCTCTGCCTGAATTACATCAAACTTTTGAGGTTGCCACAGCCTAGACCTCTGGACTAGCAAATCTTTCTCTCTCTCGAAGTGCAAGCATCTGTTTATTGATAAAGCGATGGTCATACCCAAGCCTGCTGTAACAAGCGCACAGCCATTAGGCCTGGGTTTTAAACTGTTTCCAAACAACATGCTGTGCATGCTCAATAGAGATCTTACTCGACTCAATGTCTTTCCCAAGTGTGGTAAAATCGATCAAGCAAAAGAAAGGCTCTGCCAGCAGAATGAAGACAAGCCAATCTAAGATACCTGCAGAAAGTCCCCAATCTACTCTATTAATTCAGTTGATAAAACCAAACTTGTGAATCCTATAAATATGTATGTGTACCCACTTCAGATTCCAGGCCATTATGCAGATTTTAAGTGCACTGTTTAGGTCTTATATTCGTTTAGCCTGTGTACAGATGCCCCCTTCCAGCCTCTCTCTGACTGTTTTTGAGGGGAGGGCCAGGGGCGCCTGCACACAGGCTTGCAAACTCCAACCCTCCAAGTTGTGACCATTTTGGCCGCCATGGTGCCTAAAATTTTGGAGCTGGCGACTTGATTTGTAAAAAAGTCTCCCTAAACCAAAAGAGTTGGTTGCCAAATGGCGACCGAGCAAAAAACTTTAACTTTGAGGGTTGAACTCGGGTTTTATAATTTTTATTACTTGAATAGGATAACACCACCAGCAAACTAGCAATCCTCTCTTCACCACGCTTATAACCTACTTTATTGACTGTTTTATCTTGACAATGACTTTAAACACAATTGAGCAGCCTTAGCACTGAAGAGACAGTGACAATCAAAAAGTTAAAATTCAGGAACCAATCACACGAAAAATTTCTATTTATAGACAATTTCAGGAGTTTTAACATGATTTAAGGTGTAGCTCAAATCATGGATACAATATTGCCAATAACAGCAAAAATAGGTGTCCACTACAGGCTAGTTATCACCTGCGAAAGAATCTCAAGAACTTCGATAAGAAGTGCAAGGCACTATGATTAAAGGGACTATGTCACGCTATTTACTACCTTTTGAAAAAGCTAAAACCTTTATCGCATCAATTGTGTTCTAAAAATACTGGTCCAGTTTTGATAGTTTAAGACTATATTCAGGTATTGAAACTGTTTCCTGTCGTCGGTTTCAACGGATGGCAAGGATTAACATGGACTGAAACTTGAAAAACTTGGGCCAAACTTTTCAAGTTTTAAGGCTCTGCTAAAAATCTGATTATAGTTACTGTTCCCTGATGAAATTTGTTTGACATCTTCATCATGACCTTACAGTAGCATCTTGTGTATGGGTAAAGGAGCTAAGTGATGACTTCCCCACAAAAATGTTCAAAAGCAGCAATATCCTTGTGACATAGCCCCTTTAAGTACAAAATCAAGACACTGTAGACATAACTGTACTTACTGGGATTTCAACTGCCCAAGCTTCTCCACCGAGCTTGCAGTTAAGCTGAATGCCAATCTTGGTGCAGACACTCATTAACATTTGCTTTTTGGAAATTGTTCGACCAACAATAACTTGAGAAGGCACTAAAGATTATAACAGAAATTGTATAAAAGAAAGAATAAACCTTACCAGAAACAAAGGAACTACCAATGACACAGGAAAACGATACAGATGCTATGAGCAGGACCATTTTAATTTGAAACGAGAAAATTCCGTTTTTCTAACTGATCACAAGGTTTCATAAATAATAGGGCGCTTTAGCCATGACGGCAGCAACATTGACTAAAACGACAAAAAAGCAATACACTGTTCAGTGGTGGAAATAATTTTTCTTACTTACTGCACTTTTCACAAACATGCAAATTCTGAAGTTCAAAAGCCAACTGGCGATTGCGTTTTTCGCTGTCGTCAATCATCTTAATGGACCTCTTAGGACACAAAACCTTACAACAGGTTCAAAAGGTCATGGTTTCTGGTTTGTGAATGGTGGATTTCGATCCGTTTTGTGTGTTTCTGTGTTTCAAGGTTCGTTGCTTGTGATCGTAATTATGATTGACAGCAGCGAAAAACGCAACTGTGAAGACGGCTTTTGAACTTTAGAGTTCGCATGTTTGTGAAAAGCACAGTAAAAGGACATATGTCCTTTCAAATCTTAATTCCGAAAGGACATATTCAAAATTGGTTGTTCATCAATTAGCATACCGTAGTTATTCAAAGAAGCCCTGTGGCGCTTAATAAATTTTTCACGCCTCAAATAGAATTTTTTTAACTATCATATTGTTATTTTCTGTATTTAACAGAATAAATATCTTGATTTTGAGTATAATGGGGCAATGGTGCTTTACTTTTTTGTCCCAAATGTGGTGCTTATTTAAGGGCGGTGCTAATTCGAGTAAATACTGTCATGCTCTCACACTTGTTAGCAACAAAGACGTTCTAACAATGTCCCTAAAAAGTTCATGTATGTAAATGTCTTCAAAGGATAAAAAGGAGATAGAAATCTACTCGCAGTTACAACACTTTTAAATCCCACTTTCTCCGATCCTTTAACTTAATTTTCACGTCATGTTATGTTTGCAACACTGGGAACTTTATGATCCAACAATCCAGCAGGGAAAATGTTGCTTAAAAAATTAATGTCCCTCCTTCCAGTCTTAATCGCGATAATTCCTACCTGTCTACTTTATCAAAAATAGGCACCCTCCCTCCCGGATTTTAATTCCTAGGATCCCTATCCCAGTTCAGAAAGAGAAATGAAATTTCATTGTCGCTTGTTTACATCCTTCATAAAATGTAAAACTAGGCAATTTCATGTTGTTGTCATGCATTGTCCTCATCACTTTAATTTTTCATGAAAGTGCTACAAACATTTTATGTAACAAGGTATGGAGAAAAGTCAAGTACTTTTCAAGGGCTTTTCAAGATGACTAGTACAACTTTCAAGACTGTACGAACCGTGACAATTGAACCCTGTTTAAAAGCTATCTTTTTGTTGAACTCTGTCTCACCTGGCATTTCCACACAGCAGAGCTTCTTTATGGCATCATAACGGTCCTTTCGATTTGATGTCAAAATAGTTACAGCTATCTGTAATGAAGGACTGTAATTGTCTTTAATGGCTTGCAAGTAATTATCTGTTCTGTCATTCTCCAACCTTACTCTACAAAGAAACAGCAGAATCAATACGTCACCATTATTAATATAATTGGATGTCACTGTCAAAAGGCTAGAGAAATGCCTCTAGTGCAGCGGGACAAGTAGAAAATGGCTCCTTGCCATGTGAAAAACTTCATCCACTGCTTTAAAAGGACACAGTCAGCTGATACATTAGCATATCACAAAGAATGAGAATGAAAGTGAGAAGCGCATCCTTTGGATTATGAAAGCACAAACCTTGTGAAGTCGAACTAATTGCACAAAATTGTGATTATAAACTGACCACCCACATGGCTGCCATGGAATCAAATGCCAACCAGCAGCAGACTAAAAAAAGTGACTTACTCGATGGCAGGTCTAACTCTCATTCCCATTGGCTCACACACTTTCATTAAAGTGCTTCCAAAGTCTTTGGCATTTCCAGTATCCCTCGAAGAAAATACCAGTAACCAATTGTCAAGGTTGACTGAGCTGTGGAGTGGCATTCCTCTCATTTCCCTTGACCAATCTGCCGTCTTGGCGTCATAAGAATACTAGATGAAGAAATAAAACAGATATGTCAAAATTCTACATAGTGATGTACTGATAACCCCTTCAACAAAAGTGCCCAACACCAACCATTTACAGTGATAGTTTCACAGTAAACAAAAGCACCAAAACAACGATATTATGACATTTACCTGTGTATAATGTGCACCCTAAACGTTAAAACAAAAAACTTAAAACTTAAAAAAAACTTAAAACTTTAAACCCTAAAAAAAAACTTAAGACAAAGAAAGGAAAAATAGCTACACAAAACTCTGGCTGCCTATCCTCTTCTTTTCCACTAGTTTCTACATCTTAAAAAAACAATTATCATCATTCCATGCAAATTTTTCTTCCAGGGTGCAAAGAAAGTCATTTTCGCTAGCATTTACCAGCCCAAACGTTATTTCAACTAGCCCCCCAAATTTTTTGATGGCAGAATTGATTTCACAGTTCTTCTGTATGTTGAATTTCTCAAAATACTTCATTTACCCGTCAGGCAAGTTAAGAACAGAACTCACTAGCCCGAAAGCAAAATCCAATAGCCCTGGGCTATCGGACACTACTTTCTTTGCATGCCGTCTTCCCTTTCATTGGCCGAGAGCCCGCCTTGTGACCTGCAAATAACCGCCTACAAATAATGGTCTGCAAATCATCATCCAACTGTGTTTGGCCACAAATAATATTCTTATCATGCGAAAAAAAAACCACCCTTTTCTCCTTGCAATCGCTCTTGCTTGAAAATGGCAGATCACTTCCCTTCCTCAAGATATTCATTAAAAAACCACAGGAAACATTGGACAAATCCCACTTGGGTCGAACTTGGTTCTAACCTGGGAAAAAATAATTCCCAACTTTTAAAGTTGGGTTATTCTTGGGGCAAAGTTGGGTTTTAGTTTAAGAGTTACATGCTCCACTTGTAATTCCCAATATATGATACCCAAATTAGACCCAAAATTAGCTTCTTCAGCTTATTACATCTGGGATAACTTGGGTTTACATAAATTAATTTGCACCTTCTTTGGGACTATTTCAAGCAAACACATTTTTTATATGTCAAAATTGGGACATGCTCACCCCAACATTAACTGTTTTGTTGTGTACTCAGTTATTCTTGGGTCAAAGTTGGGTATATTTTAAGAGTAATATAGGAAAATACATGGCCACGCAGAGATAAGAAATTTCTCTTCGAGTGTTGACGTGATTTATTACAAAGCCATAGCAGCAGTGATATTTTCACATGTGAAGATAACATGTTATTTTCGCATGTGAAGATATCAAGTTTTCGCGCGAAAGCTCACCTGGTATTTCATTGGTGCTTATATAATAAAATTTCATCTCTTGTAATTCCCGATGTATGTTTCCCAAAGTACTCCCAAAACTAGCTTCTTCAGCTGATAAAATTGGGGATAACTGTGGTTCATCAAAATTAAATCACACCTACTTTAGGACTATTTCGTTCAACCACATTTTTTATGGTTGAAATTGGGACATGCTCACCCCAGCATTAACTGTTTTGTGGTGTGCAGTTATTTTTGTAATTTGTGTTAGAGAAAAGAAAGACAGAAAAAGAAGATCCACCAACATAAGATTTTTTCCCCATATAACAAAAATTCATGTTGAGTGGGATAAACTCTTCTTACTTACTCTAAAAGTAGGTCTGTTTATATTAAGAACCAGTCAGCTCAATTAAAGAACAACATCCTAGTTTTAAGAAGGAGAAATTAATTGATTTAGAAACGTTTTTAAGATGCCGAAAATGGTTTTAAGACAAAGCCTGAATTAAGTGTAAGGATATTGTTTTGAAACAGCAATCCTTCTTTTCATTTTTATTATGAGGGCTGGAGTTTTGTAATCTTCTTATATCACAAACTATTTTTTTTCCTAAATTAGTCGCTTAATTTTCTTCTGTCTTACAAAACGAAAAATTTACCAAAAAATTTTGTACACCTAAGCTTGAACTCAATACAATAAAAATATTTATTGTTTACAGCTATAATCAAAGCTATTTCTTACTGAAGAAGTCCTGGCGAAAACTCGTTCAAAAATAAAATTTGATTTTAAAATAACTACTGAGCATGGATTTTATACCTTTGTGGATTTGAAACACAAAGGTTGTAAAATTACCAACAAATTTTGAAAAAGATTCAGTTAAAAGTATTTCAGATGAAAAAGACCTAAGAATAATTTATGGACCAATCACAAAGCAACAATAATATTCAGCTTAAGCTGACCTCTCGGGAAACAGGCAATTATAATGCCTTTCTCTGATTGGTGCCTTTTGATCCTCTGCCCACAAACTGTTGGCAGAGGAAACATAAGCTTTTGAACATTTCAGTGACTGTTTGAGTATGAACACCTTCCAATTTCCATAGTACGCAGTGTTCAGCCAGAGTTAATGCATATAAATACCTTCTTTGGACTACAGAGAACAGTTTATCTTTGTGAATTTGTTATATTCTGCAACTACCCACTAAACTGGATTTCAGTAAGAGTTCATGCATCTAGCTTTGGACTTTGACTTAAGAACAGTTTATCTTTGTGACTTTCTTAAGCTTAAGACTTGTATTCTTCAACTACATGTACTTTCCCCATGTAGTAGTAATATTGTTTTTAGCTTTAGCTAGAATAGAATCAAATCAGAGAATCAAACTCATTTGTGAAAAGGATTCCAAAGTTTGTATGTAAATTTACACTGTCAGAAATACCACATTATGTATTGTAAGTGTTTCCCGTTATGTAAATAAAAGAATGACATTTTTATATCAAATTCAGGTTGGTTTGTATTAGTTCAGTTTTAGTTAGATGTGACAACTAAATAAACAAGACGCTACGGAGCTAGCGTACACTTCGGCGTCGTGGTTGTGGAACTAATTAATTGTAAATGCAGAGGAATAGTAAGAAATCAAATATGGCCAGAGTAAGGTGTGAAATTATGGGATTTGTCAGGATATTCTGAAAAGAGCAACATCCAAGAGGCCTACTTGCCAAAAACTAGCATTTCAGGACAAATTGCCTCCGCGATATTAGCCCAGTTATGCTCTGATGACTCCATACAAATCCTTCTAAAAAACAATTCTCTATTTTTTTTAGTCACATCAAGCTTCAAAAACAGCATAGCAGTCTCATGTACTGATTAAAGATATGTAAGGCATGGGTAAGGAGTCAATTACGTTGAGCATGGAATTGACTAAAACTCAAAGTCACGAGTTTGAATGTTTGGAGGATAATTATTCACTGACTATCAGCACGCAGGGATGTCGGATTAACACAAGGAAGTTTAACACCAAAGGAACATAGCCTTTACAGAGCTTTAAAACACAGCATCCGCCAACACAAACTTGACTTGAACTTTGAGTAAAACTAAACAGCCTCTACCAATAATAACAAACTCTCACTTGAACTTCAGATATCTTACGGCTTCCGCGAACTTGTAAACACAGAACCTGAAAATCGACCTTCGTTACACTTGACTAAACACAGCAGTCCAGCTCGTGGGAAAAAACTTAGTTCGTCAAAAGAACTCGCTTGGAACTTGTATATCGTTTGACATAAGGTTCTAGAAAATACTAAACAGGCGAATAGTAGTAGCATTTTGACATATTTTATGATTTCAGTAACTGATGCTAATCTGCTGACTCATGCTGAAATGTAAACATGCCCTAATTAATTATTCATGGATAATCCAAAAATGTAGAGAACGTTCGAGAAAGTCAGGCAAGGCATGAAAGCAATTTTACTACGCAAGACTCAACAAAGACAAAATGTCTTTGTGCAGCATTTTGTAACTTTAAATTTATCATAAAACAGTTTGAAAGGAGGGCTCACTCGTAAAATGTTTTTCAACACTCGAAGAGAAATTTCGTGTCTCTGCGCGGCCACGAAATATCCTCTATTTATTCCTCGAGTAATTAACCCTTTCACTACTAAAGCGGCCGGCCGGAAATGGCCAATTTTTTCCTAGAGCGGCCAAAAGCGGCCACGAGAAAAGGGTGCAAAAAAATGCGCTGTATACCCTAGGTAAGGCAGTCTTTGTCAATACTTATTGTTCCATTGTTATGGGAAGGCATAAACCAATCAAATCACAAGAAGTGCGCATACAAAACTATTCGTGAGGCGAGTAGTGAAGGGCCGAAGTTTGGCTTCGCTCCAAGACGTACGTGCGTGAACCTACGCACGGGATTTGTACACTGGATTTCTCTTATGCCATAAAACAAACCAAAAGCCAGATGGTTGAGCATTTCCTTCTTTTGTCTATTTGATTTTAAAAGAATTTAGTTCGCTAGTTATAATATAATTATAGATATTCAGTAGATTTGAACGTTCTTTAGGCTTGTATTTTATCTTTGTTTATCAATATGGCCGCCGCCGAATCAATGCGATTTTTGGTTCTGACGATGATAGTAAGAGTAATTTAAGTTTTAGTGATGTGAATGTTGATGCAGACTTATCTGACATTGAAGTGCAAGAATTTTCTAAAGAGGAAAGCGGCGAAAGTGAGTCTGAAGACAGTAAAAGCGACAACAACTCAACCGCAAGTGATGAAACCGAGAGTTTCAATTTCAGATGTTTACACTTCTCGCATGGGCGGCGTGGATCGTGCTGATCAGCTTCGTTCTTTTTATTTGTTTGGGTAGCAGTAAAAAAAGGGGTATAGATACATATTTTGGTTCGTCTTTAATGTATTTGTTTGCAATGCTTATGTTCTTGAATCGGAACGCATTGGATCGAAGCGCAAAACACTTGATTTCAAACTTGACCTCGCACACCAATGATCGATGGTTTATTGCAATGAAAGCGAAAGCGTAGATGGAACAAGATTCCAAACTGAACCATGCTGTACCCTCAAATCAATATGTTTCAGCTTGTATGGAGCGCAGAAAAAAAAAAAATGTGTACAGTGCATAAACAGGGCGAAGAACACTCAAGGGCTACAACACTACTAAATGGAAACAAGATACGAATATAGCATTTTGCAATGTGGCACTATGCCGAACAGGCTATGACAATGCCTTACACAGTTATAAAACTGGCTTTGTGAACACAAATCTGGCATATTTGTTATATTCTAACAATTTCCCTTGTTTTGCTGTAAAAAAGTAAGCCATATTGTGATGGATTACAAAGAAATTCTCATTCAAAGTCTGACAATAGGCACTGCAAATGGCGGCAAATTTGAATTTTTTCTCGTTACTTGCGATTTTATCTTAAATATCTTGTGAATGCAGGGATAGTTATCTTTATTAATTGTTTAGACTTATACAATGACTTCTTGGCTTCATGTCTGTGTAGTTAATTGTGTGAAACAAGGCTCTGAAATCTACTGAGCATGCATGTTTTGATTCAGTATCACAGCCATCTTAGCTCCTTGATAATTGTTCAGGAAGATGGGGGGTTGGGGGCCATTAGCCTGTAGTAGTGAAAGGGTTAAAGACTAAACTCGAAGTGATCTCAAGATATCACGAAGTAGTCCGATCTCATTTCATGAAATAGTTGAAAGAAGCCGAAAAGTCATGAACTTGCACGCCCAATCTTGTCCCGAAACTAGTGCATCATTTCATAACTATTTTTCGTATCCCAAACTACCTTGGGTCGCAGTAGCGCAATCGGCTAATCCCTCAACTTAAGACTCTCCTCTGATCTGACGGGTCACACAGGTGAGTCGGTTCAAAGCCCGGGAAGGCCAAAATAGTAATTCTTTCTTTCTCGAAAAAGTTAAAGAATAAGTCAAAGAAATCGAAGTGATCTTGAAATATCTCGAACTGATTCGGCTCTCATTTCGTCAAATAGCCGAATAGAGCCGAAAACTTACAGACATTGCTTGCCCAATCTTGTCAAAAAATTGCAACTTTGATACATTCCTGAGCGTCGCGAATCCTTTACTTCGCGCTCCGCCAAAGTAATTACTGCCATTTAAGCCTGTCCTTTGGGAGGAACTTAACAGCGGTTGGAACAAAGAATAAAAGACCCAATCGTGGGACTGTATGAGGCTAAAAGGTCCATGTTTTTTTTCCCAATTCTGACCCTATTGGGACCACTTGGATACGACTTTGCGACAAACATCGGTTCAGGTAAACACTTCTATGGGACTAAATGTGATTTAACTTGGGGTAAATATATCCCAAACAAGAATGCTCTAAGTAGCATCAAGTCTTGCTTGCTTGGAGATAAGTTTTGTTGTCAAAGGCGCCAGTGCTGTTATACTACTTTTTCGTTTGGAATACAAAACGAGTGTTATATGTCATAATGTAAATACTCAAAAAGTAAAAATTGCAAGGAGAGACAGGCCGCACATCTTAGCCTCAAACCGGTGTGAAACCTTTGAAAACCTTCTACAAATAATATTGCTTCATTGAGGAGTACTCTTTCAGGGATTTTACACTCAAAAAATTGAACGATGATTTTTATCGGTATCAGGGGCCCATGACTCTGTCAGTATAAATATACATAGCTTCTTTGTACCGGACCAAGATACTGAAGTGATCAGTTGTTGTTCCAAAATAATCAACACATTTAAGCGATAGAATTCTTGGACCAACCTGTTCCGGAAAAGCTTGATATGGGATTTCTATTCTATGGATATGAAGTGCTGCAAGTAGAGTGCGCAGACAGTCAAGTTCAAAGCTACCTGTATATAACACATCCGTGACATATGTAACGTTAGGGCGGATTTCCACTGACGCGTTTTTGGCTCTGCACGTTAAGGCACGTAAATTTTAATCACGTTAATAAAATAGAGGTAAGATATAAAGTGTTGAGATTAAACGTCAAGTTGAGCGAGTTTCTACTTTTACGCTCACATAATTGTACGTGCGGCCTTTCATACAATGCCTCTATTTTATTTGCGAACGCAAATTTTAAGCACGTACACACGTAAAAATTACGTGACAGTGGATACTTGATATCTCAAGTATTTATAAAGTGCAATCCGACTTCACATCTTAACAACTGCGAAAATCTATCAATTAAATAGATAAAACAAAGTGAATCTATTTAACCGTAGATTTCCAGTAATTGAGACAATATTCTGAGAAATGCAACGCCTTAAAACACCACAAAATAGGATTTCCCCGCTACAATATTTTCCAATCGTACTTGGGGATATTTCCTTTTTAATCAGTGCCCGCATGTCGTGCACAATTACAGGAAAATCAAGGGCCTCCATTCAAGGAAAATTACATCATTGCCAAACTTACATGCGTCATTTCAGTCACCGCCAAAAATATACCGCATGCTCATCATGAGACTCATTTGCATACAGTGAAAGTCGCCACGATTCTTATCCCCACATTCCACGGTCTTCGCTAGGAACGCATGGCCTACAAATTACAGGTCCCACCGACAAAAAAAAGAAACGACTGCATTTTTAGAGTCTCGCTCTGCTAAAGCAAGCTCGACTAATTAGACCCTTTATACTACTACCTGAGAAATTTCTGCAATTTGATTGGCTTAGAGCAGTGGTATTATAGCTTAATTTGAAATACCTACATGTGAAAATTACAAACCTTTTGTGGGTAGTAGTATAAACAAATAATAGCATGATTTGTACGTGATATTTGTCGTAAATACCACTCGTGATATTTCAAAATTGTCTCAAATTTCACTCACCTAACGGCAAATCATGCTATTACCTATACATATTTGGGTCAAATATGGGTTTATATTGAGGATTTAACAATTCCTATTTCAACACCGGTTGGGAACAACTTGGGAGTTGTTCAGATTTCCCAACTTGAGGTATTATTTTGGGAAATGAACAGTTCCCAAGTTTAATTCCATACTAGACCCAAGTTAAGCCCAAGTTAGAGCCAATATAACCCCAATAACCCCAATTTCAAGATACTGAGATTTCTCTTATTTTTCCTGTGAACAAATTCAGTGATCAAATTTTGAAACACGTCTAGGTGAATAAAAGTGTGCATCATACACAGATAAATGTGGTATATCAATCAAAATACTCCTAAAACAAAGCAATACTATTATCTAATGAAATAAATTTGTTTTTCACTCCCAGTGGTAGATTAACATAAAAGAATTGTTATCTTAACTCTATGAGGTCTCCTTTAGTTGTTTTTGGTCCATCTGGACCCATGTATATTATTCTTCCTGGACGGCAAAAAAAAAAAAAAAAAAAAAACGAGCAAAAATTTGGAAAAAGGATTTTTTTTATCTGTGTGATATATTTGTGTTTTTGATATAAGCTTAAATCAGCAAAAGGACCGTAAAACAAACATCTGGATAAATTTCAACGGACTTGAAACAAGGTACTTATGATGTGGCCAACACTGCCACTTGATAAAATTGGTTTTCAGATTGGCCTTCAACATTCACACCTCTCTATATTTCAGCACAACAAAAAATGTGTTGTATTTGTCTCAACACTATTATTTAATACAAACAGACATAGCAGATGTGGAAAGGTGCCGTGCTTTGACTGCTTCTTCAACACATTTGATTGTATGCACAACAAAGGAGTTTAAGTAAACTCACATTTCTGTCCTTCTGGAAAATTTTTTCAGGGGGAAGAACTCGACCTTTCAAAGTCAGCGTCTCTTTCTCAAACTAGAAAACAAAACAAAGATGTATACAAGACGCATAAGAAATAAGAAAGTTAACTGGCAATAACCAATGACTGGGAAGAGCTGGTAGAGATGCATTTATAAAGATTTTGAGAACTGCTTTTTTAATTAATTGCATAGCAAGAGTGTAGCGCAAAATGCTGAATGAACAAAGAAATTGAACTATAAGCTGAACAAGACTAACTTTAAATTAAACAACTAAAGAGTTCTAAAGTATGACGTCATAAAAAATTACATTTTTGAAATTATGGGATTCGTCAGGATATTCTGAAAGAAAAAAATCCAAGAGGCCTACTTGCCAAAAACTAGCATTGTGGGGCAAATTGTCTCTTAGATATTAGCCCAGTTATGCTCTGATGACTCCTTTCCTTCAGAAAATCCTGGCGAACCTCATAATTTCCCAAATTTAATTTTTATGAGATCACTTCAGCACTCTATTTTTTTTAAAAGAACATTTTTTGCTTTGATCGCAATGCAAACAATAACAAGTGACAACATTCAACACAAGTGGAAGATGTTTGTTAATGGTGTAAAGTGCAGGAGGAACATGCCTATTAAACTGGAAATATTTTTATCTGTTGGGTAAGATATAAAGATGACCACTGGAAATAGGACTATGTTGCAAATTTTCCACATTATAATTATTTTTAACCTATCTTCCATTGGAGTACCATGGTATTGTGACATCATTGTCCAAGACTGCTGCCTAAGAAAATTTTTTGGGTGCCCGAGCCACATTTCTAGGAGCTTTTTGATTGATAAACTTCAAATTTATTAGGACTTAGATAGTAGCGTAGTCAAGGTTCAGCTAACATTCAAGGACATATCTCCTTTTTTCTGTGTGTAAATTTCTTTTCCTCAACTCGATTCATGTGTCTCCAAACTCAGTTTGTTCGAGCAGTTTCAAAAGCACAGAATAAGCAGGGAATTTTAGGCGACCATGCGCGCTCCTTGTTTAAACTTTTAATCGCCTGTGAGCACATCATAGGCGTCTCTGGTGACTGGGCACCCATTAGGCAGCAGCCTTGCTGTCCCTTGATATTGATTTGCATCACAACAACCGATTGATATTATAATTAACTTCAGGCTATGTTTCATCCAGATCAAGCTGTTTACATACAGGAGTTCCAAAGATGGAAGTTATGCACACAAACATACCAGGTTGAGCAACCTTAAGACATTACATACAAATACTTTACCTCAAGGTTCCATCCCGCCAATTCAGCAGCTGATTGAGTATTTCTGTAAAAACATAGCAAATTTGAATGACTAAGTATTTCATGAGATTCTCTGTACTACAAGCTGTGCTCTTGCAGCAGTCAGTTGCCCAAAAGATACTTTAGCCTATAGGTGAGTAGCAGATGTTACTCTTCACACAGTTACCTTTCTTTTAATTTGTATTGCTTCCCTTCAGTACAACGAAGTTCTAACAATTTTTTTTAAGGAGATGCTGCACAAGAACTTTGAAAACAATAATAAAAAATCAATCAAAATTCAATTCATTCAGAGTATTTTGCTGCTTTTGATCCCCCTGCGAATTCTTTATAATGAGCAATCATTGACCAAATTAAGCAGACCCTATGGGATAATCTATTAAACAATTATTCCTCGAGGCCGAAGGCCGAATGGGCTATTGACTCAGAGGCCATAAGGGCGAGAGGAATAATTGTTTTAGTAAAATCCAACTAGTTGGTCAAAAATATCGAGCATAAAAAAATTCTAGCCAGTTAAAAGCTAGATTTAATCATTTTTTGTCCCCAAAAAGCCCGTGCTTTTCGCTACTAGGGGGCTATAACATATAGGCTAGTAGCAGCTCAACAAATCAGAATGCAGCATTGATATTAGACCAATGGTTGGATTTTACTAAAACAATACTAAAAGATTGACAGGATTAATGCCAGAAAAAGGGACAGCAATGAAGATGCCCAGGGTATGGCAAGAACAGCAAAAAAACAACTTGACGATCATCTCTGCTACTGTATTTGAAGAATATCCAATTTAACAGAATTACCAACAAGTGCTAGTCTTATCTTGCAGTGTTGCCAGATGCACACGCACCGGGATCACACCATGTTCAACTGCATTTTACCATTGTGGTCCTGGTTGTTCAAACGTTGGATAGTGCTATCCACCGGATAAATCACTATAAAGTAGATAAGTATTAGGGAAGCCAATTGTGTTATCCACTGAATAGATTTTTATCCAGTGGATAGTGCTATCCAATGTTTGAACAACCGGGACCTGGCATTTTGGCTTTGTTGGGCAGTTTAGTGACAATAAATTACTCAGCCTTGGCATTTCAAAACCTTGGGGACTCAGTTTATAGCACTGTCCTAATTTGAAAGACTTCTGCTTTTCTTTAAGAAAGTGAGGGCCTGTTTATATGAAGTGAGCCAGTCCAGTTAGCTTATGCCTATTCTCTTGTTTTCTGGGTTCAAGCAACCAGAATATCGGCAAGCCAGCCCAGCCCACTTTCTAATATAAACACAACAAAAATTTTTTAAGGAAGCAAGGCATCAGCTGAACTTGCCTTGTAAAGTGGGCCAGCCCGGCTAACTGGTTAGGTTAACACAGGTGCACTAGAGAGCCCAGTTGCAGATTGAAGACTGCAAACACTTCCCCAGATTTATAACTTGGGCAACACTGGGCACCAAAGTAATATTAAAAACACATACCACTGGATGTGCAATGGCAGATTTTTCTGAAAAACCTACCTGCAAATGTCACCCATGAATGTCAAGAGCGAATCATTGCGAGTCTTGGGATCAACGCGGGTATGCACTGCCAGATCTTTCATCAAGCTGAAGTCAGAGCGCATCTCATCTGTAAGTCCTGCGTGTGTGACATGAAGCGGGTTAGTAGTTTTACTTTCACTGGAGTGGTAACAGATGCAATCAAGATTATTACAAAGCCATTTTTTCAATAAGAGACACTACATCATAAGATACATCCCAATAAATGAGATGCAAGTAAATTAATGATCAGAAAAATTAATCTGAAACACCCACTGATACATAACAACAAAGATTGTTTTTGCCACAATAACTTGTGCCATCAGTTACTACGGTCAGTTCACCTATATCAACTAAAGTGGAAAAGTCACATAAGGAACAAATTAATGAAAGAAATTGCAAGCATCAAAAGAAAAGTGCTGTTTTCCAAAGCCATTAATACTGCCCATTTTTTTATGCATAAAGACAAAAAGTACCATCATGAATTTCATACCCTTCCTGTTTTAGGACTAAAATTTATTGTATAACATACCTGTTAAAAAGCATAACTCAGGAACAAGTAATACCTCCCCTTCAGGTATTCTTTGCTGTTTCTGTCCAGGCTATTTGAAAACCAAAACAGTGCTAGTCAGTTGTCTAACATCCAACAGAAACATTGAAAGATTTTCCAGATTTTAGTCTAAAAGCTCCTGTAGTGGATACTGCTACCCAAGATTTTGCTGTTACATTGTATTCATATTTTTTCACACTTCCAATTCATTTTGGAATTACCATAAAATTCCAAAAATAAGCCCCTCCATGTATAAGCCCCCAAACTCGTAATGCAAAACACCCTCCGTTAAAGAACCCCTCCGAACATAAGCCCCCCCAGGGCTTGTACTTGGAAATTGCCCTCAAATACAAACTAAAATAAAGCTAAAACGGTCAATTTACTTCCATCTATAGGCTAGCCCAATCGATTTTGAAACGCAAATTTCCCTCCATGGATAAGCCCCTGTGAATAAAAGCCTCTCCAAAAATAAGCCCCTCAAAAAGGGCCTTTGAAAAATATAAGCCCGGTGCCTTATTTTCGGAATTTTACGGTAATCGCCCCACACTGCCTCAATTGCAATCTACTCAGTACTATTACCATTGTAGCCTGCGTGGCAGGCGTTTGAAAGGGAAGGGAAAGGGAGTTTCGAGAAAGGGAGTTTTAGGCGCGAGAGAAACGCGAGGGGTGCGCGAGGAAGGAGGGAGGGAAACACCTGCCAGGAAACCATTGTTTTTCTCGTTATTAACATCTACCAGGCGAATGTTAAAATCCTGATTGGTCAAAATTTGATAAGATCTAAATAGCGTGTTCTAATTGGTCACATACATGTCATTCAGTAACTTGAGTGTTACCATTCACAACTAAACATATGTCGTTAGTAAAATGTGTTGAGATTTCTCTACGGGAATTCATCAGTAGAAGGCATCAATTTCAGCTTCAAAGGAGAATAGAAAAAAACAGTTAAAGGACCATATGAAGGAAAAGCCCGTCAGCAGATGAGGTTTACTGACTGGTTCTGAAAAGTATTATCTCCCAACGGCTTGTCGGTTTTACTTGCCTGAAGAAATAAACGAAAAATCATGCTGCCTGTGTGCTTGTCTGCTGTTTGACCCGCGTTATCAATGGCAAGATAATTGAACACGAAGCTATCTATAACTTTTGGTGATTTTTGGTCAAGGACAGGAACTTACTTTAATAAAAAATTGTTGCCTTCTCGCAGATCTTCGAAGTTCCAGTTCATCCTGATAGAAATTCAAAGACTGCGTGACGGCAAAGTGTTTAAATTTTTCTTAGACAAACATTGCATTGAAGTTGCGAAGAGCCACTACATTTCTTATTAAATAGTTTTCCCATCCGATTCCTTCATCAACAATTTGTACTCAGCACTCGGCACGCGTCATTGCAACTTTCAAGGAAGATTCCTTCGATGGATGACCACATTTGAACTTTTTTACAGTACCTTTACTTTAGATTGCTTTAAGAAAACAAAAGGAAAACAGTACGAGAAATACAACTGGAATACGTGCATTGCGGCCAGACTTATTTGACAGCTAGTCATTCACAGTTTCGTTATTTTTGTTATTTTTTTAATTAATAGTAGGCGGGATGGCGAAAACAATGGCTTTCTTGCAGGCGTTCCCCTTCTCCCTCCTCCCTCACGTGTGGTCTCGCGCCCTAATTCCCTTCCCCCTCCCTTTCGAACGCCTGCCACGCAGGCTATTACCATTGATAAAAAAATGCAGCATAAAACACTTACCATCTTCTTCAGCTTACTGACTAGAAGAGGCTGCTCATGATCCATGATTTCTTTGTCATAGGCCTTTAAGACAACAACAAACAAGTGAGCAAAAACTTCTAACAATGTAGGAAAACATTTTGACAGATATGAGGAAAGATCCTACTGCCAACATTTTTTATCTGTTGCTGGGAATGTTGACCAGTTAAAAAAATTTTGTAATAGCTTTGTAATATTTGGCTATGTTTTTTTCTACCTCAATGAAAAAAATGTTGGCTCTTAAAAATCATAAACCATGAACGATGAGGCTTCAAGGATTTACAGTGCAGGCCAAAGCTAAGCGAACAAAAATATACGCACAATAGCATTGGGAAATACCAGTCCATGTGTCAGTGCACATTAAGACTCATTAGATCGTTTACGCCATCTCTTTGTTAATAGCCTGGGACCCACTCCACAGTGGGGAAAAAAGGCAAATCAAAGAAAGACTATCGTTGACGCGTGGGAACGTTGTTTTGGTTTTCCCACAGTAAATTGTAGGAAATGATAGAAATTCAGATTGTTTATCTATATATTTAATATACTATCTTTTCTCTGGAAACACAATACTTTTCTTGCTGTTTATTGCACTTTATTAAATAACAGTTATGTATTAATTTTAGGTATATATTTATAGAAAACCAACAAAACAAATAAGCAAAAAAAGACCAAACAAACAGAAACCAGGCAAAAAAAAAAAGAAAGAAAGAAAGGAGATGAGCAGGACTTCAACCCAATGCCTTCGGCTCGTTGCCACTTTACGTAACCACTACACCACTAAGGCTGATTACGTCACCCTGCCAAAACTTTTTTATTTGATGCCTTTTCCATGGAAAATCCACTGGCAAACGCCATTTAAAGATGATCAAGACGCATAAAACGGCGCTATTGACAGTTAAAAAAAAAACAACAACAACAGTGTAAGCGCATCTCATGGCAATGAATGAATGAAAGAACACACAGACTTGTAGCACGATACACATGTACATTAGTGGTTCCTCCAATATATTTTCCTATATCTTTACAAGCTAATGACGGATTTCGTTTAAACTTTCTACCTTACTTCAACAAGGATTGTAGTTAAGTGATATGTTAAGAAAATATCATTTGGAAGAACCTAGGAATAAAAAAATCTTGAAGATGAAAGAAAATAGTTACAAAATCAGCGTGTAACGCGTAACAGCTAATTTGCATGAAATAGTTAAAAAAGTAAAATTTCACCCTTAACACTGTCTCATTAAGAAAATTCAACAGAGCAGAAATATTAAATAGGAAAAAACGACACCATACGCAAAATCACAGTTCTCTGCATTTATTTTTGAAATAATGAGAATTATAATTCTAGGGACGGTTGCCATTAAGTGCCTGTGTAACGCTCAAGGTCCAACAGCGCTCCATGCCTTACAAATATAAGGCTAGCGACTTCCAAACGCACCTACAAAAGAAGATAATTCGTCTGAGTAAAGTTCATAACATTGTTTACAACTGAGTCAGACAGGTTTTTAAAAATTACTCACGGCGATGAAGAAATAAAGAATTTTCGTGTTCGGAAACGAAACTGTTGTGTACTTTTGATGTGTGAAATTAAATATTACTTACCCAAAAGAAAACCTGTATCTAAGCCTCTAGTTAACAACGGTCGCTGATACATGGCTGCAACACAGTTCAGTTACTGGTCTTCAAATCCTGCTAAGGTTTTTAGTCTTCAGTAGGCTTAAAACGAAGAAATTCTACAAATGGTGAATCGGAAACATATTTCCAGTTGAGCGCCATGCTTGTCTAACCGTAACGATCGAATTACCACCACACTTGCAGCAGAAAACTTCCCAAATGAAACTTGAATTCAAGCCATTTTCCAGCCGAAATCCACAAGAAACATCGAAGGAGTCCTGTGTAACCTCTCCTTAGTATCTGGGGGTTGTTTTATAACAAATCAGGGGCAAAAAGCGGGAAAACATGAGGTAAAAATAGAGTGGACGTCACGATTGCGTTACACAATACCGAGAAGAAAAGCCTTTCAAATGCTGAAAAGATGAAAATGTGGAGGGAAGAAAAGATCAAGAAAAAGAAAGAGGCAGACAAAAAGCACTACAAGCTTAATAAATTTGTTGTATTTTAGTGATAATAGTCATGCTAAGCAAGCCAAATAGTCAGATGCCACGCCCAAAAAGGATTCTGGGTAATTTCTAAAATAAGCTGTAGACAAGAATTATACCATGAAAATTTTCCAAATATGTTTGTTTGATGTTAATTACTTAATATCTGGCAAGTACTGTTGGTTTGGGAACATTTTACTCATTTTCATAAAAGTGCCCTATGTTACACTGATGTACATGTGTATCGTGCTACAAGTCACATTGTGTGCTTTACAAAGCCGATACCTTGTGTGCAAAGTACGACACAAAACATGTTTTCTTATCTCGAATTCCGCTGTTACTTTGAAGCAAATGGTCAAAATCACATCCATTTTTGGCTCATGCAGGTTATTACCCCTGCAGGCATTTCGCCCAGAAGGCAAAATCCCGAGGAGGCACTCTAGTAACTCGCGTGTATATTAAGGAAAGTACTTACAGTTGAAATATACAGTCATACAGTCAATACAGAAAAAATCTTGATTTGCTTGAACAGGGGCCGCGAGGAATCAGTAGGTAATGATGATGTTTCTATTGTTTGCGCCCGCAAGTACGAAATGGTTTAACTGTGTATATATAAACACTTGGAGAGTTATATTTCTTGACTGCCAGGGCCATGTTTGACAAATAAATTTAGCTGCATAAACACACAGGAAGTCATAATGGTGGGAACTTACACAACTATGTGCGTAAGCAACATAACAGTCAGCAACATAGTTGTGTAACTAGATATACGGTAGTAATATAAATTTTATTTGCCCAAAATTTAATCGTGTCGCTGCAGGCGGTAGGTCGTTCGCAGTTTCTACTTGGCAACTCTGGAACAGCTTAACTCTAGACCTTAGAAATGCAGTATCACTAGAATCCTTTAAGAATAATTATCGAAATATCTTATTTAAAGAGTAGCAGGAATTACACCATTTCATAGTCAATAAAAATTTAAAAAATGCATCAACTACTCATATTTTAACTACTCATATTTCTTGACTGCCAGGGCCATGTTTGACAAATAAATTTAGCTGCATAACGTATCTCCTAGTTTAGCTTTTCTCAAACATGGGTTATTTTTATACATAAACTATTAGATAGTGTAGCATAATTATTCAGCAACCAGACTAACAAATGACTACATACCTTTCGATAGTACTCTATAAAACTCTTTTCAACCTCTTGGCCTTTTTCTGTGCACTTGAACGTGTCAGTTGGATGTTTATCCCACTTGATGTCATCAACACGGTATGTTTTGTTGTTGTACCTAAAAAGGATAAAGACAGCAGAATTAATTACAGTGCTAAGACAAAGAGATTATTATCAGAAACCATCATAATTGACTTCCAATAACTTGAACCCTTGCTAACTTGAAGCTTGTGCTTACTCAAACAAAAGTTGATTTCCCCTGGATTTTCTTTCATACATTTGCTGAAATTTTTTTTTCTGAGACTCGAACCCTCAATAACTTGAACCTGTCGCTAACTCGAAGTAATTTCCCTTCAGATCATTTGTACATAGGATTTTAAAATTTTAAAATCCAGTAACAGTGCTGAAGGTAATTTAAATTGGGCCTAAACACTACTTGCTGTCAATTTCTAAGCCATCACCAAAAAAATTCAAACCATAGAGACTTGGAAAACCTTCAGCGAAAGTTTTATTTTTAAGCAATGAAAAACTAAGCTTTTAGCAAGGAAAGAAATTTTCTATGCTTTACACTCTGTCTATCTATAAGCATACAGAAAATATTGGTTTTGGTCAATCGGTCATGTACCAGTATATATCAATGAGAAATTTCAACTCACAGTCCACAAGCAACAGTGAAATGATTCATAAGTAACTTGCTAAACACAGGACAACTTTGAGGCCGTTTAAGGTGGCTGAACACAGTTCGTTAGGTTGTGAATCATCACTGTGCATTGAAAGAATGTGTTCCATGATGGTATCAAGCCATCCTCGGAGACCCAGGGGCAGTAAGTCGGGTTGGGAAAAAAGGCGTGACGAAAGTTTTCAAGTACGGGCAAAAGAGCCCCTGGGTACCGACTCTCACCGAACTATTTCCAAAAATTCAAGTGGAAGCCGGATCCTGATTGGGCACAAAAAATGCTTTGTATTATTGTGCCCAATCGGCGAAGAGTTCTTTTCGTGAGTTTGTACACGACGGCTATTGTCCGGTTCGTTCACTAAGCTTGTGCGCGCAATGGAAACTTTTATTTCCTACTTTCCTAACCAGAAACGAAGGAACTACCAATGAGTTGATAAAACGTTTGGGATACTATCAGCAGAAGCAATTCAATTTGCCCCTAGAATATTCTGTTTTTCACAGATCACAATGTATCATAAATAATAGGAAGTTTAAGACGCGGCGCCAATGAGAAAAACGAACTCAGGAGAAACTGTTCGCCCATTGGGCCAAAAAATACAAAGCATTTTTTGTGCCCAATCAGGAGCCGGCATCTGCTTGATATTTTTGGAAATAGTTCGGTGAAAGTTGGTATCCAGGGGCTCTTTTGCACGTACTTGAAAACTTTCGTCCCCCCTTTTCTCCTGAACTGATTGACTGCCCCTGGGTCCCTGAGGATGGTATCAAGCTCAAATTAGGCACAGACAATAGAATAACGACATTTTGTTTATTAGGTTGAATCTAAGATTTCAATCAATGCCATGGAAACACAAGCCTAAACTTGTGAATTCAGTAGGTTTATGGAAAATCCAGTCACTAGATTTTCTTATGAAATTGCTCATAGGTTACAATGAGTATGTAATGCTCATTTTATAAAAATAACTTAACTGAATAGTAACAAACAACACTTGAAATTTGATTGTGTCAAAAAATCGTCTGTTCAACTTTAATTTTCAGGTTTTCAATGATATTGACAAAAATTTTGCCACATTTCATCAAATTCTAATCAGTAGATTTTTAGATATTGTCGTTTCTTTACAATGTCTACAAAAGTCCCATTGTGTGCTTATCTACTCATGAAAAAGATGTTAACAGTAGAGGGATAAAGCGTTTCAAGGGGCAAAAACTCTTCAGTTTTTAATTTTTCTTTAGATCACATCAGTTTTGCACTAGCAGAAACAATTGCCACGGTTTTCATTAAGAATTCTAGTAGCAGGAGAAAGGTGTAACGTTAAAGGGGAATGTTTTGAAAGAGGCTCCATGTCTGAAAATAAAGTCATAGGCTACGGAACTTCAGGAGGGAATTCTTTGATCTGCGATGCCTAATGCACACCCTGAATTGCGTCTGTGAAATTTCTCAGCATACGCACAACTTCATGGCAGAGAAACTGTGTTCAGCTGTCTTAATGAACATATTTCATTTTATCAAAGACCGAATTTATCATCCACATCCGAAGTTGTATCTGCTTCACTGTCCTGTACATCATTCTCATGTTTCTCGAAAGTTCAGGCAACTTTTTAGGCTCAAAATCAAATAATAAAAAAAGATTCTTCTATTTAAAGAATATAACTGCACAACGCAGTTAGTAAACCAGTTCATTCTGTTTCACTAACTGACAGTTTTGTCATAATTTTTGCCCTAGCAACTACTGAAACTTTGTTCTTTTATGTTAACATCAATAGCCTTCTGGCAGTCCTTTGGAAAACTTGCACATGTACTCACAATGACAGAAAATTAAAACAAACAAAAGAAAACCAGATACAATTGCTTGAATATGAACTGACGATTTGAAAGAAATGATTCTGCAAGCAAAAGGCGATTCAGATGTCACAATGTAGCCTGCAAGCAAGCTATTTCTAAGGCTAGTTGCTGCATCATGGAGAGTGACAAAGGGTCTTTATAAAAGAACTCATGATCAATACCGTGTCAAGACAATTTGGCCAACAACTCTCTTGGTGGCTTCATTGTAGAAATCTTTTTTGGTATTGTACAGTTCGTAGAGGTAATCTAAGACGGTGCTCTGTCTCAGTACTTTGTGTGAAACGTCAGCAGACAGAAGAATATCTGTTTCATACTGCAAGATTGAGGTAGTATAACCTGGCCACAACTCCAACCTAAAGTAAGTGTCAAAAATCATTACATCAGTAGACATCTTCAGATTCATGCTGCATTAATACCAAACACGTGGTTTAATTTAAACCATTGTCCCTGGAAATCGGCTGAAAAAATTATTTAAAGATAAAACAGTACTTTGCCGGTGATCTGTCATGTTAGGAGGAGAATTATCCAAAAGGTTGTTTACAGGTAGGCACTACACAGTTTGTTTCCAATACCAAATAACAGCTTCCTTGGTTTCGCAATGGGGAAATTACAGCAGCATTTGAAACTGCCCCCTGAGACCCTTTAACCACCAATGGTTGGTTTTATGGCCAAGCAGACATTGTTCTGTCACACCAGTGGACAGAAACATGCCAAATGAAGAAGCCAAGAATGAGGTTTATTAAGAAAAACTGAATGGCACCCAGCATATGAATTCTTCAAAAAAATTAGATTTTTTCATCACCCAGGAGCAAAAGCAAGGCATAACGAGCCACTCGGCACTGCCAGAGCAGAACCTTGGAAGAAGCTTTTTTTTCACTGGGAATAATATTATTGGGCTCTAATTTACATATGGAAAACAATTAATTTCAAGTGGCAGGAAAATAAGCGAAAGTAGACAGCACTGAGGTCCAGAGGCTTCTCAACAGGTACGGGGTCTGGAGCCAGCAAGGCCTCACAGGGGAACAGGGGTAGCACCCTGAGAGCAAAATGGATTTCAGGGTTTTGGACTAGCTGAAATGGGCTCTCCTGAAAGAAATTTGCAAAGGTATGTGTTTTTGAATGAAAATTATCATCAATCAGTAATCTGAGTTGCAATAGAAGTGTCCTGGGGTCAATTTAATAAAACCTTTACAAGTGTAATTTATAAGCACAGCTATTGTTTTCAGACTCTAAAATAATGGCTACACTTGTGAATTACACTTGTAAACGTTTTATTAAATTGACCCCTGATGACAAATTTTATCACATATACAGTGACTTTGTTACCTCTGCATCCTGCATCCCTGACACATTAAAATACCCAAAGATGCAACATATTCATGGCATGCAAAGAACAATCGATCAATTTGAACATTTTTAGTACAATTCCCTGTTTGTGTGATTTCTGTGGCTGTTGTTTAAAGATGCATGTTCACTTTAGGACTATTATTTTATTTTAGTAAACTGTAATAAGAGTTTTGGTGTCTGTGTCCAGATTAACTGTTACATAAAGGAACAAGCATATGCAATTTAGGACTCCTCAAGGCTGCAAATAAATTTTTTTTCATAAGCAGGTCATTTGTCAGGTCAGAGACTAGACCTGACCTGACAAGGAAACAGTCTGGTCGGACAAAAAAAATTCCAAGTGAAAGAGCAAAATTAAGAATTCAACAAAACAACCTATTTCACTGCTTTAATTGCACAATATTTATCACAGACAGTAGCTGTAAAAGTTGCATCAGTTCACTGATCAGTCTGAAAACAAAAATTAAACAAAAATTTCATTCTGATTTACTTTTCGATACAAGATTATTATTTTTTGATTGTCAATGTGTGTGTTTAGCCAAATAACGGAACAATGTTTTGCCACAAGCGTCATTAAAGTATGATAATTAAAAGTTTAATTTGGATCAAAAGTGCCCGGTCAGAGTGACAGACCAGACTAAAATTTCGCCGGTCAAAACGTCAAATTTACTGGACAATAAATTATCCGATGACCGACTGTTACTTGCAGCCTTGCTCCTTGTTTTTTGAACTGGGACTCGTGATTTTTCACAAGAGTCTCAGGACGCACCGAAACTATTTGTAACAAAATCACTGCATATACATATTGCTATGTCAAGATATAGCTTGAAGATTGTTCCCTACCAACAGCCTCAAAAGACACGAGAATGGGCCTGGGCGAGGTTCAAGTTAAGCTTTTCCAGAAATGTGTTTTTTTTCTCCCTGATGACAGGTGCAGTCATTTATAAGAGGGTCAAACTAGTGATTTTACTAAAATTTTGGTGTTTTAGATATGTGGTCACTAACAAAAAGTCGTCACACATGAAGATTTGAATGTACTATCACTTACTTGAATTTGTCAATCATGATAGGTCTTGAAACATGATAAAAGTTCCTGCCCACCAGCTGCATACCAATGTTGTTCTGAATTCTAAAAACAAGAAAAATAGAGTGATACAATGATTTACAATGTTATTTCTTAATTTTGTACACGAGGTTATATTTTGATAATAGTCAGTTGTTTGACCTGTTACAGTTGAACCTCTCCACAAAGGCCACCTTGGGGACACAAGAGAGTGGCCAATATGGGGATAACCAAGAGAGAATTACAGTACTGTTTTCAAGGCATATTACTAGCTAGCAGCATAAATTTGGGTCAGTGTTATGCCAGGCTGTAATTCAAGAGTCTGGGGCACCTTTGTTACTCAGGGGTTTCAATGAAAATTGAAGTAGCCAGCAGGTTTTAATAGAGTAACTGACTGTATAAACAAGGGGCCGTTGGTCCCCTTTTACTAGGGGAGGGGGGGGAGGGGGTTCGGGCATGTTCTAACCTAGAAAATTTTGAAATTTCAAAGCCCTAAAATTCGATTTTCAGCGTTCTGGGGAATAAATTTGAGGACAAAAGAGTGTGTTTTTTATTCAAGAAAATGAAGCTTTCAATTAATCAATCACACAATCAATTCCTACAAGCAGTGAACAATTGATGAAAACTAAATTACGTACTTTTGCACGTAACCAAATTCTGCGTAAACATATAAAGAAACTTGTGAAAAAATGACTCAGGACTGAAAATAACGGCCGCTCAACAGACAATGTCTGGCCTGATTGCGGACTTGACTGGTCAAACTCCTCTCTTGCCGGTCAATTTTTTTTGCTGCTTTGCCCTAAAAACTTCTAAGAAAAAGAACGCCGCAATAAATTAATTTCATGTGGTAATGAAACGCAACAAAGCGAAACATGAACAAACTGAGTTGTGGAGTAACGCAACATTGCCGGTCTTACTGTACTTTTTGCTTTGCTGTAATTAGTAATGTGACCTGCTTTGGGAATTCGATGGAATTCAGGTAAATCAAAAGTATGACAGAAATTTAAGCTAATCAGGAAGGAATGTCGTCTATCTCGCATTTAATTCTCCTTCTTGTAAACAACTTTATGCAAATTTCTGTTGACATTTGAGCCCTTCACGATTAAGTGTTGCCCAATGACCCAAATGAAAGCTCACCTGTATATTTATTGACTTCAGATAATAAACACGCCGTTTGTGGAACAGACTTCTTGCCAACGCAAATCAACTTCTTTGCCGAAAATATTAGCCACGATTCTTCTTTGTGGAGGAGATTTTTGATCACGTGCCGGGCAAGGAAAAAGATCAAGTTTCACCGATGTTCATTTCAGAACATCCACATAAAACAAATTTGTGCAGATTTTGTTCTTTAATAACCCAAATTATTTTTTTTTTGTAATTCCTTAAGTTTGTTGAACTGTATTTGTATTCTATTTCCTGAACCTTGGGAGTGTGAAAAGGATTTAAGCTTCACTTTATACCTTTAGAGACTTCAGACACTGCCGTACGATGATACTCAAGGTAGAACAGACATTAAAACACGCGAAAACCGAGGAAAGGAACTCTACAAGATGTGAATGCATTTTTCACCAACTTGCTGTCAAAAATGTGAACGTCAATGTAGTAAAAACGATCTATTGCCAGCGTAATTCAATATTCCTTAGACAAAAAAAAAAAATAGTATTTATTATTTGACCGGCTAGAATCGGGGTTTGTCCGGGCTGAAAAATATTTGGATGGTCATCATGACCAGCGACCTGCTGTCTGTTATTTTCAGCCTTGATGACTGAAATATAGCGATCACATGACAAAAGCATGATGTAAAACCAGTGGGCCTTTATGAAAACACATAATTACGGTTTCATTCAGATTTTACGATATATTTTTTTGTTTACAACGTTATTTACACTAGTTGCTTCTTTACAAAAAAAAGTAAACGACCTCTATGAGCAAAGTAGCCTATGCATTTGGTCGGCCGTTGGTGCTTATCAAAACCCCTGGTTACTACTACCAGGGCTCGACATTGCGACTGTATTGGTCGCATTTGGGACTAAGTTTTCTCCCTTTATGACTTAAACTTCTTCAGCGGCCGCAACTTTGCGACCAGTTTTCACCTTAATTAATAAAGAAATAAAAAATTTAACAATCTTGTGTCCTGCTTGTTGTGCAGATTTGAAAATGGAAGGCAAAATCCTCCTCAAGTTCCAAACTACACAATGTTACATGATTAGCTCAACCTTACGGTTCTGTTATATACAGGTAGGTACTTCGTGTATGAGGACTGATTTCTACAATACAAAAACTGAACATCATTTTTGACATAAAAATGTTTAGACTTTTTTTAGGAAAACATTATAACAATAGTACTGTGCAACAAAATTGCGAGCCCGGAAACTAGATAGATAACAATTATAAAGGGTGTCAGAAATTTAAGATGGTTGGCAGTTTGCTGGACTTGTGCACGTACGCCATGTTTGATTGCTGTGAATCGCTGAAAACAAACATGGGGGCTTTTTGGTGGAACATGTGTTCATTCAAAAGACTTCACAAGGATTTCGATATCTTTCTGTTTTGGCTTGATTTAACCTTGTGTGTCCTTAACTTGTGGCCAGCTAGAAGATTTTGACACATTAATAAAGTGACATTGTGACATGCAGTAGAAGGGACATGGATCCGCATGGGCGGTTACGGTTGGCTCAGGGGCGAATGGGTTAAAGAGATTGAAATATGAGCAGAAATAGCCACAATGAATCTATCAAAAAATGTTTTTGCAAGCCTCCAAAAATTACCACAAAATGTACAACAACACAAAAAAAACACATAATATAAGCTAAATAATAGATGATGGATGTAAGAGCTGTTCTCTCTGCACATCATAACCATTTAATTTTACAATTCTCTCTTAGTTATTTTAGATTATCATTATAGTATAACATTATACGTAGTTTAAATATTTTTTACTTTTATATTTTATCGGTAATTCCAATAATTTAATTATAAATTGTGTCCCCAAATTAGTATGGGATTGTTCCCAAGCTATACGGCTCCGACACAATAATAGAGCTTTCTACTCTATAGATAACGCTGAATGAATAATATCAGACATCGCCGACTGTACCATGCGTAGCAAGATATAAAATGCTTAACTTGCATTGTTGTAGATGCAAGTAAATGTCACATAAAATTTGAAACCTCTTGCTTTTTGCACACATCTCAACTTAACATACAACAACGGCCTAACATTTCTTGAGGCAAAACGCTGGGAAAAGTCATGATTTGGATACCAAAAGTTATTCTGAGACTATTATACTTTGATATCCTTTACAGACAAGAAACTTCATTGAAGAGCCGGAGTGAAAGTCACAGAAGCAAATTTCAAGACAAGTGCTTGCAGAGATCATGTTAACACAGAAATGGTGCATTTTTATGCAAACAAAATGCATCATCAAAATTTTAATGCATCCCAGGATGAAAGATGTTGACTTACAGAACTCACTCCACTCACACTGAAGCTTGAATAGAGTTTGTTGTTTGAGTGACATGTAAAAAAATTTTGAACAAAGCAAATTCACATTGTGGCTGCCATATTGGATTTAACTACGCAAAGGGGCCTGGAAACAATTTACACATCTGGGAAACTTTAATGAGCTCCTGCCATGTTTGTTCATTGTTTGATTGATTGTGCTGGTCGAGTACCCACTTAAACGTGCCTGTAACATGGCAATAAAACGTGAAAAGGGGGGGAGACAATCAGTTTTTGGACAAATGGCTGAAATAGTTTGGATGGCTGCAAACAAGAAGCTTAGGCGATGACTTATTGATGATTTGTAAGGATTGCACAAAAGCTGGAAAGAAGAAGGCGTTCACGACTGGATGCAAAAATTTCCAAAGACAGGCGCTTGTTCATCACATGAGTCAGGTAGATCACAAAAGTTTGGCAAAAGTGTTGCTCCAGCAACATCTCAAAGCCACAAGTGACTATGCTAGCTTATGTTTTCAAACAAAAAAAAGACGATAAAGCTTAGGTAACAATAATTTGGCAGTCACTCTTTGTCATGACAACAACAAAAATTTTTTTTCTTAGGGGAGGGTCACCAATTTGACCGGACATGTGGGTCTGAGGACCCAGATTGAAAAATCCTAGTGCCATCCCTGTTGTTTGTTTACTTTTTATCCACAGAAATTCTCTACCCATGGTCGACAAGACGCATTAAGTTTTGGTTTTTAGACACCCGTGTGGGCTACTTGTCTAAAATTTTAACCGCCTGCAGGATTATTGTAGGCACCTCTGGTGAATGGGCACCCATTAGGCAGCAGCCTTGTTGCGTAAACCTCTTTTCCAAATATCTTGCATATGAATTATTGAACAGTCCTGTTTCCTGGCAAGACTTTTCGTGCATTCATATTTTTTCATTTCCCAGATTCTGGACTTTCTGTACTGAATGTTTTGCATTTTATTATTTTGATTGTGTAACAGTGAAAACAAATAATTGATTTTCATTTATCAATCTTACAAGTACATAAGGTTTTACATCCCCTTACCAATAACTCTTATTACCCACCCCTCCCCTGCTTCCAGCACGCTCCCCTAATTTTGAATCACTGCTAGTTTTAGCAGCAAAACTTGAACATTATTTTTCCCTATATACTAACAAAAACTGACCTGCGAAAAATGATGTTGAACAACTGCAACATGTTTGGGGATCCCACAGGAACCTCATTTGTGTACGTGATTGTCATCTGCACAGGATCACCATTCAGTTTGGTTACATTCAGTACAGTCTCAACCTCTGGAAGGCGAATAGGGAGAAACAGCATCATTCCATCAAAGGCGTGGACTGAACCAATCAAATCTTTCTGGCTTTTCAAAAGGCCTACACGCACTCTCTTAGAATCTTGTACAGGCTGGTAGCTGACATTGTACTGGTATACACCAAAATTTGTTTTAGTCTTGAGCTTAAAGTGATTTGTCAGCAAGGTTACCGGTCCACCAGACAAACCCTTCTTATCTGAAATATGGGCTGGCTTTGAGGCTACATCATAGTCTGGGTCCTCCCTCAATCGACGCCGATCGCGCGATGGCCTTTGTTCACTGACGCTCATCCCTGCCATGGCCTGAGTTGGTGGTGCGGGAGCTGGTTTTTGCTCTTGTGTTACAGGTGGTCTCTGTGGAACAGGAGCCGGAGCTTGAGCTGCTTGCGCTGGCGGAGGACCTCGCGATCTTCCTCTTCCTCCTGGGGGAGCCTGCTCCTGCTGCGACACATCTCCGGGTCTTCGGGCCTGATCTCCACCGCGACCGCGGCCGCGGCTTCTTCCCCTTGCTCGACCCGTCATTTTCCTTTGCTGCTAACTACCCGCAAAAAGAACAAACCCTGCAAAGCAAAACAAGCACCAATCAAGCCTAACTCAAGGCATTTGACATACAGCAAAAAAGTTGTTCTTTTTTCAAGCAAACCCAGGACTTAGCAAACAACAATGTTTCACGCTTCAATGGCAACCAGCTTCACGTGGTGGAATATCATACATATGATCAACAGCTGAGAATTGCTAAAAAATGAAAGCATACTATTACACTGCTTTAATAGTTTTCAAAATATAACCTCAAACTTCACAGTGGAATAACGGGGACAATCACCGTAGCTTGCAAAATTTGACCTACTAGGCCATTCTTGTTTATTGAAAGCCAGCTCGTCGAGGAATTATGCAAACGGCAAACGGGCGTCACACACGGTCAAACACATAAACAATGGATCTTAGGCGGGCAGAATAAGCCGAACTGAGTACATGGAGAGTCGAAAAAAGAGACTAACGCCGTCGAAATTCGGGGTTAGGTATGAAAACCAACGTGCTTCATGACAGAGCGAACGTACACTCGCCTCGTGGTTTCTTATCTGAGTCGCCATTCTGGATTATCATAATGAAATTCAGGCGTTCTCATGAAGACTTATGAGGAAATATCTTTTTCAATTGCTCACCTGTCGCCTCTCAAACAGTTACGATGTAAATCTGGCCGAAAATTGCCTTGATTCGTGGATGAAAAACCACCCAAACGCACAAACTCACCTAGCTTCTCGATTGCATCTCATCCCCCATTGAAAGCATGGCTGCGAAGGACACAGATGCATTTGTGATGGTCACGTGGCATTTCCTCTTGATCCTGATTGGTTCTGAGAAGATCCGGGAGATTTTGATTTTACACCTCGAAGTGACAACAATTCGATTCACAAGCTTCTCACACGTTTTTTCCGACGAGATCAATAATTTTCATTCTTACGGTACAGCTACGTTCTGAGCATTTGAAAGCTAACGTGTTTGGTATGTTGTTTACGTGAGTTTGATTGAAGAGATATTCACTGCAGGTCTGCAGCCGTGTTCATGATTGACAGTGTATTCATAATTTCATTCTTTCAGAAGTTTTATTGTCATTTCAATTAGACAAAAGCTCCGTGTCTCCCACATAATGCACGCAAATGCGCAACCATTCAATTACATAAAAACACTTCTAGCAAAACAAAAAATTTAAAGTGTGTTTTGAAATCGTTCAAAGAGAAAGCGAAAAGAAAAAGGGATAAATAACATCTCGTCTGAGGCGCCTTCTTTTCTTGAGTTTTGGGTTTCAAATTTCATTCCAGGGTGTGACAGATTTCCCGCCATTTTTCCAGGGCGCAACCCGCGCGAAGTGATTTTCCACGTGCTCAATGGCGCTTTGAGTAAGCCTCCAGACAGGGGCACCCAACGAGAATATAGTTCAAAACCCCTTAAACATAGCATTGTTAAACTATTTTAGTATTTAAACGGTAGATACAGGCATATTTTTATCCCCTAACAATTTTTCATCTGTTCAGCAGATTTCCTAGCTGAAAGTCTAGTGCTCCGAAAGTTATTGTGTTGACTTCTAAGAAGTGGCTTCAGTCACTGGTGACCTCACAGGTTTTTACACCAAGTATGAACCTTTTCATCGGTGATATGGTTAAATAAAAATCGTCTGGTCTTTTTAATTTTCACAGTAGACTATAGGCTCCGTCCGACTGCTGAAAAATATATGCTCGATCAAATGTACTACCATGCCAAAAATGAGGTCTTCATGAACTGTTTTTGGTGGAACGGAAATGTAAGACTTCAGCCCAAAATAAAGGTCAAACTTCACACCGTTATGCCAGACGTAAAAGTAAATTGCTTATGCATTTAGGACATCAGTTTGTCAACGTTTGCGAACCCGAGCCTCAAGTAAAAATTATGTGACAAACTCTTCTTATGGGGAAGGCAGCGACCTTTCGTTAACGGCCGGCTTCGAGTGCTCTCGAAAAAATGCATTTCTGACTCACAATATAATATATCCGACACTACTGTTCGGCTTCTTGTTTTTCACGCTATTCAAACCGCATGTAAAGTAGGTTGAATATGACAGAACAAAAGGAGATTAGCCTAGGATCATATGAAACAAATTCGTGATATTATATTCGAAGCAAGAAAAGACGTTTTTGAAAGACGTACGTCAATCGGAAGTGGACTTTTTTCAATCTTGGGCAGTAGTTTTGCCAAAATTTCACGCAAATTGTCTCTTCAAGAATGAAGACTCTTGGAAACACAGACCTGGTAGCGTAGAGGCCAATAAACATTAAAAAGGTTCCACTTCCGGTTGACGTGAGTAGCTCCGATTACTGCTGGATCTCGAAAAGCCAGTCAGGCATGCAAGCGAAAGTCGCCTGGCCTGAAACGGAATAATTTGGAGGTTATAGGGTCTCCGAGCTGCTATATCTCTTGGGATCCGGTAGCCAAGTTTGTTTTCCATGGTAATTTCAAGAAAGGAATTTTCAAGAAAATTTACACGGATTCAGTAATAACAAATTGAAACGAACGTTGCCTTCAACGAAGGCTTTTTAGGGGTCGTAGAAGCGCCGGCCACATCGGGCGGGTCACAATAATTTATAGTATATTGGTGATTTCGGCGTACGTACGTGTGAAGAATCTTACAAAATGTAAGACAAGGGTATTTCTTTTTTTAAATCTTGTACACACGGATCCTTGGTTTTTACGACTGTTTTGGAGCTCCTTTATTGATCTCTTGATCATAACCAGATACATTTTCTTGTTTTAGTATAGCCGGGCCAAACCCTTGCTGGAAAACTTTTTTCTGATAACTTGCTCCCATTTATCTTAACAATGTCACGAAGGTTACAAAAGCATGCTGTATGTGATTACAAAGTACCGGCGTCCAAATAGAAAAGGGAGAAACAAAACCGAAAAAAGGAAAGCAATCACCTGGACGTGCATTGTTTAAACGGATACTCGACCATGCAAAGAACTATATTCATTGATTGAAAAACTATTGTTCTGAGTTTTCATATTGAAACAGCTGATTGACAATATTAATTGAAAAAGGGGGCTTTTATAATGCTGGAATCAGTTTTAACCATCTCCAACTTTTGGCCGGTTGGGTACATGGGTGTTTCAGAGCACGGTTCAACAGACTTCAGGACCAGACTGCTTGATACATTGAGTGAAGATCCCGAGCTTCCTTTGAAGTCCAAGACAAAGAAAAATGGACTCTGGCGCCATTGTCTGTGAAGTGACAAAATCGATTGTTCCGGCAACAGAGATTCGGCTGCTTGCTAGCGCCGCCAAAGTTCACCGCCGCGTGTGCTTATTCACCGTGACTGGACAGCAGAAAATATCCCCGGAATGAAGTGGACTGGACAGCTAAACATGATCTACGCGCGTTTGAGTGCGTAGGCGCGTAGCGTGAGTACGGAAAGAAAGGTTAGACCTCCGAAGGTACTGCAAACTAGGGGGAGCTGAGGGCATCCTCCTCCAGAAAATTTTTCAGATTTATGGGCTCAGAAAGTCTTATTCTATTGTGTCAATTTGAATAAATTTGTTTGTCTTGTTTTAGAATAGTTATTGACTTTCTATTATTTTCCCTTATATTCTTCTTTTTTTAGTTTTTTCACCATTTCTTTCTGAACTACTTCATTAGCACCAATGCCACATGGACAAATTGACGTTGCATCAGAGGGTCCATATAAGAACAGAAACAACAAAGAAGTTTTTGTAACGATGGCCCAGGAATTAAGTCTTTTCTTAATACGGTGTTGGAGTATGAGCCACTCGCAGATTGGTCTATCCTATAGTGGTTTGATTTTTGCCTGTGTACAGACGCTCCCCCCACCCCCCCCACTTCCCTCAGAAAAAAATCGGGGAGAGAGAAGTCGTCTCCCTCCCCGATTCTTTCTGAGAGGAGTGAGGGAGGGGGGGGGGGGGGCGGCGTCTGTACACAGGCTATTTGATTTTAACTTTTCGTTGAGAGTTCCAGTAGTCACTGTCATTGGCAAAAATTGTGAACTTGCGCATTTTTATATATACTTGACGAGCAAGCAACGAAGGACTTTTTTGAAAGTCGACTTCAAAGCCCTCGCTAAAAATAACCCCATGTCAGACTGCTGACAATGTCAAAACCACCGGACATACTATCAAGTGGGATCATTTTGAAATTAAGGGTCGAGTAAATCAGATTAACTGGATTGTCACTGACTGTAAAATAAAAGATCAAGATCAAGAACTTGAGCAGCAGCTTTTAATGTCAGGCATCAGCAGTGAAAAGCTTAATTAAAGCTTATTGCCGTTGATTTGAATGTTACGATTTTCTTAATCTCAGTTCCAGAGCCTTTATCACTTTTTTAATGTTTTTGTCATAATCTGGAACAGTTTTGAAAATGTACGTTGACAACGAAACTCCAAGTTGATATGAAAATGCGTAAGTTCACAATGTTTACCACAGAATGACGGTACTTTTTAAAAAGGTATTTCTTCAAGCCCAACCCTAAGCGTTCCCTTTATGGGTATAAAGATATCGGTTTCCATCCTGAGAATCGAAGTGAGACCAAAATCCGTTATGAGACGACGAGCAGCCGGGCTAGGGTTTTTATAAAAATGTGATGGAGAGAGGAATCAGAGAAATTCCCACCCTCGTAAAGTTTAAATTGCATCTAACTTTCGGAAAAATGATAGTGCCCTTGTAACTTTGAAGAGGCTCAAATTTCTCCAGTTTGACCGAACAGACACGAAATTTATAACGTCGCTTAGAATACATGGCTAGAGATCCAAACGTTCTGGATAGCAAAAAAGCGTTTCAAGGCCGTGATCCGATGGGGAAACCGCAGTTTTGTGCCCCTTTAAACGCACGTCTTCCATCTCTAATACGTTTCCAGTTTTTCCAAACCGAGAATTGGAGGGGTGACAATTGTTCACCTCTTTGTCAGTTATTTTCTAACTGATCTGTTATTCTTTGGTTTGGGAAAAATGGAAACTAAATCGCCCCAGGGTTCCGGAATCCGAAATCCTGGGCTTTGAAATCTGGACACAGCTCAAGGAATCCGGAATCCCTCTGACGATTGAAACCAGATTCCAAGTTCCACTGACAACGAATCTCTTACATGGGGCGGATTATATCAAATGACTCGTACAACTAATAAGAGGACAAAAATAATGAGCAGATAAAATGATCAGTAAACTATTAAATTAAAAGTACACAGAAAAATAAAATCTGCTGGGCAGATTAAAAAACATATCTTTAATGTCAATTCAATCAGTTCAAGTTCTGAATACAAAACAGTGCATGTATAAAAATAAAATCAGAAGTACAAATCATTTAGATTTACTTTCATCTCAAAAGCTTAACAAAACGTTTTCTTTCTTTCTTGCCCAGTGAAGGTCAGACGAAGTGATTCTTCAAGTTTGTACTTTTTTCAAAGGGCGTGATGTCTTCGAAGTTGCATCCTGACAGCTCCAATCTCCTTGACCACTTCATCAAGCCGGCTTTCGAGATAAGCCTAAAGAAAAGAAGACTAAGGGTCAGCCCGAGGGTCAGCAGGAATAATCAAAACGATATCGATATAAACCACGTCAAGCTTGTACAAAGGAAATAGAGAGCCTTTTTTACTCAATCAGGGACACTCCGAAAAACTCGCCTATCATCTTACGCGCTCAAGAGATCTCAAGAACACTCCCTCTCAATTCTCCCCCGGGAAGGATTTCCTTATATGGCCTATACAGGGATGAGCCGCGTGACAGGGGATGGTTTTTCTCTTCTCTGTCCGTCCTAAACAGGGTATATAATTTCGTGCCATCCGGTCATAAACAATGCATGAAATTTGTTTGTACTAAAAGTAAAAGCAATGACTACATGCGTAACGTGAATTTGCTGTACTGTAACTGCCAACTATGGCTATAAAACAACACGGCGTGCATTTTGTCCTTTGTCCTAAACAGGGTAACAAAATAGAGGGTGTTGTCCTAAACAGGGTATGAATTTAAAGAATTTTTTTGTCCTAAACAGGGTCAGGATTTCAAACCTATATCCAAATATTAGTCCAGTACCCCCCCCCCGTCCATTCTTGTTGCATAGCACCTAGCGCTCTCCTGAAACACAGGAAAATTTTGTTAAAAGTAGTCCCTTTACAAAGGGCATAAAAGATGCCAGCATTGGTGCGACAAGAGCGAAATACGCAAATGAAACACACTCGTGACACCAGCTTGATTGAAGCTCTCCAGATATTTATTTTAAAAGTTGCTTCCGGAGCGGTTGTTTTTGCAACACCTGCTCAGACTCAGGAAGCAGGTGTCAGGAAGTAGAGACTCGAAGTGCAAGATAAAAGCTGAGATAACTTATCGTCAGTAAATGCAAAGGGGAATTAAGATATCTTTTTTCCCGTCACGTAGCCTTTGCCTTTGGGTCAGTGTTGACGAGCAGCAGCGAAAATTAAAAAGCGAGAGAGAAAAAAAACGGCGAAACCCCGTTTCTCCTCATCCCACACGCGGTTTTCGCGTAAACAGGAGCATCAGGGCTCCAGGGATTTCCCGGCGCAAGTCGATCCGCTTTATAACCGACGGTATCTTGGCCGGAGTATGACGTTTGGGTTCTATCAAGAGCAAGATGTCGTGTTTATGTCTTGCAAAGCTAACTTTTACGTAGTACGATTTATATTCACTTTGTTGTTATCAATCCAAACAGTGTACAGCATCAGGGCCAGGCTACCCTGTGAGCAGAGGCCCTTCGATCTTCCTAGATAAGTAGGAAGATCGAAGGGCCTCTGCTCGCAGGGTAGGGCCAGGCTTGCACAGTTTTAGAAATCGCTTTCGCTGTCTAAATCTTACCCGGGGGTACTCCCTCATTCCGGGTGGTTTCAACAGAAGCACCCCAACGACGGTGTTCTAAATGCTTTGAAAGCACTCTTTAGTCTGTCCAGAGAACTTTTAGATCTCTAGAAATGTATTCTAAGTGGCGCTAAATAAATTATATCTGTTCGGTCATCCTTGGGCAAATTGAGTCTTTTCGAAATTACAAGGGCTTCAGTATTATTTTCCCGAAAATTTTAGGTGCAATTTAAAGTTTTGCGAAATTAACAATTTTCCTGATTCCTCTCTTCATCGCATTTTCGATTCCGAAAATTTTAGGTTTCCTTTCTCTACGAAAAATAACTTAACCTGGGGAGTGAAATGGGAAAAATGAAACCTCAGAAAATCGTAGGGCATTTATTAGATAAGCTTTGAAAATTGTACATGAATGGAACGGTCATCTAGAACTTTTTAGTCTTCCTCAAACTATAGAAAAATCTAGGCAATTTTTGCTTCTCCGAACAGATATTTGACAGAAAACAGTCGTTGAGTGCCCCTGTTTCAAACAAACAAACAAAACAAAAACAAAACACAAAAATGTCCCAAATAGGCAGAAACAAAGATCTCTGCAGATTGTTTCATAGCATAAACGTGCGCAAACTTTCACGCAGTGATTCGAAAACCTCGTATGAATAAACCTCGAAGAAAAACAAAGCATGTTCACAATACCTTGTCCTCCTTTGATCGTTTCGTCATTTTCTGCGTTGGAATTCGGCTGAGAGTAGACTCAAGCTGCAGTATTGACAGAGACATTACGTTAATATAGCCTGAGACCAGGCTTCGCAGTGGGGGAGAAAAGGCGAAAAAAAAAATTCCCAGTCAACCGCTTTTTTTTTTTGGCTGTTTCACCCCGTTTTTAGCCTTTTTCCCCACTGAGGAGCCTGGTTCCAGGCTATTACATAAAGAGGATATTACCCAGGAGGGGCCAATTCCTATATTAGCCTTACGGGGAGGCTCTTCCCCACGGAAGGGGTAATTTTTCTTAAGTTCAGGCTGCAGGTATAGGATAGGAATTTCACCACTTGATGTGAAAAGGAAAACAAGGCTTTTATTTCAAACATTTTCGAATATGCGCAATTAGACGTCGTGATAATAACACAAAAACTTCCTGTTTTGGCTTTTTGTTCGATGCTTATTAAAAAGATAGGCTAGTCAAAACAGTTAAATGGATGCAGTGTTGTATTGTATGTATGTGAAAGAGGAACCATTTGTCAATAGAAGTTATACAAAACGGATACCTTTTCGGTCCAAAGGGCAAGGGGTTGGACCTCGGATCGGAGCTTCCCTGTATAAAACTTTGTTGAGTGTTCCCTTATATAGTGTGCTGAAGATATGATCCCTGTATAGGAGTTTTCAATTTTGAGTGGCAAAAACAATGTTTCACTAACGAGAGTCAAGAAAATAAAAGAAATGTAGTAAAAAAAAATCATTAACTCTTTCTTTTTGATGGTGGGTAAAGAAAAAAAATTGTAAGAAAATTCAAATTTCCTTTTTTTACATCCTAAGAAATAATATATACAAACGTGCTGCGAAAGGTTTCAGCCGAAGCGTAACAGCATAGGATTTCTCTCACAGATTCGAAAGTTATCCTGACAAAAGTATCACGCCACAACCTACGGTGGCCCATTGAGGACAAGCTACCTACATTTTTATATCGCGCGATAAATCGAAAATATCGCGCGATAAATTGAGAATTATCGCGCGATAATTTAGATTTATCGCGCGATAATTCTCAATTTATCGCGCGATATTTTCGATTTATCGCGCGATAAACTGTTTTTTTATCGCGCGATATAAAAATGTAGGTAGCGTGTCCTCTATGGGCCACCGTAAACAACTTGGTCTAAGATGGAGAGGGTTAAATCACAAAAAAAACAGCACTTGCTCGTTTTCTTTCCTCTGTAAGCATTGAAAATTTTCTTTCCAGTAAATGCATGTCATTTTCACTCTCTTCAGTGTGATCCTTGCTGCCGGCCTAAGTCACAACAAAAATTTAACACACAACAAAGGTATTCACAATCTTAAAAAAGGCTTGGTTACGCAATATATATGCACGCTAATGAGATTCACGTTATACTGAACCGAGTGGTTAGAGTGCTGGACTTGCAATTTGGAGACCCTGAATTCAAGTCCTACTCTGCCCGCTAGGTTAACCCTGTTAAGTTTGATTTAGATTATTTGTTTCAGACATTTGCTCGGCCCCACTAGCATAAGTGCTATAAATACTGCCGAGGGTAAATAACGGAATTATTTATTATTTTTTATGACTGGCATCAAAAGTGTCCCTGGAAAGCCTTCCCTTTTGCGACGCTACCACTGGTTTTCCCGCAAAATGACGTCTGAGAAACGAGCGCAGAAATTCCATACTGACGACGCATCACTAGCCAGATCTAGGAAGTGCTTTAATCAGAGGCACCACCGAGATATGGGGAGTGACGCCTCATCAGTTTGGAATTTCTGCACTCGTTTCATAGACGTCACTTCGCGGGAATCCAGTGGTGGCGTCGCTAAATGTCGACTGTTTTCGCAGGCTACTTTCGCGTCTCTCGGAGAGCTTGCTCGCAGGGTATGTTAAATCATCCTTGCATGCGCATTATCTTGTTACTTATAACTTTACTAGCTGATTTGAAGGCCTTCATTGGGATCAGGGGGGTCCGCTATGTTACGCTGGTCCTTGCTTGATCTAACTAAAGAAACAACGTTCTCCACTCTTCCCCCACGGCCCCCTTCCCACTCACTAAAATGGATACCTAGATTTGGTCCCTGTCATTTCCACTCACGTTCTTGCATTCACTCTCCTCACGGACATCTACAGTTGGTCACAGTCGGTCCCATCTTTTACTTTTCAGATGGACACCTCTCTAACAAGGACACTTAAAGCTATCCTATGAACATTTGCCTCCAGGAAGAGAGACGTCGTCTCTTGTCTCTTTCTCCGTTGTTTTTTTTTTTTCCTGAGGGGGAGGGGCGGAGGTCAGGCGCGTGTGCACAAGGTCACTTAGTGCCGCTCCCGTGGGTGTCCGCTGTACAGAGTTTTGATTGTACCTATTCTAAAGGCTCACCTGGCTGTTTTTCGTGCCCAGGTCCTTCTCGGCGATATCGTATGTAACTGCTGTAAAAAGAACGATTCTAGGGTTATTACACTTGTACCCCCATAGGTCAGATTAATGAATTGATTATTTGAAAATTGACTCCCTTAGCCTTTGCTGCTACTACTATCAAATTCCTGCATGCATAATTACCAACTTATTTTGGTCTGGGGCTTCTCTTTATTTTCTCATATTGAAAAGAATTCGGACTTTTGAGTGAATAAAATTCCGATGAAGACTTTTATATCAAATTTAAGAAAAAAGCTGAGCTGCTAAAATATCTAACCACGTTGCGTGCAAATTCACCACTCATTACCGACATTACTCATGCAGGGATACAGAAAAGAAGCGATAACGGCAATAACCAATTCATTAATAGAGTCTGTAAGGACACGCTTCACCAGGCAAGAATGTAAAACAAGGCTCAAAACCTTCAGTTTCCTGCTAGAAACTATCCATATAAATCCAGTCTTTATAAAGGCCTCTACTTTGATAGCCTCATACATTCCCGTAGTTCCCTCGAAAACTATACTCGATTCATGACCAAAATGGGCAAAGTCTATAGCCGTTTCAAGACCAAAACGGTGCAGAAACCATACCCTTTGGGGCGGCATATACCTATATGGCTTATATCCCGCCGGGAAAGGTATAAATAGCCAAGGGCAAGGACAGTTTTAGATGAACCCAACGGCTTCACCGTATATACAAATTTTAAAGTTCAAAAGTTGAAAGAGCTGCTTTACTTCAGCAATTTGTGCCATTTTCAGCTCTTTTTTCTTTTTAGGCAACATCAAATGAATTATCAGGCATACAATACTGCCAGATTGCTGGGTGACAAAAACGTTTATGAGCCCATTACATTTTGAGTGTTTAATAACGAATTTCTTCCGAAACTACTTGGTATATTGGGTTAAAAAGTTTCAGAGATAAGTAATATTGTTATGCTTTTTCAATATTCAGAGATGTTATTTTAAAAGCTTTATCAGAAAATGATAAGCCTATGATAAAGAAACAAAAAATGTAAATAAGAAACCGCAAAATGAGTTAAAAATACTTCTTCCTATAAATATAACCGTACCCTGATTCCCGTGGAACAAGGAAGTCATTTGTTCTTCTTTCTTTTAATTTTGATGTGTTGGTTAAAGCATTACAGAAAGAAAGAAAAAGCAGCCTGCAAGCAGGCTCACTTGTGCTAGTTCAGGAAAAATGTTGGTAGCAGAGCTGCCATTGCACGAGAAAAAAGTGGCCCTGGCGCCATAATTTTCCCCGAACTTGTGCAAAAACAAAAAGACAATGGACCTTAACAACGGCAAACCCAACCCCTAGCCCAGGGTAGATGGGGTTGCCTCAAGCCCAAGTTGTTGTTTTACTGACACCCAGAAAGAATCGATACAGGTCACCAACACCCACTTTGTTTATCCTTGGTCTTTCTTGGTTCAGAAATTGTCCTTTCATAATCTTCTACTGCTAACAGTCTCGCATCGTGTGCACCAGTAAACTCTGACTCTGGAAAACCGCCAGCGGCTTCATCGCCAGCTGCTAGAAAACTTGACTCTGTTTGGGCGGGTTCACCATAGAGGCGGCGGGTCCTTCCGGTGTGAGTGCGAATCATTTCTTCACCTGATTTAGTATCTTCAAAGACCACGTCAAACCTTTATGCGCAAAGATAAAACAACACAAGAAATGAAAGAATCGGTAGCCAAAATAATGATGGCGATGCTGATGATGACGACGATGATGATGCTGATCAGCACTATCATCTATTACTACTTGGTGAGCAGTGTGCAAAGAAAGTCACTTTTAGCTAGAATGTACTAACCCAAGAGTCATTACAAATTTTTTTTGATAAGCAGGAATTGATGACAGTTCTTCTGTAATTTGAATTTTCCCCAAAAACTTCCCTCAACTTAACAACAGAATCCACTAATCCTGGGCTACCGGACACGCCTTTTCTTTTCACGGTGACTTCCTCCTGATCCCCTTCCCATTTCTACTTAGGGACGGACCATTAGAAAACTTATGGCGGGGGGGGGGGGGGGGGGCGGAGCGCGCGACGTACAAAAAAATATTCGCGCTAGGGAAAATTAAATGAAAAAAAATTCATGCACGCCAATTGATCCAAAAAATATTCATGCTGTGGCCTAAAAAAAATCATACAAGGACTTTGATAACGAAAAAAATTCCTGCAACTCGAAAATTCCCCTTCTCCCCCCCTCCCCCAACAATAACCTTTCTAATGGTCCTTCCCTTAGGCTAGTCTATAACCAATCAGAAAGCAAAACAATAAAGACCAACCAAACATGCATATTGTACTCTATTTCAATGATTTTCATTTCCAACCTGGTAAGAAGATCAGTTTTCTTGACTACCATTCCTCCTGCAACAGTATAAGGTGCTGGCATTACAGTGTCCGGACTTTCTTTACTTGTGACAGGTTTTGTTTGACCACTTTTACCCTGACTGGAGGGGGTTGAGGACTTGAGTCTTGATGAATTGAAATATAAGAATCAGCTTAACAATAATGTTATAATTTATAGCCTACCCAGAAAACAGACCTCATCTTAAATAAGTTTTGTTTTGCCAACATAGGTCATAGGATAGTAATTAAGAGATTGCGGTTTTTTTCAATTTTTTGCTTAATTGATCACAATATGGTAGCGCACTATAAACCAATGTTGTTGGCAGCAGGGACCACAGTCTGGTCTTGAAATAATACATAATTCTTCCTGTCACCATCTACTTTTCTTAATTTACCCAGACTAAGATTTCAAGATCACTTCATACCTAAGCATTATTTTTTTAAGCTTAGCCTAAGTTTGCGACTTAAGGAGACGGTTGAAATTCAGGCTATCTTTAGCTCTGCTTGTACCATATTTTAAATTTGGGACAAAGCTACAAAGTAAATATTTCAACTGGCCTGCAAATATTTAAGCAGGAACAACCAAAAAAAATATATAATTAAAACTTAAACATAAATACCCATTAGATGACAAATCTTGCTTTTTTGTAGGGCATGATGGAATTTTCAAAATATCTGCTACAGCTGGACTGCCAGAATGTATCGGCGAAGTGGCATATGGATGACAGCTTGCTGCCAGTTCAGAGCTCGGTACATCTCTTGGAATTTCTGGGCTTGTATAGGATGAAGCAAGTTGGCTCTGCTCTACTTTCTGAATATCTCGCTTTTTTATGGGAGTTGATTGTTCCCAAGTTTTCCGTCCAGTAAATAGTTTATTTTTACCCGTGGACTGTTCAATGTGACTTAATAAAAAAAAAAAGCAAGGAAAAAAAAAACAATTGTTTAATCATGGTTGTATTAACTTCGCCGGCTACAATCTTTCACAAGGAGAAACTGTTAACTGGTCATTAAACTTAGCTGGGCTTGGTAGAAATAAGAATTTGTGACGGTTAGGGAGCTTGAGCATCCTTGGTGACAACGACAACATCAGAAAACTATTGGTTTCATGTCAGCAAAACAAAAGCACCGCAAGTGCAGTACACTTTTTAGTACATTTCTTTAACGTCCACTGCAACACTATGACGTGAAACCTCCTTTCGCATTTCTTGGGTGGATCTAAATAGGCACAATTAAGTTTGTAAGGACATAAATTCATTCTTTAGTGACGTTTTCACTGCTGTCATTCTCATCAATGTTTGAGCTACCCGTTATAACTAAACACATAAAAGACCTTTAGACTCTGCCCAGGGACAGTTAACAAACATAATGATTACAGAGCTCTGCATTGTTTCAAAAATCTTGCTTTAGTGGCTTACAAGAATGTATTGTGAAATTTTTTGTCTGCCAAAAGAAAATTTCTCAGAGTTTTTGAGTGTTAACAAGCAGGTATAATTTGAAGTGAAACAAAAGCAGTGACCTTAATTTTACGTCGTCAAGACAAACAAAAAAGGTAGTAGACATTTGAAGGATTGTTTCCTTGGTACAGTGCATGTACTAAGGTCTTTTGGAAAGGACCTGCATTGACAGCAGTTTTCTCTAAAACTAAAGCAGTTATCCTGGACAAAATGTTCTGACATCTAACATCTGATAATATTACTGGCAGACACTACATTCGCCTCCATGTTCTGTTCAACATCTCTAAAATTATTTTGACAGCTTAATTCTGGTTTAGGTAACCCATCTAATATCTACGTTTCCTGGCCCAAAAATGCCTGTGACACATTTCTCAGCTCCCACACCCCCACCACAAAAAGGGTAGGTCATTTGCATGCTGTCTACATCTGGGTCCAGTTGTTCCAACGATGGATAATGCTATCCACTGGATAGTGGATAAATCACTATCCAGTAGATGACGCAATTGATTTCCCTCGTACTTATCCGCCGGATAGCGATTTATCCAGTGTATAGCGCTATCCAACTTTTGAACAACCGGAGCCCGTATTTTTCAGGAACCTCTGTCTACAGTACTTAAAATGAAAAAAAAAAAAAACTGTTATTTATAAGTAGCTACTCATCCACTGCACGTACAAGTATTGGCACCATTATTATAAATAGATTTAATATGCAAACCTATTTTCTTGGATGTAACTATGCTCCTTTGCTACATCCTCCTTAGTATTACTTCTTGAAACTAGTTTTGATATGGTCCTGAAAGCAAGAGAAAACAATGAATAACATCAGACAAATAAATATAGAAAAGAAACCCAACTGGTAAATTATTTGTTCTACAATTTATTATTTTGCTGCACTACAACTTTAGGCCATAGATGGACGAATTTACCTTTGGAAGATCCAGTTCTGAGAGTGTAGGAGTATCTCGACATTATTAGGTCATGCAAAGTAGTAGATGCAACATTATTATTATTATTAGCTTAAGCAACAATGACAGTGACGATGACGGCAGTGAAAACATCTCTAAAAAATTAATTTGCATCCTTTCAAACTTTACTGCATCTATTTGGACACGCTCAATTTACCAAATAAAGGCTACCTTTCCTGGAGTTGAATTCTTAAGGACTTAATACAGGTTCAAAAAGAGAAAGGAAAATTCATTGTGAGTCGTATGTTCACAGCCTCCATAAAACATTGGTTTCATGTCATAGTCGTGCAGTGGACGTCAAAGAAATGTATTAAAAGGTGTGATGCACATGCAGAGCTGTTGTTTTGCTCATAAAACCAATTGTTTTTTGACACTGTCGTGATCGTGGTTGCTTCAGCTTCATATTGACTAATAAAAATGACAAGTATAAAAGTTATTAGTCAGTTATTATTAACAGATAACAGTGGCAGGTATCTGTAAATATTTGTGCAAGTTAAATTAAAATGACTTGACTTGACTGTTTGTAATTTCTACTAACCATCCCAACAATGAAAATAAAAATGCCCTCATTTGTTTCTAAGTTCTTTCCCTTGTCAGTTTTGCGTGACGTGGGAGTCATTCAATACTTTCCAATAATATAATGGAGAGCTTTAAATTCTGAGATGAGGACGACTACGAGTACGAGATTTTCTTAATACTGAGTATTGCTCACGTGTGAATCAGCGTCATTTTGGCAGGAAAACATGATAGCCATCCTCATTCTACTATGGGTTTTAGCGAGAATGTCGTAGTGGCGGGAACAAGTCATCAAATGTAAGAAGTTTTATCCTTTTGCTATTGGAAGAGGGCTTAACCTCCTTCAGTATAAATAATCGTATTAACTTCTTTGGTGAAAAAGCTTTCTGGAGAGTCTTTTTGTTAGAACATGCGCAAAATCTTTAAGTTAAATCTCGTAATTGTACTCATTCTCATCCCCAAATCTAAAGCCCTCTATTATCAACAGCAAACTTACTCTCTAAGGTTAGCCATCTCACTTTGTGACAACTCGAGTTTATCATGCATAGACTTAACGGATTCCTGTAAAAAGTAAATAATATTATCAATCACAGCTTTTGACTTTAATATATTAGACATTCTGCTAAGTGCTATAAAATTATTATGGATAAGTGAAGATGATTTTATTCAAATTCCATTTGAATGTCTCAAAGCCTTGCTTTGCTGATCACATCTACTTCCACACAGGAGATTCCATTCAATTCACAATGATGGTGACAAAAAGTTTGCAAAAAACTGGGAAAACAAAATAGTTGAATTAGATGCTACAAAAAAAGACAATTACAAAATTGCTTGGCAAAAGTTAAGCAAAAAAACATTTCATGTGCTAACCCTTTGCCATCTTGCGAGTGTCAAGTTTCAAGATTACTATGACATTTAAAATGCAGTTAAATGAAATTAACAACAAAGAACACCATCTCGCGTTATTTAATACAATTCTTTGTTATCTCCTTCTCTCTCAGAATCTTAATAAAACAACACCAAGAGTCAAACCTCTTCTATAGTTTCTAACCCTCCACCTCAGCTCCATGATACCACAATCTCTATATTCCAGACAGTTCTCTTGGTCCCAAGATACCCAGTGCTGTCAACTCTCCCAGATAATCCAGGAGACTCCAGATTTCATTAAGAGGAACGTATCTCCCGATCTCCAGATTAGAGTATGTAATCCCCTGAATAATCATCAAAGTTTGCCATTTCTTCAGTAGACTCGACTTTCCGACAATAAAATTTCAACTATTTTGCTTTGTTTAAGCTATTTTAAAGTTAACATCGAACGTTTCCTCACAAACTCTGGTATGCCATTGTTATATAAGAAATAATATGATTGCTGGGAAGTAAACCAATCAGTTCAAATGTTACAAAGCCAACAACATCTTTTACGCGCACTTTGTGGTCATTGCAAATTTGTGACGATTGGAGTCAACAAGACGAATGATGCATGAATGATGTCATGTGTCGTACATTATGACATCATCTATCACCCCTTTCCTATCAATTCTCAATATTTGAAGACATGGGGGGTTGACAGCCCTGGATACTTAACTTCAAACATAAACACTACCTCTACAATACAGGCACCTCTCAATCACAGACAGTTGTATTAATAGTCCCAAAGATACCAAGCTTTATAAAAACCTTCCCTCTATATAACAGACACCTCTATAATGTAGCCAATTGACTCTCACCCCTGGATGTCCATTATTATCTAAAAGATTTGACTTTAATCACAAGCCTAAAGTTAACTTAAAATACTCTAAAACTTACCTGTGCTTCTTGGTGATCTTTGACTAAAACATCATATTCTATTAACATCTGTTTAAAAAAAGTAAAAAAAGGGAATAGTTTAGTTGCTGTGGTTTAATATCCTACTTAGGTTAAATTTTATTTCATTGTCTTGTTTTGGAGAATTGTTATGTACGGTAATAACATTGTAACAGTTGAAATTTAAACTAAAAATAAATTTAAAATATTTATTGAACCACAACAGAGTTTACATAACAACAAACATGTGAACTGAAGAGCACGTTTTTCCATCCCAAAAAAGTACTAGTACCAGCACAGCTGCTAGCGGTGAGTTGAAACGTCTGGCTCTCTGTGCCCTTAAAAACAAAAATCTAAATACCACTAGCTAGCAAAGTCATGTTTTACCAGTCATGAGTTTTCCTTTCCATTAATTCAATGACTGTCCCTATATTTTTCACTGATTTTAACAATCAATATTTAATTAACCTTATTTTTTGAACAAAAGTATTTATAACCACTTTTTAATAGGTTTGCACAAAAAGTTCCAAAATAGTCTTAAGATCTTGATTTGTTCACTGTTGTTTTGTATAAGTTTCTGCTATTTTTACCAAACTTGAGGTTGCAAATTGTAAGTGAGCTGAGCTGATGCTGGGCAGTGAAACATCACCTCAGAAACAATGAACTGACATAGACATTAAATTTTAGCTAACTACCAACCCTTTTATTGGGTCAATCTTTTATAGTTGTGACAACAAAGGAGTCCTATAATCACAAGTTATTTGTGATTTAATGGGTCTTTACATTGGCCAGTTTACAACACAGGTAGCCCAGACTCTATATGGGAGTTTGTTGGAATTTGAATTTTATACAAAAATGCACATGAAAATAAGCAAAATAGGATCTAACTTACAATTTTTGAAAGAATTTGCAATAAAAATGACTCAAGTTGTGTTTGTGTTGTGTTTTACTGTCTGTTCACTTCTAGAACCATTTGGAAGCCGTATTATCGAGTTTAATATTTCAAATTGCACTTACAATAAGCAAAACTGATCAGTGACAATTCAAAATCCGGTCTGGCACCCAAGATATTGACATTGAAAATTAATCAAGGAACTAAATTTGGAACACTAAAAATGCCCATGTTTATTTTATTTGATGTGGTTATTTTATTTTTTAATTAATGGGAAAATAAAACAAAACATTTGGATCAAGCACAACTTCCAATGAGCAATATCGGAAACAATCTCCTTCCCTCAAATAATCACTCCCTTTTGGTGCGAAAAAAAAAAAAAAATTAACACACCTGGCCATTATTTGAGAAAATACGGTAAGTGAGCTGCTTGCTCGCAGCAAAAATCAACTCTGATTGCAGTTTTTAGGACTTACTCTTTGAAGAAGCTCCTTATCTCTTTTGCTATGTTTCTCAGCTTCTGTTTTTTCCTGCAAAAAGATTGTAAAGGAGCAATTAATTTACTTTATGTGAAATACAATTTATTGAACCTCCACAAACAGCCACCTCTAAACAGCGGCCAATTTTTTTCAGCAACTGATGAAAGGGTCAAGAATGGTCATGAGATTTAATCTGTGAGGTGTGTTGATGATTTATCAGAGCAATTGTATTTTGCATGTGTGTTATTTATACTGCTGCGGTAAGCATAACTTGTCTACAATACTTATAGCAAAATGTTGAGAACCCTGGTTGTTTTGTCACATTAGCATTTTGATTCAAAACGTTCTTCAAGGTTTTGTGTATTTTATCTCCATATTTATATATGACTGGAATACCACTATGGGATACAGTAAGCATGAACTTTTTGTTTTATTTTATTTCATTGCAAGTAAAAAACAACGAAGAAAAAAGATTACACAGACTAAATGGGAAGAAAAAAAATTACATGGAATAAATAAAATAGATTCCATGTAAGTTTTTTAAATAAATAAAAAGTAGTAAATTTACATATTTACAGGGCAGTAATTACAATTATGAACTAAGCAACAATTGCACTCCCTAAAAAAAATTTGTCATATTACACCCCTCCCTCCCCATAACGGCCACTTTCTTCTGTCTCCAAGTCAGCCATTGTGGAGAGGTTTAACTGTAATAAAGACTGGTGTTTCCACTCACTAATAAAGCTAGTAATAAATTGAAACAACACTGGAACAATAAAAAGTCTTAACTTAATTGATTTTGCCAGCGTATAGTTTTGAATGTTTGACATTTTGTAAAAATGTACTTGTACTGGTACTTAATACTCTTGCTTAGAATGTCAGCTGTATGCGGTATCATGCTTCAATCACTTGTCACATGTAAACTAACTTGTTATATAAATATTATTAAAATTGTCAACACTGTATGCTTTCAAATGAAATTCCTTCAATGTCAAGTGCTTTTTAAATCAGTACACTGTACGTATGTTAATTTTTTTTAAACATTCCTCAAAAAGTCAAGCATACATCCCAAAATCAAGCTTTGTGAGAGTACTTGCCCACACCAACATGCCCATGTCATTGAATCCCAGAGGTGCCGGCCATTTATGTGGCTTGAGTTGAGTTTATTATTGATCCGTGCTCTTGGGTTTTCTCTGGGTACTCCAGTTGTAGTTATACTCTAGTTATAATCCAGTTTTTTAAGAGTATTTTTTCCACCAAATTCAAATTCTATCAGGATATTTCAAAGGGGCAGACTATTAAAAAAAAATGACACAGTTGCTCCAGTAATTATTTAACTACTTATAATAACCATTCATCAGTAAGATGTCTAAAATGCATGCAATTGTGCATTTGGTTTCGGCTCAATAAAAAATCCCATAGCAATATTGCAGGAATTTTAGCAGAAACCATCCACAATAGGAGCACACTGCCAGGAAATATTACTAAGGAAGCATACATGCTACCACCAAAATCAGTTTTATTACTGTTAATACTTTAAATAAAAAAATAAGAATACAAGCAAGTGTTTAAGATTGTTTTGACAACTTAAAATACCTTGATTGTTTTTTCCACAAACACAGACAGTTCCCTCATCTCATTTTCCAGCCTGGTAATCAGCTCGTCCTTTGCAGCACACATGGACTTCAACTCTTCATAATTCTGTTTGACCTGAGTGAGCCCTTTGTTCAAAAATTCTAGCTTCATAGCTAAGCTTTCCTTGTTTAAACATGAAAAAAATATAATTATATCTTAGCAACTGTCCTGACTTCAATAAATACATCCCAACAACCTCATTTTTTCATTGTTTCCCACCGAACCTGAGGCAATTTTTCTTCTAGTCTTTTTTCAGGTTCCTTGACTGGGATGAGAAGGGCAGTGGTGGGGGGAGGCAAAGTGTTCTCACAGAAAATCACAGAAAATCTGTATTTTAAATTCAATTCAAATTTTAAAAAAGCGGTCTAGACTGATGGTCAGCTGTAGATGGTTAAAAGGAAATTACAGGACTGGTGGAATCAAGCAAGGTTCTCATCAATGCACATGTGTGCATATTTTGCACAAAAATGAAAAAACACACATTTCTTTGAACCCAAGAGTCCCAGGGATGCACAATGACTGGTCACTACACCCACACATCTTTGCAACCATTTTTTTGTCTACTTTAAAAATTATGTCCACCCAGAAAACACAGTCCTCAACGACGAAAAAAACACAGACTTTGTCTATACGACACAAAAGAAAAACTGATGTAGATGCTCAAATAGCGTGCCTTCAAGTCCAAATTGCTTGAAGAGTTTTTATTGTTTATGTAAATTTCCACCGATAACCACATGAAAATGCAAAACATGTCTTGAGACATACAGATGTTCGGCAAAACCATCCCAATGATTTGTACATGATCCAACTTCTTTTCCGCGATGGGCCTTAGATCTCCGTCAATTGGGAAAAAGGTCATGTAACATGTGGAAGACACATCAAGTATGACTATACTTTGAAAGCTTAAGTAAAAATGGCTCTGTTTATAGCAAAGGAAGAAATTGCAGACCACAAATTCCCCCTTTCCGCACTCTTATAATACATACACATGGTCTGGCACCCTTTAAAAGCAAAAAGGACCCTCAATTTCCTAGGACTGGAGGTCCTTCAGACCTATTCTTAACACTCAAAACAAGTGGGAACTCTTTGATTATGGTGTTGAAATCCACTGTGCTGGCATTCACACTCTGTTACTTTCCAAAAATCTATGGCCCCTAGCCCTTAATAACAACCTAGAATTGTGCTTCAATTATTAATTAACAGCATTTCTAACAAAAAACCACTTCATTCGATTATAAATGTATTTAGCACAAAAGTATTATTATTGGGTAAACTTTTTAAAATTTCCTACTGGAGAGGGGACTGCCACTTTATTTTATGTGGTCATCTGAGCCACACCAAGGTCTAGCCATTTGAGGTCAAAGGCAGTTTCTTCATTTCTTAGTTATTTGAAGACCCTGAGTTTTGACTGGCCCTGGGAATTGAACCGCCCAACTGACAAAGTTAGTCCTGCTGCAGTCATAGTAGGCTTTTTTAAAGTGAAGGGAGGCAGTAAAATTAATTTCAACTCTAGTTACTAACATTGAGGTTGTCCAAGCAGCCCCACATTAACTTCTTTGCTCATGCTCGCAAACAGCTTAGAAAGGACAAGTATTTGTATTTCCTTTTTGTAGAGGAGATTTGTTTTTAGGGTTTTCAACCTTGCAATGCAAGAGAGCACTTTGAACAATCAGCCCTTGAAGAAATATTTGGACATTAAATTCACATCTGAAAAAGGCATTCAGAACATACCTTTTCTCTTTTTGATGTGTTAATTGCCTCCTCAAAGTCTCTAAATTTCCTACACATTTACAAAAACAATGATTAGTTTTTATGAACAGGTTGACTGTTGTTGTCCAGGTGAGTGTAGTTCTGAATAAGACTAGTTTTAATGACTGTGACCTGACATTTCAGTTGCCTGAGCAGAAGTCAATCAAAGTCAGATCTATTTGTGTATAATTGTGATTTTTTAATATAATAATATTCAACTAATTATTTGGAGCAAGGGTGGTGCTGTGGTCAAGCCCAGGTTCGACTCCTGGCATCTACGCCATATGTGGATTGAGTTAGTTGTTGGTTCTCTCCCTTGCTTTGAGAGGGTTTTCTCCAGGTACTATGGTTTTCCCCTCTCCTTAAAAACCAAACACTTCAAAATTCCAATTATTCAGTCTGGAATGCACAGAAAAGTTTCAACGAGTTCTTAAGAGCTCCGACCTAAGAGCTCCGTTGGTTAACAAATTACAGACAAAATACAACAAATCACAATTACAACTCTGACAACAGGTTGATGTGGCTAATTTAATCCACAGTTTAATTTTTTTCTAGCTTTTGGATGTGATAATGAATATGCATTGATGAATTTGAGATAAAGGTAAAATAACATTAAATCCAAGAATATTTATTTGAATCTCAACATCAACCCCACTTGCCACTCAAATTATTACAACTTTACATCAGTGTTCATCTTTGTTCACTGCATTCTTTTGGCATTTCCTCTGCTCCAAGATACAGCTTATATTATGAAACAAATTTTATATTTGGCATGAGTTGAGAAATTTTAAAAATATAATATAATAAGGATCCAATCTATGGCATTTTTTCAAATGCTTTCTATGACCTTACTTGCCAGAGCTAGAGGAAGTTTGAACTTACTGATATTATTTTGTTGAAACACAGCCCTTAACATCTCCTGCCATTTTGCAAAAATCAATTTAGGTCAAGCAAACCCACCAAGATTCCATTCCTGCATAAGTAATGAACAGTGAATTCCAATGCAAGGTAGTTGTGAAATAATTATTTCTGCCAGCTCAGTCTTCTTAAATTTGATGTAGATTTCTTCAAAGCAGTTGCACCCCCTCAAAGATTTTTCAATCCGACCAAATACAGAGAGGTTTTCGTAAAAAATCCACTGCTCATTACACATGCAGGAATGCAGATTTGAATTGACGCTGGTTGCAGCAACGACTAATGGGTTCAATTTTCTAATAATAAATTCATAAATGGAATCTATGGGGTGCACTTGACCTAGCGTGACTGTATGCCTTACTTTTTGTATTGCTCCAAAGTTTTTTGGCATTGTCCAATCTGGGCCTCAAGCTTTTGATTATCCACTACGCAAGATTTGTATTGTGATTCCAGAAGCTTTTTGGACTCTTCCACCTCCTGATGCTTATTCTCAGACTTCTGGTTAAGTTCTTCAAGTTGACGACAAGCTCCGATTGCTTTCTCATTACTTGCAGCAAGCTCCACAACCTTTGCTTCAAGACCTCGACAATTTTCTTGTAAGTGAGATTTCTCTTTCTCATTTGCCTGTGAAACTTGTTCCAGATATAAGCAGCGGACCTCAAGATTCTGATTAATTTGTCGTAACTGTGCACAGCTACTATCAAGGTCATGGTTGGATTGTTCCAGCCTGGCTGATTTATTTTTCATCTGTTCACAAACTTGTTCTAGAACATTACACCTTGCTTCCAATTTATGATTAGCAGCTTCAAGAATCTTGACAGGCAATGCATCTTGCAGAGCTGACAGGTTATTTCCCACACCATTCAAATGGTCGCGAATCTTGTCTATTTCAGATTCAAAGTGTGTTGTTATATCCTTGAGTTGTCTTGCATTTTTCTCGCCCAATTTCCGGTGGCCACTTAAAGGAGATCAATTTTAAAAATATAGTTATTGCCAAATCTAAAATAGATTAACACATACTAAGAATAACCTTTTCAACAAAGAAGGTTTACTGGCTGGCAGTTAACCTACAATTATCTTGTATCTCCAAAGTAGTAAAAATAATGCTTTGTAGTAAACAATAAGAGAGTTTAAGCTTGACATATAGCCTGTGTGGCAGGCATTTGAAAGGGAAGGAAAGGGGACTCCAAGGCGTGAGAAATGCAAAAGGTGTGCGAGAGTGTGGTCTAGTTCCCAAATTCCCTTCCCCTTCTATTTCAAATCCCTGCCATTCAGGCTACAAGAAAGATGAGCATGAGCATAGAGCATATGCAGTGGAACCTCAATATGACAAATCCCAACTCCTTGGAATAATAAATGATTTTCTTCGCCCCACTAATAATAAAATATATTAAAAAGAACCTTCATATATTAAAGCACTGTTATAGTGAACAAATTTCCCTAGTCCCTCAACCCTTCGTTATATTGAGGTTTCACTGTAGGAAGGTAAGGAGACTGGGAAAGTAAGAAATAGTTCTCTCAAGAAACAGAGATTCAATTTCACTCCCTCTATTTTTCTTGTTTTCAGTTGCATAATTTTGCTCTTTGCACTGACACATTTACCCGGTTGAGCATTCAATGACCATTTGCATATGTTGCAGTTAATCTTTGTTTTACTTTTGTTTAAAATTCATTAGCATACATTATCATACCCCAAAACAATAACAAAATAAAAAAAAATAACTGCGACATTATCTTCAATAATGCACCTTGTTTTCCCTCAAAAATTTTCACATAACCTTTGTTTTTAATTTGTCGTTGGTTTCACAGTTGTTCCAAGAGAAATTAAAGACTGTCAATACATTGTACTTATGCAAAATTTGGGTAAGGTAAACCAGATGTATTATGGGAGATGTGCAAGTGGCCAATGGAATAAAATATGTTACTTAAATAGGCAGACAGAGAGAGAGAGTACTGTGTAAGATCTAACTCAGGTAATCAAGCAATAGAAAACGTTTTCCGTGTTTGCATACCCTGATATAAACACGAGAGGGGTTGGGAGAATTCGAGACAGATAACTGTCTCGAATTCTCCCAACACCTCGAGTGTTTATATCAGGCTATGCAAACACAGGAAAAAAGTTTTCTATTGCTTTTATAAAATAACTTTCCTGAGAAAAAAACGCAAAACTCTTTGTATGGGACTGATTAAAAGAGAAATTCTTACCAGTCGCAAAATCTTGTTCACGAAGTCTTGCACGCGTAATCAGTTCTTGTTTTGCAAAAAGATGCTTTGCAAAATACGGATTTTTCTCGCTTAAAACGGTCAGCTTAAGCGAAGAAAAATGTACACACCTTCTTTGTAACGATTTTCCAAGTTTCAGCCGACGAAGGAATGGGTAAATTAAGTAAACTTTTTGAGTTTTGAACTCGAAAACTTTTTCAAATTTGTGCTTGCGTGATTAGCGCACGAAAAACCAAACAACTTGACGCCACAACCATGTTTACATACTCTCATGCAAACACTCCCCTCGGCCAATCAGAGCGTACGTACTATCTTAGTTATTTTATAAAGTTAATTATAACCTTATTAATTTACTTACCTCATTTGCAAAGGTGTTGATGAATTCCACCCTAAGCTACCTGAATAGGACTGTGCCGATGTGTATGCCTTCCCTCCAACAACTGAATCACTTTGCAAAGGAAAGGACATACCAGTAGCTGAAGAATCCTTAATACCACCATGATGTTTCATGGTTGAAATTATCTCATCCAAGGTATCATGGGTTGGCTGTGTGCTCAACTTCTGCTGGATTTTATCTAAATTTTTTCGAGCCGAGTCATCACCTCCTCTGTTCATTGAAAACCTCTGTGTACCAATTTCATCAGAAGAATCCACTTGGAACACTGGTGGACGATTCACACCCTCGGAAATCTGTTTGCCTGGAAATTTGCCATCATCTGAAGAGGATGACTGTAGGGAGACCACAGAGCCACTTCCATCAGAATCCAGCCGCCGTGGAGTTTGTCCTTTACTCCTGTCACCACCCTTAAATTTAGAGCCCTGCATCAGAGAGAAACTTACATTAAGACGAGCGCCTTCTCAATTCGGTGGTTTGGATCGTTAAGAAACCTTCTCCATATCACACGTTTTCTAGTTTTTTTCTATGGATAGACAAAATACGTATTTGCATTTGTACGTATTTATCTCAGTATGTAGCATCGACATCTGTTCGTTTTGAGTTTTGACTGTTGACGTACTAAATCTGCTACGTGAAAATGACGTCGCTAACTGAAGTTCCACGCGCAACCAAAGACCTTCGATTTCCTTCGCAGACGGGAACTGCATTATAAAAAGTTCCACTTTAAAACAATTGTTGCAAAGTTTCATCCCGAAGTCCACCACATTTGCACTGTTCTTTTAGGTATTTTTCATCATTCTCATTCCACCAGCTACATGAAGCACGATTTACGGACAGGTTTTCAGTTCTTCGCTGTTATCTCTCTCTAGAGGTCTTTTCCAAGCCATGGTTTTGTTTAGAATAAACTGCCTTTATGGCTTATTTTCTAACAAAGAAAAAAGCAGACATACGAGATAAAAATCTTGCAAGAATGTTTAAAAACCGCGCTAACACTGCTCTCGCGGGCGGCCATCTTGCACTGAATGAAGGTTTAAAGCGCATGCTTAAGAAAGATAACAGCTGACAGTTTCTCGCTTCTTTCAACATGGCGGCGATGTAGAAGCGATTCTTAGTGATGTGTTTTGTAGGCTTACACGTACGAAGGAATGAACAGTTTTGAAATTTTTAATTTCAGAATGCCTGTTATTGATACCTTTCAAACGCAGATGAGTAAACAGAGCAATGATTGTTTCGGCAGCTAGAATATGTCAGAGTTTCACCTTGACAATTTCTCGCCTTTCACCTCTTTCTCCTAAAACTGGTCAGTTTGTCATAGCGGCATCGAGCTGTTGGCGATTCCACAAAACTGCTTATTTTGCTCGATTTTACCATGAAGTGCATCTAACTGAAGACGAAATGGAGGAGAGCTTTATCAAGGGTTGGGGAAAAGGAGGGCAGAAAGTGAATAAGAGTAGTAACTGTGTTCATCTGAAACATAAACCTACTGGGATCATTATTAAGGTACGACTACATACTTTTTAGTAAAAAATTTATTTATAATCTGTACATAATTCTATGATATGCTATAATTATGCTCTTTATATGTTGTCCTATTTTATCTTAATTAAATTCATTTATTAATTTATTTGTTTTTATTACTGTTTTTCTCCTAAATTTATGATGTTTTTCCTCACTATCTTTCGAGTGTTGTTTGAGTGTTGCAACCCTATAAAATGTAATTTAATTATTGTAACTACTCAGCTTGTTTAGTTTTTTTTTTTTTTGGTATTCTGAGTAATTTTTTTTGCCTGATCTATGTTAATTTATGCTGTTCTTGTAAATGTTTTAAGTTGGCAAAATAATTCATTAACAAGCATGGTGGCTCAAATACTCAGTGAATTGACACTACCGCCTGATGAAGATCTGCAGTACGTGGTCAAAACATCACGATCAATATCTATTTGACAATCATAAGACAAACAATAAATGAAACCCTTTATACACATTATCTACAATGAACAATATCTTTCATGACAAAATCACTATTCTTATATGTGAACAAAGGCCCTATCTGATATGGTTTTTGTGCTGGCGCAATAGCTATCTACCTTAGTGTGAACATGGCCTAAATTTGGGGACCTCGGTGGCACTTGCTGGTAGCCCAATCCTCAGTGAACCATTGTTTGATCTTTTTCTCTTCTTTTTTTAATAGTGCCATGAAAGTAGATCCCTTGCAAGAAATAGAGTGATTGCCAGAGAAATCTTGAGACAGAAACTTGATTTTCTTTACAATGGCAAGGAAAGTGAACTTGCTCAAGCTGTTGCTAAGAAAAAGAAAAAGAAAGCAAATTATGCAAGAAAAAGGAGACTACGTGAGGAAGCTATTGCTACTGGCTTGCAAAATGTGAAAGATGGACCAGCAGATTCATGTGATGTTTAAAAATAAGAGTAAAGAAATTATTGCCTTTGTGAATGATCACTTAACATTTTCCATAACCACTGCAAGCTTACCCAGCTGAATATCTCAGGGTGTAACAGATGCAAACTAAACGCCTTTGCGAGGCAGTCCTTCTATCATTGTCTCCATGACTACAACAACCTTATTCACAGGTCCTCTCTTCATCATGAGTTGAAGAGAGAAGGTCATTCAGAATAAGGTTTATAAGCGGTGAACCATCTTGCACCAACCTTTATATGATCACTGCACTTCAAGGATGGCATCATGTAGTCTTATCAACAGTTTTGACAACTGTGCTTCATCACATGACCAGTATGTTAGAAATGTGGATCATTGTGAGGATGCCCAGGATATCCAGAAACTTTACTTTCCAGTAAAGTCTTGCCCTAGACAGAGTTATGCCCCCATGACTGGTAAATCTGCACTTCCCAGCCATGAGCCCCAAAGTCAGTATTAACCAGGAACCTGTCACACTGGCCAGTCAGAGGAAAAAATAAAGGTGCTTGGGGTTGGGACAAACGCAACATACAAAAAACTTAAGCCCAGTGGCCACCATGAAATGCAGTGCATTATATCATTTAAGTGTATGATCAGTAGAGTTATTTCTTCATTAGGAAACGGTGCAGATAAGAACGATAGCAACAACGGCAACGAACATGATGGAATGCAAAAAAGGTGCTAACTTTTCTATTGTCTGTACTTACTTCTGATTGGCTTAAACAGAAAAAGTTAACAAAACTTCATAAAGCGGTACATAGATTCATCCTTACTTTCCAACCATCTTCCAAATAACAAAATCTGGTCTCAGTTTGAATAACAAAGAAACCGGATCATTACTTAATAGGCCATTTGCATGATGGCGTCATTTTACTACTACCACCAGACTCCTTCAGGGTTTTCCTTTCTAAAAAAGGCCATTTTAAAACACAGATAAATGAGAAAACTTGGATTATGTGACTGGAGTAAATAAAATTCACTAAAAATATACATATCAAATATAAAAACTATTACATTTTTAACTTTTTTTCATGTGCAACCCTAAACCAGACTTGCACGGCTATATATGATGGCTTTTTCCCCAGATCGCCCTAAGTGAGACCAAAATCCGAAATTTACACCCCTAAGCCAGATGACGAGCATCCCCTCCCATTTCATATGCGGAGTGCCCCCCCTCCCAGGCCTATTCATGCCTTTAGGAGATTTACAGATTTCATATGGATTGAAATACTGTATTTTAAGGCATGCAAAAATACTGGACTTGTTATGCACAAATTAATGTTACAGCGCGCAGACGCAGAGAAAACACAATATTCTTTGGTGGGCAAAGTTGGGCAGGGAATATACCCGCAAGGCTCGGATAAAACCCACCGACCGGATGATGACCGAATGAGGGGCCTCGGTACATGGCGCCATACCGAGGGGGTGCCTCATGCCTGTACTGCAAGGGAGGGCATAGTTCATGCGTGAAAACGCATGGCCGGCATAATGTCCTTGGGCCAAGTTAACCAAGTCCAGCAAATCCTATAGCCCCCCCTCCCTGACGGGGCTTCAGCACAGGGCTGAAGGGGTGCCGCAGGCAGCAATTCCCCGCCCTTAATGATTTTATTAAACGTCTCTGAATCTACAGACAAGAGAGAGTGCAAATGCAGTGAACAAATGTAAGAAGGTTAAGGAAGGCAAGAAACAAAGAAAAGGGGAGGGTGGGAGGGGAAAAAACTTTGGTGCTGCTCAACTTGCAGCCTTCAAAGAAAGTGGCGATTGAACGGACTGGCGCAGAATAAGACAAAGAGGCAGGCTGCCAAATAAGGAGATCGCGTGTTTGGGATAAACCGCAGTAGCGATGCAGGCTCAATAGTTGTTGCTTGCCAACATTAACCTTTATTTTATGCTAAAATATCAATTATTCTGTTGATTAAAGGGGATTTGTCATGAGGATATTGCTCTTCAAATTTTATCTGGGAGCACAAACCATAACAATCTTTTTGGTTGGCCCAATTTTTTCAAGTTTCAAATCCACGCCCATCCTTCTGGTCTGTTGCAACAGACAACAGGAAACAATTTCATTGACTAGAAATTAATAAACTAGATGGATTATAAACTGCTTCAAATAGTCTGATTGCAGTAATTGTATAGTAGAGGTCATAAAAACAAAGCCTGGAAGATAAAATCCATTACATTAAAGCAAAGAGCAAGATTGTAGTTACACAAAAGCTAATTGAAGTTCTGTTTCTTATTCTGCAACTAGGCAACTAAGCGTAAGTAAGGAGGCAGGTAATCCTAGTTCAGAAACACTCTGTTTAAATTCCATTGGTAGCTCAATACTTTGAGAGGGCTTCTTGATAAGGTTCACTAGAAAGAGTTGGCTAGTAAACTGGTCTTGTAAAGTCTGTCATTGATTGAACTGAAACAAAAATCTTTTACGGTAGGTCTAGAGATGAACAGCGTGTGCATTTGGTATGAAGATTTCCGGGCTGTAAGAAATGCCAGAACTCATTCTTGTGATCACTGAGTTTTATACACTGAATACAGGTGACACAGATTTCTTCGCTTAACATGTGCTCTGGTTTAGTCCTATTTTAAGCATACTCTTACATCTTGCACTCACACTGAAGATGGCAGAGGGCGATTTGTGCCAGAAAGAAAAACCGAGCCCATTTTAAAGCTTGGCTATTCCAATGGAAATGCCCTAGCAATTATAGATTTGGAATTCAATATAGGTTTTTGCTTTTTAAAAGAATCTCAAATAGCGTGACATAGCCCTTTTAACACCTATCAAAACCCCTGGATAAAAATAAAATAATGTCCCTTTATGTCAAACATGTCCCCAGTCAGTCTCCAGAAGATGTGATGTAACAAAAGCAACTGTGTTAAATATTGGATAAATATTAAAGTACTATTGTTTTATTTTTTATTTTCTATCACCATAACTTTTTTAAAAATCTATTTACAGCATTAATAACCTAAAATAGGTTATACTTTATTGTAGTAAAGTAGATATAAAGAAAAAGATCATAAAAGTTGGAGTAGAGAAAACACAATGAGACTAGTCAGTTGACATAATTTGCAGTATAAGTTAAATATCATTGGTTTTTGATTTTTCCCCTTTTCTGCTGCTGATGAATGCTTTAAGCCTTCTTCTGTACTCTTTGAACTAATTTAACACACATTAGCAGTGTCTTCCAATCAGGATAGTATAATTTTATTAATCCTTTCTTCGACTATTTGATCTAGCAGAGAAGCAATAATTTAAAAGTCACATATTGGACAATAACGAAATCCTGTGGTTGGAAATTCTGACTGTAAAAATCAAATTAATGCAAATGGCATCTGACTTACTTTGTTTTCGCTCAATAAGGATATTCCTCGTGAGAATTTTTAGATGTTAAGAAGAATGTCTGGGGTTGTAAAGCTCCAAAGAGTAATTCCTAAAAGTAACTGTACTGTTTCTGAGCGATAAATATTCCTGAAAGGGGAAAAATAGCTTGCATATTGGTGCAAACAAAAGAAGCAGCCACTTACAGTTTTGTATTTCACATGTGAACTTTGCGCTTGTAGCGTGTAAATCAACATTTGCTCCTTCGAAAGAGGCTGCCGTCAGAAAAGTTTGAGGAATTTTGACCCCAATAAATAACGTCTGGTCTGGAAAAATGAACGTCGTTTCTAAAACATTAGCGGACCGCGCTGATCTAAAACATATGAACGACTTGAACCTTTGGTGGTTTGCTTTCCTAGACGATGACTGACAAACTTTAAATGTTGGAGGTGAAACACGCTATCAGAACACGTTTTTTTGTCTCATGTCTACGCATAGGTGCAAGCAACTGTAGTATGAAAGAAATTAAAAGTTAATGTAACATTGTGGTATGTCCTGACAACATTCCCAGCTTGTCTGACAAAATACATGTACTGACTTGTGTTCTTTCTAAAGAGAATTAATTTGCAGCCTTTCCAACCTTTTTGAAAGCTTAAATGGGAAAGCTTTTTTGTGTTATCACAACACTTCTCAGACTTGCGTGAACACGGCTCCATGTACCCACGCAAAAAACTGAACTGGTACACAAACCAGTGACCAAGTCCCCTAGCATTCAAATGGTATTGTACAGAACCTGATGATTTCAATATGGTAGAAATCAGTGGTACAGCATTTTGTTGACTTATTTGTTCCAGTCTCTAATGACTTATTGATGTTTTAGCAGCTGTTATGCCGTAACTTTTTTTTATAATAAGAGATATTGTCAGTCCTATTGTCTTGCACATCTATCAGTTTCTACGAGGCATTCCCTCACCAGCACCCGTGCATGCATAATGCCTGAAAGATAAACATACATGTAAATGCTTTGAAACAAAGGACTGGACTATTGCTTATGATATCCGTACACCTCCCTCCTTCCCCTTGAAGACTTACTTTTTCTGCTTACCCCTAAAGATTACATATAATATAGCAATCCCTAAAGACTTTCATAAAATATTGGTCTATTGCTAGGAAATTTGTGAAAATTATGCATCAGTCAAGTCCAGCTGAACCCAGCGCCCCCTCCCCCGCCCCCCCCCAGGCTGACCCCCGGGAATTAGCATTTGTTTTGTCTTTGTTTTGTCTTGGATGGCAAATTCCTGGGGGTGGGGATGCAGCTCTTAAGCTGTCAAATCCCAGCGGGGTGGGGACGAGAAAAAAGGGCAAATGCCCCATCCTCCATCAACACTGCCACATTTTTCATTGATTGCACAGTTGAAAAGTGCCGTTTTAAACATTTTAATGTACGCATTTTTGTTTCAAGTAATGTATTCCTTTGTAATAGCGCCAGGATTCTAATTAAGACTTGAAGCAGCGACGACACGCACCAGTTTACGGTTTTAGTATTGATATAAAATTATTGACATTAAAATCAATAGAGCGCTTTAAGGTTATTTGTCATGAATAGATTATAAAATTAATATGAAAGGATGTTCCTCAAATAATATCAACAGAAATAATATTATTTGATTCAGTAAAAAACCTAAAAACATTGATTCCCGTCAATAGCTCCCAAGGTTCACCATGTAATTCAGGCTTGATACGGCAATGAAGAAATGCATGCATAAAATCAAGAACATGCCTTACCCCTGTCCTTGACAGATGAGCCAATCTGCATTTTTTCCAGTAATATCCTCTGTGTAGGTATATTCTGATAGGGTACCGCGTGCGTGTCAAAAGCCCAGGAATAGCCACGGGGTTGTCAAATGCCCAGCTCCCGAACAGCGCAAAATTTGCAAATGCCCCACCCCAAGAACTGAAAAGGCGGGCAAATGCCCCGCAGTAGCCCGGGGGGGGCAGGGGCTGGGCGCAGCTGGAATTGAGGGATGCATTAAACCGGGGGGAGTCAGATATTATTTACATTATGCAACTGTGTATCTTTTTTAAAAATTCTTAGAATTTAATATGAATTTTGTAACTTTTGATATGTATTTTATCAAGTGAATAAAGATTATTATTACTATCGTGTATATTTCCCAAGAAATACTTTTAAAAGAATGTTTTGTGTAATCGCCTGTCGGTGACGTCTATCTACCGTTTCTCACCTTTCTTTAACCGCTCCGCGGCATTTTTACTACCAGCATACGTGGGACGAATATCTTTGCCTAACTCCTCAATCACGAGTAAGAGTTCAGAGTATTTTCCAGGGGAATTCTGGCTTGGTGCAACAGAGGATTGAACAGTAGCTGGGGTGGCAGAAGAGGAACCGACCGCTGAAATTCAAAACTTTTTGATCAGTAAAAGAATCAGAAGAGAGTAATATCATTCTCGTTTGAATCTCTACCTTGCGCAGGTTGTTGTGCTTTGCTCTCCATTTAGGAAAATCTAATTTTTTATCTTTAAGCTTGAACAATGGTCCTCAAATGTTCTTTGTGAATCAAAATGGCGTCGTGTTACTCCGGGCGCGAAGAATGCTGGGAGTGCTTTATATTTCTGACCAGCAGGGGTGGGGGAGGGACTAAGAAGGGTCGAAGAAAAAAAAATTAGGCCTTGTTCACACGTCCCGTGTCTGTCTTTCATTTTCACATTTTCTCCGATTTGAAAAAAAAATGAAGAAAGTAAAGAAAAGTTCCCGTCCGCACGCATCGTTTTCGAATAGTTTGAAATATGTACCCCAATTACAGTGGCTCCTGATGTTCGGGTCAAAGCGATCCATGAACACTAGATTCAAGAGGAAGGAAGGTGTGAGAAGGCCTTAGAGCGTTTTCGCGGGAGGCTAATCCATCGGAATCCAACACTGGACCAACATGTTTTATCCGTCTACAAGATTATTCTCTCTTGCCGTCAGGAACGGGGAGGCGGGGGGACATGATCTCGCACTCCCGTTCCTCCGAACTTCTCCCCAAATACCGTTTTATTTCCCGCGTTTCGTGCCAAGCTTTTGGCGAATCCCGCTTCCAGAATAGCAGTCAACCAAGTCAAGACATTTCGCGTTTCCTGAATCCCGCACTGTATTTCTATCAAACCCAAGGTCCCTAGAATAACCTCCAAGACATAAAACTAGACCCTAAAGCATGCTATACGGTCGGCCGGTTATAAGGTCTACCATTAAATAAACAAGACGTCTGTGTTATTTAAGGTGGGGTAAAAACTATGATCAACCTTACTCGAGATGCATTATATTATACCTATTTCGCAGGCTGAGGTGCTTTGCAACGAATCATCAGATGAAACACAATCGCGATCTTCAGCAGTCCTCTGATTTGTAATTGGTCCTCTCCCAAGTGCTGGTGATATCCTTTCTAGCATTCGCTGCATGCGAGAAATGGCTGCAATCGGCTGAGGACACGAATCTAAAGGCATTTGATCCGCGTAATCACCAACTTGCTTGTTGTTTTCCGCTTCTTTGTCTGCTTCAGTCTTAGAAAACTCCATGCCGAGTGGCGCCGTAATGCCATCATTCGACTTATTCATTGCATCATTCGTTTTAATCATCAGTGGAGAAACCTGCAAGGTGGCTGTGTTTTGAGTTGAGTAGCCTCGGGAACAGGAGGAGCCTTTAGCTGGTCCATCTCTCTCCGGTGAAAGCATAGTTTGGTCATAACCTGGTTCTAATTTTCGAGTCGCATTGGCAATGGGTGTGGCCCATGTTTCATTCCATGATGGCTGCGTGACACAGTGTTTGCTGTTGTTTGGGAGAGAGGCTGTTATAAGCCTGTCACAAAGCTCACTTATCAGGTTTAAAGAGTTAGTTGAATATTGGATATCAATTCCAGGGTCTGATTCTGATTCCAATGTTGAATCGAAGGCAACTTCATTTTTTATTGCTCCTTCAATAACTGTGCCATCAAAACGTTCTTCAAAGGATGCAACTTCTTGTTCATTTGTGGACGGTACTGTCCCAACTGACATATATTCGATTCTATCCCTCGTTGGGCAATCTCCTGAGACAAGTTTACGATTTTTCATATCAACAGCTCTTCGCTCCTCGTTGAATGAAGAAACTAGCTTATCCAGGTCTCGTAAATGTACACTGCTGGTACTTTTAGTACAAAAATCACCCCTAGCCATTCTGCCCAGCTTCTTTTTGTTATATTGCTATACGACTGAGTGACTCCCGTGTTGGAATGGAGTGTTTCAATCACACATACTGGTGGACAAAAATAACGGCAAAAGTATAAGTTATCGTATTCACTCATCATAAAACATTCATGATCATACAAATTTACCGAGGAAAAATCTGATACAACTCCCCTTTTCCAAACCAGATCGAGAAAGAAAAGAGCTAATGTTGCAAGTACGAAAGAGAAAAAACGCTGCTTTCAATATTAAGGGGGACAATATTACCCGAATTTTCTGAAGTCTCCGAAGGTCTGTTATATTTTTGTGTAAACTATGTTATAATCAGTATGGCACAGTGACACCTTTATAAACCGGACACGCCCACCGAAACCTCGATCACCAACGACATTAGGGACCTTAAACAACGACGACGACGACGGCAGTGAAAACGTCGCTAAAAAAGTGAATTTGCGTTCTTTCAAACTTCATCGCGTCTAAATGGACCCGCTCAATATGTCAAATGCAGGCGACTTTTCCTGGAGTTGAATTCTTAAGCATTTTATTCAAGTTCAAAAAGAGGAAGGAAAATTCGTCGTCGTATGTCCATGTCCTCCATAAAACGTCAAACTAGGAGGTTTCACCTCGTAGTCGTGCAGTGGGCGTCAAAGAAATGTACTAAAAAGCGTAATGCACGTGTAGAGCTGTTGTTTTGATCATTAAACCTATTGTTGCTTGATGTTGTCGTCGTCGTCGTCGTATTTGCTTAAGGCTGCTATTCTCGTCCCCTGAGCCCTTCGTTTCTTTTGGGTCACGGGGCTATGGGGACGAGAACGAAACAACGACAACTTGACCAATGACATGCCAGGGGTTTGCCAGGGGCAAACTGCATGGGCATCGGAAGTCGCAACCTCGTCCCCAGGGCGCTTTTCCATGGCTTTGGGGGCGGGGCGGGAAAAGGCCTTTTCCCGCCCCGCCCCCAAAGCCATGGAAAAGCGCCCTGGGGACGAGGTTGGAAGGAAAACACAAGGTATATACAAGGTGAACACTTTATATTCAAACCACTGTATACAATTATAATTACTCTGCTAACTGACTGTCTTTCTCGGCCAACTACGCGAGATACCAGGGATTTCCAGAGACGCTAACAAAGCTGTACACTTTCCAGAAAGACACCGTCTGCTAACGTGGTCAAAATGTACCGTATTTCCCAGAATAAGCGCCCACACTCTAATAAGCGCCATTCCTCCGCTGCTGAAGGCCATAATATCAAATAAGCGCTCTCCACCGAATAAGCGCCCCTCCCCTCCCCCTCACTCTCTTTAAATAGGAGGGAAGGGATTCAAGCCAAAACCAGCTTTTATTGCCACTTTATTTCAACTTTTCAGGCGTCGACTACACTGGAATCAGTAAAGAGAATAGTTTCTTTTCCTTTAAGTCACATCCAGTTATTTCTATATCCATGCGCTTGCAGAGTTGTTAGGTGCGTTATCTTTTCTTTTAATTTTTGTCCGATTGCCGAGCTCTTGGTTAACGCTGTGAACTTCCCAGGAACAACTAGACCATTCTCTAGTTGGTGTAAAGAACACGTAACAAGCGGGCGCTTATTCGAGGAAATACGGTTTGGTCAAAATGACATTTGACCATGTCAGAGAGGTATTAATTAAGTGTCCAACACTCTTGAGCGTTAATGTTTCTTCTTGACACCAAACCTGACTGGGTCCGACTTCTGCAACTTTCATGAACTGCCTTCCTGCTAGGCTTCCGAATCAAAAATTAATGACAAAAAACAAAAACGAGCGATCTTGCTTTGCTGTTTTATGCGGCATTAGAAATCATGCTGGAAATGGTTTGGGTCATTTCCATTCCCAGTTTTTCACTCAAAGACTTTTCAAGGCAGTTACTTTTAGCTCGCTTGAAACACATATGGTACATCACTACAAAATGTCAAAAAGCTTTTAAAGTCGTGTCAGTCAGCCGGCTGCAAGACCGTATAGAATTTCCGTGCTAGTTTTAATACTCCCATTTGAAAAGGGTGATATTGTTTTCTGTATCTTCTTTTGAATCTGATGACATAGACATTCAAGGTTGGTTTTTTATGTAAATTATATTCCTTGTTGCGCGTAAACCAAATGAAGACGCTTGAAGTATTGAAGAGGTTGTCTGGATTCAGTGATCCGTGGTGAGTCGAATATTTATGAGCAGTGCTTTGTCAAAGTTCTGCCAAACAAAATCTAATAGCTTCTAATGTAACCAGCAAGGACTATTCAGAGAGAGGAAGAATGCGTGTTAAACAAAGGCGAAGAATTCTACTTTGTTTTTTACTATACAGCAAGTCCTGTCAAAGGAAAAATAACTGCACGAGCCGATTTAAATATAACCTTACGTATACATGAACGACTGGACTCCATGATAGTCGTCGATCAAACTGGTAACGTTATGATGAAATAAGTCGACTCTTAATGAGAGTTTTTCTCTAAACTTCTGCTAATGGATAGAAAGTTAAAATTTCGAAGCAAAAGAAACTCCTTCAAGCCGACAGAACGTTTCAGGTTTTACGACTCGTGATACCTGAAAACATTTCAGTGACTTTAACTCCGATATGATTAACGCAACCATCTTTTTAGGCCTGGGGTACTTGATAATATTCTTGTTGATTATAAAAGGTAACTTTAAAGAGCTGAATTATTGAATAAAACAACAAAGAATCGGAATTATTTGAAAGAGAAAGCAGACTTACCTCGCTGGCGAGTTAACCTCAGGCAAGTTTCATTTAGAATTTTTACTGACAGCTCGACACATGTGATTGACATTCTTAGTTTTCTATGATTTATATGTGACATGTGTCAATCAGCGTGTTCAATAACATCTCTGAACATTCAATCTTTTCGGCTGTGACCGGCTCCGAAAACACGTAAAGGAATGTTACGCTGGATTAAACTCCTTGCCAGAATGACCTATTTTTGACGTATTACTGAAAAATAATGTCAAAAGGGACCAAATTGCATCGGTACTGTAGTTCCTTGTTTTAAAATCTTTTCTGGTTGATCGCACAAGGTTATGCAACCGGCTTGAAATGTGAAACCGAAAAAATCACTTAAAATTCAATGAATAGTTATACTAATATTTTTTACTTGAGGCATTGCGTCCCGATCTCCTTTCAAGCGGATCATTTTGAAAAAAAAGAAAAGAAAAGAAAAGAAATATCAGAGAGGCAAAAATTCCCCAGAACGTCAACAAAAAAACAGCGATTTAAAATCATTTTTCCTGCGTAAAAAGTTACATGAAAAAAAAAAAAGACAAACACTCAGTCGTCTTGATTGGCTCCTCTGAAAGGAACTCAGTTTTGTTTGTCCCTGGAAATTTCACGCTTGCCTATTTAGGACTGTTTTAATTTGTGTAAATCATGTGATTACTTATTCTAATTAACATATTTATCTTCCCGGGACTAAACGTACATTTCAAGTAGCCTATGGACGATAAAAAAATTAATGAAAGATTTACCAGGCCTTGTTTACCTCCCAAAATTTTGCATAACTATGGTCTTCGATTTCTCTTGGGACAACTGTAATATCCGGGATTGGAAACAATGGTTATGCAAAATAGCTCGGGGGGTAAACAAAGTTCATTGTGGTCTTTGTGAAAATGGTAAGAGGAATGATAGTGATTCCGATTACGTCAGTCACAACACAGGAGAAGCTCAAGTATCTCTTCAAGAACTGACGCAAAATAAGAAGGCTTTCGGAAGTAAAACAAAAGCACAGTATCAAAGCCTAAAAATTAGCAACTAAATCAGTGAGCTGGAAGGCACTAGCCTGCGAAAACAGCCTTTTCCTCACTCTTAGCCGCTTGAGACGTTTCGCCGGGAGGCGAGGAGCGATGAGAGGAGAGAGGGCTGTTCGTAGGGTCAAAGTTTTTGATTAAGAGAAACTGGAGCTACACGTTTGGCAAGTGGTGCGCATCGTTGGTTGCAACTTTCGAACTGAAGAGGGCGTGGTCGATCACGTGACCTTATAATTTTGATTTCTTTTTTCAAGTTTTTTAAAGGTTAGTTGAACTTACCATCTATTATTCCTGGGGGATGTCTTAAACAATGGTTTTTGGAAACTTTGCATAAAAATCACAAATGACTTAGAACCAGGCCTTAGTCTACTTGAGAACATCCTTAACGCTCTTAGAATAGGGAATGCAAGGGTTGACGGAGAACGTGACTTCATTCACAAAGATTACCTTAACAAAGTTGAGTAATATGCACTCTTCCTGTTACTGACGAAAAGTTCGATGCAGTTTCTCATAAGCACGAGACTTTCGCTGCCTTTACAGTATGCGCAATATTTTGGGACCATAACATCATGAAGAGCTTTTTAGTCTGATTCACTTGATTGGTTCGTCGTGTCCCAATATAAGTTCGACGTATAACCCCGGCAACAGACGGTCTTAACTTAGTTAAGGTCGACCCAAATTAGAGTTTGGTTCGTCTCATAAATAACTCGACGTTTGGCCTGGGCCTAACGTGGAGTTTGCCAGTGTAAGGGTTCATGGAGCCTTTTCGATCCGTCTGCACAGATTAGTACTGCAATTGAAATAGCAGTGAAAGAACTAGCTGAAAAGTATCGACTTGTCAAAGGGGGGATTATTCGAAGTGAAGCTACAAAAGACAAGGTTAGGACTCTGGCACCAGCAGTTTATGCCAATGAAACAAATTGCACCAAAGAGAACTTAAGCACTGACAAAGAAATAGATTCTAGAAGTACAAAAATAACAGAAAGATCAGGCGAAGTAGTGGGGAGAGGTTCAACATGCGACGGAAAAAAGATGACTGCTCAGTGACTGTGGCTGTTGGTGAGGTCCGTTGACCACAATTATACGAGTACTTCGAAGACGCGATCTCTCTGATAATTGGCTTTTGCAATTTATGCTTTAGTTTCCGCACTAAAATGCTCCACCTTAAAGCTTCATTTTTTCTATTAAGATGCGCGGTCGCCTCCCCCAAAGTAATATTAAAATGCTGAGGGCTAATAAAAATGTATAAGCAGTATGACAACAATGTCATAATGTCATTGCTTAACCAAAGCAACTCGTAAGACCATAACAACTGAGGCACTACTCGATCTCGCCCTGACTAATAATAAAACAAGGACTTTGGCATCTGGTCTGGTGGATACTGAGATCAGTGATCGTTCGCTGGTTTTTACTGTCTTACGGTCTTTACCGCCCAGATCGCGTTCACGAAAAATATGTTTTCGTAGCCTGAAAAATTTCAACCAAGATAAATTTATCCATGATCTAGATATGGCACCTTTCTCCATAATGGATCTGTTTGATGATGTAATTGACAAGCTCTTCGCCTTTGAACAACTGTGCAATCAAAGCATCGGCAGCCGAAAAGTTACCGGGCCTTTATAGAAACGGGCCCCAGATCCGGTCGACAAAGTCGCAAGGACTTATTACATGATCAGAGTCGTCTATGGCTACGGAAATCGTAAAACTTAACACATAGGAGTACTTAGGCAATCAGTGTTCATTTTGTTTGCAAAACTAAGATCTTGGGTATATCTCATTTTGTAAAAATAGGAATCAAGTGTACCTCCCTAGTCATTATGGGAGGTTCAAAAAGAGGCCAAAACCGAACCGGCTTCAGGTTGTTATTCAATCGACAAATGGCCCAAAATTTTTACTGACAACTGTTTACAGAGACGTTTACGACGAAAGCGGGTTCAAGTTTTTTCTTCCCCTTAGGCATTTTATGTTCGTGTAGCCCCAAACATGGAAGTCGTCAATACCTTGAGCGAACCCAACCCAAGCTAGCTATTTCCCCAAGGGGAGCTATAGGGAAAAGGTCTAGTGTAACTGCACCTATTGTTTTGCTAATTTAAACTGTTTGTTTTTTTTTCCGACGGTCTCGTTGTCGTCGTGGTTGATTAAGCTCTTTGATACTGGGAAAGGAATTTTTCTGGTGTCAACCATCTTTAATTTGGAAACTTTGCATCTGAAAACAAGCTCATTGCTTAGAACAGTATCACTGTCAACAAACAAAGTATATATTTTCTTTTTTTTTCGCTCGTTCACAGTGGCAATTTTAATTGTTATACAACACATTGGGAGTTTAATCCCTATAAATGGGATAAAAATGTCATTAAACGAATATTTAATTGTTTGTGGTATGCAAAACATCAACGGAATACAGAAAGGTCTAAGAAACTTCCCCGTTAATAACTGCAACACACATTGCTGACAATATGTACACGTGTTTCGGCGCTTTTTATCTTTTAGCTACAAGCTATTTTCCCTTTTTTCCTTTCGGCTTTGGGCTTTTAGGCGGGCCGGAAGCGTCGGTAGAAATACCCATTTTCTTTGCCATTTCTTCGTCTTTTGCTTTTATCTGTTGGTCCACACTGGTTTTGAGCTAAGAAAAGGGCGAAAGTTAAACACAAGTCGTCAGGTTTAGCAAACAGTGACTGGTCTCACGTTTTATCATCGAAAAGCGGAGATAATGAACTCTATGAGCCTAACAAAGCCCATCAGCCATCTTTGATTCTTCCAGTTTAAGCGCTAGCCTTTTGGAGGAGGGGAGCAGGTAAACAAAACGGGAATCTATATCCTTTTTGTCCATATTACTAGGATCAAAATTTTTGGTAACATGATTTAAAAAAAGAAGCTATCAGAATTACCCTATGAAAATCATTTGTTGATTGTAAGTTACTATCAGCCTGGATCATTCAAATTGACATATTTTACCATCTCGTTTCTAGCCAAGAGTAACTTCCAGTGATCGCCCCCGCCGTATTTAAAATGGAGCCTTAGCATAGACGTCAGCAGCGGCAGCGAAATCAAATGCCACTTTTAAAAGGACTTTTTTCAATGATTTACCAAGTTTGTCGCGATTATTCCGATTTCCTGAAAATGTCCTTTATAAGGGAATTTTCCAGGAATTGAACTCTTGGAGACTGAATCCAAGTATAAAAGTAGGAAGAAAACATGGTCGTTTTGTGTTTACCACCTCCATAAAACGTCCCGTGAGGGAATTTCACGTCGTGGTCGTGCAGTGACGGCAAAGAAATGTACAAAAAAGCTTGCTGCACGTTTAAAGTTGTTTTTCTCTTATCAAAACTACTTTTTTTGCCGTTCTCGTTGCCGTCAACGTCATCGTTGCCTATTTTGAAAGCTCCCTCATTTTAACGGTCCACGGGAAGTGCGAAGCGCGGGCCAGCTCGGGCCAATGATGAGGAGAAAAAGAAAAACCCTTTCTATCTCGCGCTACCGAAAATGTTGCGCTTCAACCTCAAAACTTTTTTCTTTGTTGTCATTCAACACTAAATGAACTTATCGTTACATATTCTTTGTGTTTGTAAGGAAGGATTGACTATATGAAGTTCGCACACAATATCATCTTAGGCCAGATTAAGTCACAAGTAAGCTGATTCAACTATATGTACAAAGTTAATTAATACCTGTTGAACTTGTTCAGAAAGTGCGGAGTTAATTATTGCTTTGAGTTCCTTTACCGCTGGGGGATCTGAAAATAAACACAAACATATCAAAATTTATTAACTTATCAAAATCCTTTGGGAAAAAGAAAATCAGCCCGGATTGTTTGCTAACATATCCAAGTTTAAAACTGATCCCTTAATTTTGACTATCAGTAGCATTTTTGACAGTGAAACAGACCAACTGGTTCGTGTATTAAGGGTTAAATGGACGTAAGTGGATTATAAAAGTTCATCAAATTTCGTTCTGATGATCTAGCTTGATAGGTTCACTCACCCGTCCTCCCAATTACAAAAACTATGTTATAACGACTTCTATAAGCAATACAAACTTTACCTTTTAAATACCCAATACTAAAGTAATTTAATTTCTCTGCCCATACTACCACTGAATAGTCATTTCTATTGTTTTTTATATAAAATCGTTGTTTATTAATGAGGACAGTTGTTCATAGAAATGCGAATGTGCTGAACTATGTATTTGTCAGTACGGTCCTCAAGTCATGAAATTTGAGCCTGCCCCAATAATACGGCCACACCGTTAACACGGCCAAATTTTTTGGACCCATTGGTGACCGTATCAATGGGGTTCTACTGTAGATAAGATTATAGATGATGGAAAATTGTTGTTGATTTGTTTTTTGCAATGGCATTCTTGGCAGTTCTTTATAAATGCCTACAAGAAAAAGAAAAAAAAATTGTGGCACCATCATATCATTTCCGGCCTGTGCTCTGATCGTCCATTGCTCTTGACCAACAAGCACGTGAAAAATTGATTACTTGTTATAAAAATATAATTCAAACCTTCCTCCTCTTCAGCTACTGCTTCTTCAGTTTCCACAGCTTCATCAGCAGCCTTTTCAAAATAATAAAGAAAAATCATAAAAAGAATAAATTTTCAGCTCTGCGAAAACTATTTTGTCTTAGTCCATATTAATCACCCTTGAATATCCATTTTATCATCCGGGAAACTTCAAAGGATTGCTCTCCTCCTAATCCCATTATGTTTCCTTGCTGATTTCTGTAATAAATTTTAAATAGACTTTCAGCTGTGTCCCTTTTCCATGCCTGCCTTTCATGCCTGTCAATACTGAAAGAAGCAATATATGCTGTTCAAGCCTGCACTTTATCACAGGCTTTCTTTTTGCAACTGCAAAGTAATGCCTGTGATTAATTTCCACATGTTTAAACTTTCCACCACAGTTCAAACACATCAGATTTCATTACATTCACTTTCAAAAATACAAAAGAGAAACAAGCTTGTGACCACTGGAAAAAGGTATATGAAGACAGTGAGCAGAAGCTTCTGAGTGGGGGCAGATGGGGTTGGATGTATATAAAACATTGTATGGGTGCTCAGGAACAACAGAATCAACAACATTTTATTGTTAAGGTTCAAAAGGCCCATTGAGAACATTTGACCATTAAAAAGCCCTACATGTAGAAGAACAAAAAGTATAGGGAACATAAGGGCAGAAAACACAATGGTAACTTACAGAAATGCCAGTGATGTGACAGGAAAATAGTCATAGGCAAGCCCAATGGATTAAAAATCTTTTCTACGAGCACAAGGCCATGTTCTATAATCCACAGGCCCCTCTTCACAAATGGCCAGTTCTCTCCAGTGGCCACCACTCGCTGATGGCCAACTGTCTGTGTTGACAGTTCATTATTTCACTCTTATTTTCCCTTCTTCAACACAACCACAACAACTTGCAGTCCCAACTGCCAAAACGACCTCTCTCATTTAAAACAAAACATTTACAAAAATGAGGCATTACATTCCACGGCGTCTTCTTTTGAATTTATATCATGCACTTATTTCTCCTTATTTAAATTATGGTATCTGTGCATGGGGCAACTGTCCACAGACCTACCTCAATAAGATACTTGTTCTGCAAAAACGTGCTCTGCATTTGATTTATTTTTCTAAACCCAGAGACCATGCGATCCCTTTTTTTATTGAATCAAACTGCCTTCCTTTGCAGTCTTTGTTCTTTCAACAGTTAAGCTATTTAAAGTATGACATTCATGCTAAGACAGCTCCTAAAAGTCTTCTCGATAAGTTTGCGAAAATCAATACAAAACATCATTATAATACGCGATTATCTGCAAAAGAATTTTTCTCTGTCAAATTCTCTAGAACTGAAAATATGAAAAAATCTTTTACTAGAATTGGTGTGTCTATTTGGAATTCTATTCCACTTTCTGTTAAGACTCCCAACGTTTCTAATTTTCGTAAAAAAATTAAATCACTACTCCTTAATGTTCTAGGTAATGAAGATAATTATTTGAATGTTAATTATTTAATAGAATATTTTGTGAAGTTAACCTGATATGTTGTATATACCTCCAGTTGTAATTTTAGTCTTTTTCAAATAACAAAATCCCTTGTACTTGAATTTATATGTAAGGTGTTTCTTTCTGTATGTTTTTGTATTTCTTCTTTTCTTTTTTTCTTATGTAATTTATTAACGCCTTTAGTTAAAGTCTTGTCCTGCTTAGATTAGCATTATAGCTATTTGCAGGACATGAAGTATTGTAAACTTTATATTTCTTTCAATAAATACATTGTTGTTGTTGTTGTTGTTGTTAAAAACAAACTGACGCATACATTGTATACCTGCTTTGTTTAAATAAACAGTTCTGTTCTGAAAATTTTGGTTTCAACTTCATTAATTTATTTTGATACTCTTGGTTATGTATTGATATTCCACAAGAATTCATCAGTCTAGTTAAAAATGTTTTACCCATTCCTCTCTAAGTGGTTACACAGTGCTGCTACCTACCCATAACAGGCCACTCAACATGGCACAGTACAGAGAAGTTGACTCTTTAATATGTAAGTGTATGAAGCTCATGCGCTTTGGACTTTGCAAGACTGATTTTGAGAAAAAAAAAACAACTGAAGTTCACTTAGTCTATAAAATTATTGACCAAATAGTGATCTGACCTGCTCAGCCTCTACTGTGCCTTGATTTTCCTCATCACCAACTAAAACAGAGTTTCACAAACATCAAAAGTCAACTTGCTGTAACCTTATTTGAGAATCATCATATTGGTCGCGATACAGTCTGCTATAAATATTGTGCTTACTTCATACTCCTAAAAGAATGCATGTTTACAAATACTAGCCTAGAACTAAATACCACTAAATGAGGTAGCAGTTATTGGCACTGTCCAAATATTGACTTATTGATGAACTCATTACAAGCAATTAACCACGATTTAAAATCTCCTTAACACAGACACCAAAGGGACGAGCCAAGTGTATAATGTCTGCATCTCAGAGGTATACTTTATTGTAGAGGTAGAGATTGATTGAATGAAGTTTGGTATTTTTGAGACCAAGAGTACTGTCCGTAACAGGGTCTTTGTAAGGAAAGAGTCAAAAAACCTAAAAGCAAGATGAATGGCTGCCTATAACCCAATTACTAAATTAATATAGCCTACAAATGAATAAAACTCGTTGTTACCTTCAGAAGGTTCTGGTGTCTTGGGTAATCCAACATACTCAAAACTGAGATCTAAACGTACCTAATACAAAGGAAAAAATAATGTAGATATTATCACAATCATTATGGCGATCCCAAATGAGCACCTGAATGTTCAGGAGCTGAAAAACACATAGCAAAATGACATACATGGCTCGATATTTGAATGAGTAAATAATATTTTTTTTTTGTTGGTAATACATCAATCTTTTTCACTTCTCATTAGGTTTTATATGGTGTGATAACATGACAGGCTATTTGCTATGGAAATGAATAAAATAAAAGCCCTAACCAAAAATCATTTTAACTTTAATATCAGACATCAGTTTTAGGACTAGTAAAAAAAGTCACATTTTTTGCTTACCTTTGGTGTAAATGCATACTTGTACATTTTAAAATGCCTAAAGTACCTGATGTAAAGAGGAAACAAGAATCAATTTGTTTCTGAAAAATAGTTATTAGACATCTTTAGATTCAAAGACAAGAAAGACTTTGAGTGCGAGATTTGACTTTAATGTTTTTCTTGTATTCTCAAAAAATAGACCACCCATTGTCTCTATTATTAAAATCATAGGATCAAACAACAACAAAAAAATTGCATTTAATGCTTACGTATTAACTGCATAGCTTGTTAATTTCTTTACTTGATCAACAGAGAAGAGAGCAACACTGTACGGAGGCCTCTGGAATAAATTTAAAGGATGCATAGACGTATCAATCACATTGTAAAAACAAGTTGTCGTGTTCTGAAAGTTTTAATTATGTTGACCACAAAAATGCTAACCTAGTTATTTTAAAGATGGTAATTAAGCAGCAATTAACTGACCTTCACAGAGTGACATAACAGTAGCTCCTTGAAGTACTTAAACACTGGATCCACATTTCCATATGGGGTATCTGTCAATCAAGAGGCTTATCAAAGGGGCTATTTCATGCTACTTGCATTAATAAATTAATAAGTTCCCACAATTTATAATGGTCCAGCTTTGTTTTTTTGAATATATTACTAAAAGGCATTATTTGAAACTGTTTCCTGCCATATCTGTTGTAATGAATGGTAAGGATGGACACAGACTGAAACTTGAAAAAGAATCACCTACATATTACTATGTTTAGTGATCCCTGATGAAAAGGTATATTGTAAATACAGGTACTAAGAAACACCTTAAGCCCAGAATTGACCTAAAACAGCATTTTTCTCATGAAGGAAAAACAAAATCAGTGCCATGAAAGAGGTTCAAATGGTATCACACACTAATTGCTACTGATAGAATTTTGGAAACATTTCTTTTGAATTTCTTCAAGAATTACTGTTCAGTTGAGCAGCTATATCAAAACACTCCACTCAGTGTTTCAACCGATATCCAGCCACCTCAAAGTCAGTGTTTTGTGGTGTCTGAATATCAGATAAAACATTGTATCTTGTGTTTGATGATTGTGTCACTGCAACTCTTTATAAGCAATAAAGATATTACTTTTATTTTTATTAGAATGTACTGAAAAAATCCACCTTTTTCATTGTAATGAATTAAACAATAGTCACCGCCACTAGTTGAAAATATTCAAATGAGAATGTAGAAATACAGCAAAATAATATTGTAAACTCACCCACAGTCATCTCATGCACAGACTTGATAATAGAGAACCATGCTGATGTCTGTTCAGTTGAAAATTCATTGTCCTTTCCAAATTTGTTAAAGGTTAAGGAAAAACACAGTTTGCAGCAAATTACAGTTAGTTGAGCTTCTTCTGGGTACTTTGTAGACTTAACCTTCCTAATCACTGTGTTTTCATTCTTACTTAAAGCCACAGGCATACAATCAGTGCTCATGACTCTGAAGGAGACAATTTTTCTTTGAGTCTAAAGGGAATTTGAACTTTTCAGCTCCTATATCTAGCCAGCATTAATTTATTATGTACTATAACTTACAATATTACATGAATTCTGTCATAACCATATTGCTCCCATTTTGCCGCCATTACTTTAAATATTTCTGGTTTTATTTTTAGTGATATCTTTAAGGGTCTGTTTTCTAAGGTGAGGTTTTATTATTTTGTTAAAGAAACCACATGTAAGTAAAATCAGTTAAATATAAGTTGTTGACCAATGCTTTGTTTTATCTAGATATAGTGATGTCAACCTCTGAAGATCTAAAATCTGGAGACAGTCTTTTTTACAGTTACCCCATCAAATATCAATCCACCCCTCCACTGATACCCACAAATTATGGGTGTGTCACATGATATTATATGCAGTCTTATAAGAGTAAAATAATCTCTGTCATTAATGAAATAATTAATTAAGCAGTACAGTACATGACACATAACAGATACACAATCTCTACTTACATCATTTCACACAGACTGTCAGTATCATCAGCCCTTAATCAGCACTTACAAAAGGATATTGCAATGTATAAAAATAGAGATCCACTAAAATCCCCTGTCTAAGATCATCTTTCCAGTCACTTAGGTGGAAGATATCTGCCAGTAAACTTCCATTTTGGAAAGGAAAAATATAAGAGAAAAAAAAACCAACAATTTATTTTGCAACTTCTCCAATCCAGCTGCAGCTGTAACTTTCAAACAGCTAATTAAATATTTGGAGATGTAATCCAGGTGTATTTCCCAAATGAAGGCTGGTAAGTGAGCCTACTAAAATAAAAGGTGACTAAAAATAAATGAACTTATTGTTTTCATTTCATTCTTTGGGTCAAAGAAATGTTGGCCTACAGTCTACATCAAAGCATCCCACCACAGACAAGAAAAAAAACCTCTGGTGCCAAGGGGGGAAATGCTAGTTGTATCAATTAACTCCCACCTAAAACTATGCAACAAGGCTTATAAGAAGTAGGTAAAACAAAATATCATAACATAAGAAAACATAAAATAATAAAAATTAGATTTCACTTGAACGCAGGCTGTAACGAGGAGTTGAATTCAGCTTGGGTAACTGAGAATCAAATTCAGCTGAAAGCTGCATATTGTACTAATGTGGGGGAACTTGAACCCAGCTATAACCAATTAGCTGGGCAAGGGAAACGCCTTCCTCTACATGATCAGTATATTTATATCATTCTTTTATTGTTTAACTGTCTTGTACTGTACAAGCCAGTTATTTTAGCTTACTAACCATTGAACTTCTTCTGGGGTTTCACTTCTTTGGATGTTCACTACATTGTCAAGGGTCAAGTCAGTCCTGAAAAAAATATTAAAAATTAAAAAGAAGTTCTAAGTCACCTTTAACTGTTAATGAGTAAAAATTGTTGCCTAAAATTAACCTGCTAACCCTACAGACTTACCAAACTAAGACCCTTGCTTTGAACTTTTTTCCCTACAAAAATAGGCCCAGAAGAAGAAAGTTAAATAAATTTCGAGCGTCACGAACACTAAGTATTAAAAAGGAACTAAATGTACTTTATACCTCGTCTAAGGAAGGCATTTTAAAAGAAAGTTTTCTAACTATCTCGACTGTCAACACCCGCCATGTTTCGTTTCCAAGTTACTTATCTTGAGCCCGCGATTTGAACGCTGGCGCGGCTGCTAAGCTAAAGACAGAAAAATAACAAAATGGCGGAAAGTTGACATTTTGTGAAATGTCAGTGTTCGTTCGTTAACATCGACCAGTTTTAAACGTAATGTTCGGCAGTAGTGGTAAAAATAAAAATGCAGAGTTTGTTGGAAAAGTTCAGGCTGCACGTCAGCAGCGAGCAGAGGAGAAGGAGAGAGAAAAAGCTGCCATACAGATTCAGGTTTGCATTGTTTCATTTTATTTTTTCCACTTCAGAACTTTGTCATATTTTCTTATTAAATTTGACACGAGTGAATGTTTTTTTTTTTGCATTTTACGCATCCTTCAGATTTTGTATCGTTTTATTTTGGTGCTTTGTAGGCATGGGTAAGAAGATTTATTTGTGTTGGACGGCTGAGGGCAGAAATAAGGTATCGAAAAGTTAGGTTTAATTTTTAAAAGATATAAATCAAAGCAAGTTTTATCTTGTAAAATTAATAAAGTATTCTTCCAAATTGGCAGATATCCAAAACCAGGGATATTTCATGGTATTTTTTAAGCACTAGCCCTTTGGACAGAGTTGTTGGTGGTCAATTTGTCTCATTAGCTCTGGTCAATTAACTCTATACGGTCCTGTGATTCCCAAAGTGTTAGGCATTGATTAAATGGATCCAAAATCCACAATTGTTGGATGAAACGCACTTATTCCCTTTGAACACGTTGGGTGACTTTGAACATGAAAGGAGTCGTGCCATAGAATTTTATTTCAGGTTAATTGAGCACACAGGAAAGGAAACGTTCATATTTAGTGCTCCAATGATAAAAGGATATGGTCCACAAAACTGATTAATCACGCACAGCATATCTAGCCTATCATGTAAACTGTTTCCTTGACATCCCCTGATCTTGACCAATTTTGGATCCTTTGTTCAATTCAGAATCGATTCTTTGTATTACCAGTTATTTATTTGAACGCTTTGAAAACAAGACAAAATAATTATTCCACTCTGTACTTTGAAGAGGTCATTTTGAAGGAGTACCGATCTTTTATTGGAACTCACTTAAAGGCCCCCAGGAGGGGAGAGGTTGGGTGAGGCAAGTTACTCAGGTAATAGGGGGGATGCAAGGAAAACAAGCCTTAACTAACTCATCATCTCATTCAAGGCAATTCTCCTCTTGCTTCTAAGCAAATATGAGACAATTTGAAAGAAGAACCTAGAAGTTGATTAAAGTCTCTTATTGTTTTAGCAGGTACCCCTTCAATAAATAGACCTCTTTACTCTTTCACTCAGTATCTCTTATGTTTTGTTGGTACATGCAGGGATGAATTTGACAGGTTCATGGAACAGAGTACAACTAACAAACCTCTAGGTATGACTCAATGCCAGTATTTAGTATTTCTAGAAAGTCATTGCCCAAATAAATAAATAAATAAATAAATAAATTGATTAATTAATAATAAAAAATTGGAGAAAAACTCTGGCTGGTTATCCTCCTGTGCAGCTGCTCATGCCAGAGTCAGTGCAGTGGTTCAGACAGGAAGTGTTGCATGACTCTGGCCCACGTAATCTCCTTCTGATTGGTCAAAGACACAAATTAGTCAAATCTAATTAATTAATTGAACATTTCAAAAATGTTTTCAAGGTCACATAGTTTTCTTTCTTTGTTAGTGACTAAAAATTGAATAATAATCATACAAGTTTTAGTCATTATTAGTTGACATTAATTATTTTTAAATTTCATTTTCCGTGACCTCAGACTTGTTTAATCCTGCTTATTTAGTGCTATGGCATACACATTAAATGTACAAATTATAATACATCTGATCATATCATGCAGTTTTTTCTTTCTTTTCTCTTTTAGCAATAGATGTCTTTCGTATTGCTCGAAAATTTCTTTTCACTTTCCAGTTGAAAGATGATGAAAAGGTAGACAAAACTCTAATGATCATGAAACAATTGTCATTTTAAACTAGTTTGTATTAATTTGTGATTCTCTGCCTATGGCTGTTTCTTGAAAGCAGCACTATTATGTTGTTAAAGAGCCTTATCTGACTAACTCCGTAATCTATTTCAGAGGTTTGAGACACTATGTAGGCTCATTCTTGGAAGTATGGAGCCAGCACAGAATGAACTTAAGGTGAGTTCATTTAAACTTTTTACACTGCAACATTGTTACTTTATCTGTTGGTATTACATTATTATTCTGTTGTTGTTTTGATTTGAGATAAAGGTTGCAGCATGTATTGAAGTGGCAATAAGTCTAAATAGAATTTCTAACTGAGTTCAAGGTCAGTTGGTGTAAGCTATGGACTGAGATTTTTTTTTTTTTTTAGCCCACGTGCAAAGTGTGGGGTCAATGAATAAACAGGAAAAAACTACATTGTGTTGTATTCATAACCTACAGTACAAACTTAGAAAACTAGGCTTCTGTTGAAGGTATTATTCTATTATAACCCTGAGGTTAATTTAGCACACAGGAAAGTAAACTTTCAAATTGAGCACATCCATGGCATTTAAATAGGATATTATCCACAAAACTGACCTATCACAGCACTGCTAATTAAGACATATAATGATGTGAACTATTGTACTTCCCTGATTGCCCGTTGGTCTGCATTTGATCAATTTTGAACTCTTTGTTTGCTATATAATTTTTTATTCAACAGAATGTTTTTTGTGGACTAATCTTTTATTAGATTCATTTTGTAGATGATATTCTCAGCTTGGGTCCTTTCTTTTTTCTTCTTTATAGTTGTGCTATGTCTCTGTTATGCTGTCTCAAGACCTCCTTCTTCTTTGGCTACAGCAGCTCAAACATATTTTACTAATTTGCTGCAAACTGATTCGTCAATTGAAGGTGTGCATAAATCATATTAAATTGCACGCAGTGTGCAAAGAAAGAAGTGCCCAATAGCCTGGGGCTGGTGGATTTTGCTATCGGGCTAGTGAGTTCTGTTCTTAACTTGCCTGGTGGGCAAGTAAAGTTGTTTGGGAAATTTAAATCATAGAAAAACTGTAATGAATCCTGTTCATCAAAAATTTTTTGGGCATAGTTGATATGAGTTTTGGGCTCGTCCATGCTAGCTACAGCTCGCCCGTTAAAAAAAAGTGACTGTCTTTGCACCCAGATATGTTCAAAACAAATCTTGTCTAGGATCACAACTACAATTCACTTTTTGTTTTTAGAAAAAAATTAAATTATAGTGATGTGAAAAACCCATTCATATCTTGACTGCCCGTAACTGCCTCCTTTGCTTTTGCATCACTTATGTTATCACGTTATCAGTTTCAATGGTTACAGACAACTTTGACATATATCTAACTTGGGGAGAGTGAAGAGATATCTCAAACCATAATCACTGAGCACCATCCAGTCAATTGGACAAAAGAAAAAAGCAAACAATAAATCATCTCAGAAGATTACAGTTAAAACTTTTTCCACTCGCCATCATTAGTTCCTTCAAAGCTAATCTTAAGATCGTAAAAGTTTTCCCTAAACTTTCCCCACAGTAATGAAGCATTAGTTAATGCTCAGCAACAACAACAAAAAAAAACAATAGGGAAAGAAAAGCAAAAGAAGCAGGAGGAGAGATTGATATCTTGCAAATTTGCCTTCTGTGCAAATGTAAACTTTAAAAGCTGATATTTACAATTAGGAGTAGAAGGCAGCTTTGTGCTCAACTTATAAACAACATTTTGGGCAATTTTGGGCCAGATAGTGACCAGAAATCGGTTAAACTGGCTTCAAATTATTGTAATTTTTTGACAAAATTTTTAGGTGGTGAATGGTTTAATTTTAACTTGTAGATTGTTTGCATAAAGGCCCTACATGTACCTAAAGATTAGAGATCAGTTTTTCCATGACTGTTGTAAACTACAAGAATTGATGATTTGATGTTATTAAAATGTATTTGTTGTTTTCCTTTTAACATGCAGCCTAATGTTTCTACTGAAGCAAAAAAGATCAGCATTTATTTAAACATGGTAGGCAAGAAAATTAATTGAATAGTAATTTATTTGAAATTGCGAATTATTATTATTTGTAAGATGTTGCTGATAAGTAATCGCATCAGGATTAGGCCAGGGGAAAGAGTACAGGACTGTAGAGTGGAATCTCATGGGTTATTGTGATCCTCAGAACCCATGAGTGAGAGGAACTAAACTGCACACCTGTTACAAACAAGCTTGATTGGCATCTTCACATTAATACATTCATACAATCTATTTGTGGTTTGCGGTACTGTAGTTTCCTAGAAGTGCCTCTTGTCTTCTTTCCTTGTAACAATTCAATAGAGAGCTTAAGCAATGAGAATGATGACAGCTACAGAAACGTCACTTAAAAAGTGAAATTGTGCTACTTCAAACTTTATTGCCCTTATTCCATCTCGTTTAGTTCGTCAAATGTTGGCAAATTTTTCTGAAGGTTGAATTCTAAAAGACTATCAAAGTTCAGGAAAGAAAAAAGAAAGTCTTTGTGTTGACTGTTCACCTCATCCACGAAACTTGATAGCAATTTTCATGTCGTAAAATTAGTCGTGCAGTGATGGCAAAGAAATGTACAAAAGTCGTTGGTTTGCCAATCTAAACCTCTTGCTTTTTTGCCATTCTTGTCGACATCGCTGTTGTCATTGCTTGAGTCTTTTTTTTTTGCATCCAAATGACTCTTGTTGATGAGTTTATTGCTGAAAAATGAAGTATGTTGTTCAGGCGTACCTAAAAACAGAAAAGACAGGAATCTCCATCCTAAACCTGACGTAGTATGGAAATGGCAGTCCTGTTCCACCAGTTGTGAGGGAATGTATAATGTAAGAACAGTGTCCTCAATACAGTGTTTTGTGCTTATAAATGTACTGACACTTGAATGAAGCAGAAATTTTACAATGCTCTGCATTTACATGCAGTAGACATTTTTTTTTTCTTCCATTGCAGTAGTTAATATAGGTGGGGGGACAATTATTAAGTTGTTAAACTTTCTGTTTGTTTGTAGCTTATTATTTTTACTGACTGTGGAAACTGGAAGATTTTCAGCATGAAGGGAGGTATGTTGCATGACAGTACAAGTTTAGTGTCAAATTTGACATGAGGTTAGTTCTTCACTAGTTTTTAAGAAACATTTCTACAACTAGGATTATTGCACAAAACGTAATATGCTTAGTGCAGATATGCTTTGGACAAGTAAAGGCTCCAGTCATGTTTTTTTTTTATGAACATTGTTTTAGGTGAGGCATTGCGACCAAGCTTACAGCAACTCTGTGCAAATGTTTTGGGAAATCTGAACACTAAAGGATTATACCCATCACTAAAGGTAATGAAAAACAAAACTTTATACTATAATTCAACAGCATTGCCCTTGGTTTTAGGTTTGTGTGTTCAGTGAGTTACTTGGACCATCCACTTTTGACATGTGTCTTTCAGCATCTTTTTACAGCATGTACATATAAAAAGGTTTTGAATTAATAAAATAATATTATTTATTGGATTTGAAAGGATAATGCAGATCCAGGCACTGCATCAGTAGTTCTTCAAATCGTACTTAGCCTCATCCAAAAATATTTTTGGAAACTCTCAAGTTTAACTGGGGTTTCCACAGTTGTGGGTTTAGGGGTGAGGCTAAAAAAAAGCCTTGTGTTTGAGGTAACGGTACATGTATCTTCTAGAACAAAACATTTTTTTGCTGATTGTTTGTCTAGGAGCTCTTGATGTCTGGCCTTGCCTGTAGTAATCCCTCACTCAAGTCTGCTTCTTTCATGGCAGTCATCACATTGGCTCTCAGGTACTGCACATAAAGTATAAAAGTTCATAATATATTTACTGCCACTACATCATGACATTTAAATTCTGACAATTTTTACAAGGAAACAGTTTCAAGATATGTTCACTGTTATGGCTAAGAGCTAATTCTTTTAAAGTGCAACTTACCCCTAATGGTGATTTGTGCAAAAAAATAATCATGATTGATAATAAAATCCTATGTCTCTTATGTCCCATTATTGAGCATTTGTGGGAGCTGGGAATGACACTGTTATGACGTCATTGAAGGAGACAATTTGCAACCTACTCATAACCAAATATCTGGGAAGCGAGAAAGGGGAGAGCGTTTATGGGAGTCGAATCCTTCTTCTCTGGAAGCATTCAGCAAGCATATCACCCCAGAATGGAATTTTATGGACCCCCGAAAATGACGCAGGCATCGGGCATGATTCCAGGTCTGATTCCAGAAAAGGTCATGCTGCTCACATGAAATTGAACTCCTTTGATGATGTCACAACAAATCTTGGACCCATTCTTCACAGTGCTTGGTAATGGCTGTAAAAACTGCCCAAATTTAAGACATTGACAAATTATAACAAATAAAGGAAAGACACCTGAGTCCAAAGCTTTTCCTTGAGCACAAGTAATCAGAACAATAAGGAGATTTTGATTAGCAAATAAGAAACATTTTTGGAGTTAGTGGTTACTTATTACTTCCTGTGGCACACATTATTGGAGAGTATTTTAACTATGTACTAACTTATTTTCTTTTAGGCCTCTTGTGCTGAGCAATTTTTCAGAAAATCTCTGCAGTCTGTTCATTTTAAACATCCTATCTGTACCCGGACTTACCCTTCATCTCTCAGCAATAGCTTCAGATGTAAGTAAAGTCATGTACATTAGCTGAATCTTCACCTGCTAAAATGCACGTTCTAGACATAACCTCCAATAAATGTATTTACATTCTTGGTATCTGGGGAACAAATATCTCAGACCTGAATGAGCCTGAAATTCTCTAAATCTTGAATCCAGTGAGGATAGTAGAATATTGCAGATCATGGAATGTTGTTTTCTTTCAATGCACCATCAGCAAGTTGGCTGGAATGTTTTCAACATAAAGTGGAGATCAAGCTTGGATAGATTAGATTCAATGGAACAACCAAGGTCTGCGCTTGGACTAAAATAATATCCACAGCCTAAAAAAATCAAATAATTCAACACAAAATTTAAAACTGGGAGCAAATTGTCAAAGTTGCTTAATGATTTAGTTTATGTAATTTATTGAGTTTTTCAAAGAGAAATTTATGGAGTCGTCCTTAATTTTAATTTTTTAGGGATTAAAGCCACTGAAAACACATGTCATTTATCAGAAAGTCTTGTCATTTCTTCAACAAGAACAGAGCAGTAGAATTGTTTTAAATTCTCTAGAATGTAGCTACACCCTCTGTCTTTTAGGTAAGTTCAGTCTCTCTAAGCTGTGCAACATTCATTTTTAATAAATTTAATATTAAAGTTGACATCACATTGACTGGCAATTAAAGTTCTGTCATGATTTTTTTGCAGCCAATTTAATAGAGCTCTCCCAGCTGCAGGAAGAGGTTAGTGTCAAAAACTTACCAGGCTCGCTGCCTATTGACAAAGTCCAAAACTTGCACCTGTGGAGAGGCAGGCTTAAAGGAACAACAAATATATTGAAACATTTTTTCTAGTGTGGTTAACAAATTATTTTCAATGGTTTACAGAAAGTAATGTGCAGCGAACGTGTTGCGAACCAAGAGGTATGGCAAATTCAACAAGTAGTGAAACCACTTGATACTGCGCAACCATGTAATATCCCCTATTTAGTTTACATGATTGTAAGAATGTTGAGGTTAGTTAGCAAATGAATCATGATGATGATGATGATAATAATAATAATAGTAATAATTGATTATCATATTTCCTTGAATAATAGACGGGGGCGATTATTCGAGGTACAGCAATCATTTTAAATATTGCTGTTTAAGGGGGTGGGGGTGATTATTCGAGGGAGGCGATTAATTGAGCGACGGCTATCATTCGAATAAATACGGTATGTAAGTTAAAAAATCACTATTGTTTATAAGAGAACAACTGGTCAGTTTTATTACTTTTTGGATGTTCAGTTTATTCAAAGGTCCATTTATTACTGCATTGGTCTTTCCTTCTGTTTCAGATTTTTAAGCAGAAGCTAACAAGTCTCATTGTAAGTATTACTAAATAGTTGATGTAATAATTCCCTTTACTGCTGATTTGATTCTGAACGTTGACAGTGTTCCTAGAGGTGGTCTTGATAATGCTATGTAGTTTCAAAAGGTTTGTTGGTAAAAAGAAACCCAATCCTTATTTCTAGTATCTAGAGTATCTTGGTGGTCTTTACACTAGATAACAAGAATACTTTGGAATATTAAAAGTCTAGTATTTTTTTCGTACATAAGAACGCTTAATGCTTCGCACACAAGCGACACTTTTACTTCAAATATGAGCCTTCGCGCCTCCCCTGAGAGAGTGTCGGAAATCTAATCTAAGTGGATCAAGATCCGCTATATTTTCTACTTTGACGCCAGTGATTAGTAATGACTTTTTATTTCTGCCAGCCAACTAAAGCTGTGTCTTATTTATTTTTATTCATTTGCACAGGAAGTTGTAACAAAGCTGCTTTATTACTGCCAGTCATATGTAGCCAAAAAGCAGTCTAATCTTACAAACTGGCATCCAGTGTTAGGATGGTTTAAACAACCCACAGATGAAAGGTAAGAAAATACTTCCTATAGGCCCTCAACGTTACTACGCATTTCAAAAATAAGCGAACTCTGTAGTCCAAAAGCCAACCGACCTTTGCGTTCCTTGCTGCAGTCATCTTAGAAGACGTCTCAGAAAAAAGAAATTAACTGCAATGAGATGACGAGGTCATAGTTTGTGATTTGCGATTGGTGGATTTCGATCCGTTTTGTATGTTTCTGTATTTCAAGGTTCATTTCTTGTGACGGTAATTATGATGGACGGTTGCCTGCGTGCAGACGTCTCCTATTTCCTTTGTTGCACGCGGAAAAGGGACGTCTGCGTAACGCCGTCGCTAATCGTGTTCCAGCGTCCGGCTGGGTTCCTTTTCCGCGTGCAACAAAGGAAATAGGAGACGTCTGCACGCAGGCAAGATGGACGGCAGCGAAAAACACAATTGTGAAGGCGGCTTTTAAACTCAGGAGTTCACCTGTTATTGAAAAGCTCAGTAAACAAAATCCTTCAGGATCCATTTTTGTAGATAGGTTTGAGTTCAAACGGGCAAATAATTGTGTAAAATAAGATAATTTTAGGTTATTATATGCGACATATTATAGACGCTTTCTTCCTGATTAAAAATACAACTATAAGAAAAAATATTCAGTCAAACAGGCCAAAGTAACGGGAAAAAGCATGTAAAGTAGACCCTAAAATTCGTCGTTCCTAAAGCTCTATAAAATCAAAAACGGGTCCTGGGCGCAAATTCGAGCATTTAGGGTGACTGTTACATGTGGACGGAATCCGTTACCGATTACCACATATCGTTTTACACAGTTAGGAAATTTAATTTAACGCTTTTTACTGTTGCTGTTGTTATTTTTTTGTCATTTGCCTGAGTTTTTTTTTTCATTTCACAGGTTAAACAGTTCTATTTCTCATGTGAGGCAACAACTACAGTCTTTGTGGAGTCGCAAAGTTGTAAATCTGCTGTTTGAAGATTTAATGGTAATGACGGAAACAGAAAACCAGGAGACAAAAAACAGGGAGGACAAAGGTTTGAAAAAATAATATTTAGCTTCCTATATCTCCTCAACGAACTGCTGTTTAATCAAATGTTTAGTTCATATGCATGAAAATAAAGGGAACTATTGTCAAAAATAAAATGCCTAGATTTTTTGAGAACAGTGTGCTCGCTGATATCTTTTTTTTTTCGCTGAGACAAAAAACAATAGACCATTTGCGATATATGAAAACTCATACTTGGCTCCTTGGCTTGGGCGAGTAAAACAAAAGAAATGTATTAGTCATTACTGAGCCTCGAGATAATTCCCCCAAGCCTTGCAGCCAAGTATGAATTTTAATATATCGGAATTGGTCTATTCTCTATTTTCCAATTGCCCATAATACACTCTGTTTGCCCCCCAAATTCTGCATAAACCATTGTTTTTAAATGCTCCTGGGAGTATTGCATTTTCCCAAGAGCATTTTAAGACAATAAGTTATGCAAAATTTGGGGGGCAAACAGAGTGTATTATGGGCAATTGGAAAATAGTCAATTGGTTTTTTTTAGCAACACAACAGCTCTGCACGTACATCACGTTTTTTAGTACATTTCTTTGACCTCAACTGTACGACTACGACGTGAAACCTCCTAATTCGACGTTTTATGGAGGACGGGAACATACGACGACGAATTTTCTTTTCTCTTTTTGAACCTGAATAATAATTCAAATATATCATTCTGATAATTCAACTCCAAGAAAAATGGCCGGCTACATTTGTCAAATTGAGCGGCCCAAAAAGACGCAATAGAAATTGAAGGGTGCAAATTCATTTTTTAACGACGTTCTCACTGCCGTCCTCGTTGCGCTGCTTAAGTTCCCTACTGTCAAAATGTGAACGTTTACGAGGAATTGTTTCGACTCTATTTTCTAATCACTTTAGCAAGGTTGGTTTGCTCGGTTTGACAAACTAGAGCCCCTTGCCAATCAGCTGTCATCAGTGTCTTTGAATTCATACTCTATCTCTTTTGGTAGCTTGTGAATACTCAGAGGGATATGTTGTCTTGACTTTTTAAGTGTACTAATACATTTTTTGAACTTATTTTGTCAGATAATAAAAAGCCATGGTCCCGTATGAGGGGTCGCTCCAGATCAGGACAAACCAGTTTATCCAGTTCTCAAACGGACCTCATTTTGAAAGCCTGCGTTATGTATCAAACTGTTCTCTCTACTTTCTCGCAAATCAAGCTGGACATACTAACAGGTTTGTGTTGTTAAATAAACAATCATGAAATCGCTAGTGGTTTACCATTAATTGTGTTTCCACTATAAAGTCAGCTTTTTTAACGACTCTTAACATTAACGCCAGGCGTTCACAGTTTCCTCTGATGTAAGGCCAGAATTCTGGTAAGGCCTCATGCAACTCGCTCCAGAAATAGAAAAAATTGAATACACAGAAGAAATGCTTCCGTTCTTTGTTTACAGGGCTGAGTTACCAAGAGGGTTTCGTTGTACGTCTTTGGAAGTTCTTTGAATCACTTGGTTTCGAGGACACTGCAGAAGCGCGTTTGGTGACCTTGGAAAAAATAGGTCTTTTTAATAACTGTGAGCTGCAAGCGGCTCTTATCTTGTTCTGCGACTGCTGTAGTCATTTGATACCGTGAGTACTGAGTTCTTGATCTCGGATCTGACTCACTAGAGCTAGACTCACGGACAAGGACGACTACGGCGACCAGCGTCATTTTGGCGGGAAAACATGATAGCCGTCGTCATTCCACCACGGGTTTTAGCGAGAACGTCGTAGTGGCGGAAACAAGTTATCAGTGTTAGAAGTTTTATCATTTTGCCATCGGGAGAGGGCTTAACTTTTTTAGTAAAATAAAAAAGCACAATGTAGCTTTCCGGAGTGTTGATTTTTTGAGAAGAGGTGAAAAAACTTTAAGTTCATTCTCGTCCTCAGTCATAGTCGTCCTCGTCCTCAAGTCTAGTGATCTCTACTAAATTAAAAAAGTTAAAACTATATCGTGCATTTAATATGATAAACAACATGACCAAAGTAATCTACTCCTTAACAGATTTCCGTCGTTAAGGGTTTCAGTCACAGTTTTACTGTGAAGGCCCAAGCTTCTAGGAGGGTCCGCGGCTTTTATGCTCCCTCAGGAAGTTTTTGGATTTTAACTTCCCAAAGTCCTATTTCCTGGGTTTCTGAGTCATTCAGACAGGATACTGGCCAGTTCCATTCTCCTCGGATGAAGCCTTGCAAATCGGCGGATTATTTCCTGAAGCTCAATTTCCAGGCAGTGGATATGGAGCAAGGCGAGTCCAAGCCATTTTCCAGATTTCAACTTGAAAGTTTTTTTTTTTTATCAAAAACATATTTATTACGAAAAATCTGACAAATTTCCGATCTCAGTGAATATGGAGTAAGGTGAGTCCAAACCGTTTTCCACATTTCAATGGTGGAAGCCGGTCTGAATCCGCGCCTGCTGTCATATAGGACAGGATATCGTCCCCAACGAATTTTTTTCAAATGAAATCGAAGTGGGAGCCACTGCAATAGAGTAGGGTACCACCGAAAGAGCTGATCATCAGCTTTCTTTTGAGGCTCCAACGTGTGAATCACATGGTACAGGGTAATATATAGAACCCAAACGCTACTCAATACTGTTCAACTGTGACAGTTAAATAGACGGATCAAAACGTACCAATGACATTTAAGAGTCTTCAAAGCCACTAATATCACGGCTAGCTTGACTGACAGACGACCAATAACAACGCGACTTAATTGACCAGTCAGGCCAATAAGCAGAGTTTAATATCGCCAAATGACGTGATATAGCCCACTTTGACTGTGAAGAGGACTAACCGCACAGGTTGTCGAAACGTCAGTCACTGTCAACAACAGTCCTATTCAGGACCATGCACACTCGGACGATCATGTTCCACCTACTTATCACAAACGTTTTTTGAATAATCAAACTTTATTAGGTCCCCCACTGTCCAAACGTTTTTGGACTTGAATTTTTGGTTCTCAGATCCAAAGATTGTTTTGGTTTTCTGTTCGCAGTATTGTCGATGACTCCGAAATGTACGAACAACAAAAGCCATTCCGTTTGGACGAGCTGGTTCAAATATCGGCTTTCCTCAACACCTTGGTCTTCAAAATGCTTTGGAACGACATGGTGAATGGTAGGTATTGCTTGCATAATTTTAAGAGAACCGTCCTAAAATTCTGAAATTTTGTGTGTGCTTTTATAGAAACCAGAGAACAGATGCTAAATTCAGCTCACACATTGTTGATGATACTTTACGACAGAGACTGTAGACGAAAATTCACCACTCCAGATCACTGGCTGATCAGGTATAAACAAATTAATAGTCAGAATGTAAGCCCGCCTAATTGAGACCCTGTCCACACTAATGCGTTTTCGTTGTCATCGAAAACGCATCTATCGGTTCTCGTCCACGCTACCGTTTTAATGCGTTTTCGACTGTCCACACTAAAACGTTAGAAAACGATAGAATTGCACGTTGACTTGTGACGTAAGTTGAACTCTATGTGTATGCTACAAACACACTTACCTGCGATATTTTCGTTCATCGTTTTCATTTTGATGCGTTTTCGACCGTCCACACTAATACGATATGAGCACGTTTTGGTTTTGATCCACTTCCAAGAGCGTTTTCAAATCGATGCATGCGTTTTTATTGTATTAGCTTGGACAGAAGACCTAAACGCATCGAAATGTATGCGTTTTCAATGGACAACGCATTAGTTTGGACGAGGCCTGGAACAAGAGGACCTTGAAATCTGACCAGACTCATCTTCCCTTTACGGATATTCAAGCTAACAAACTAGTTTAGGCTAGGTTTACCTTAGAGAAGATTTTTCTGAATTCATTAATGTTTCCGGATTTATTGCATTTATGGTTTTCGGATTCGTAAGTGTTTACACAAATTAGTAAATCCGAGAACATTTATTCAGATTGAAAGGATGTACTTTAGATTCCGGATTAAAAGCTCCGGCCATGTGACTAAACCGGGAAGGTGTATTCCAAATTCTTGCATCTCTGTGTAAACGGCAAAACGAATCCGCGGTACCAACACGACGAATCCCGAAAAATCCCCTCTAGTCTGAACCTAACCTTAAAAAGCTTGTTTCCATCCCCTCCACCCAAAAAATAAAACACACAAACAACAGCCAAAAGAAAACAACAACAACAACAACAAATAACTAACAAAAGGTGCCGCATCAAACGGTTTTGGTCTTAATCGAATGTTTCATTCCTTGACTTTACCAGAAGAGACCCTTGTTGCTCATTCTTCACTCCTGCCTCTCTCGTGTTCTTAAAAATTTCCCCGTGCCATTTTATAACTTAACGGTACACGACAAACGGGTTTACTTATTTCTCTAATATTTAGCTGATAAACAAAATAATCCAGTTGAATTTTTATTTTCACTGGTCTTTTTGACAGGAACATTAGAATGAGTACGTTTGTGTCTGAGCTCGAAAAAAAGAAGAAAGGAGCGATGTTAGTGATTCAGAAAGTTCCTCATGTTCTGCCCCACAGAGAGGTAATCAACTCTGAGTGGAAAGTTTTACGAGGATCAGAGTTTATTTTTATCAGAAGTTTAGGATTTTGAATTGTTTCAGAACAGGTTTCACTTCGAGTGAGAAAAGTATTATAAGTATTTACTTATTTTCCCCGAGCTTTTTATCACCCGCATTCACTTCCCCTTATCCAACATGAAGTACTTCATTTGACATACCGTTAAAAGTTTTTGTACTTCTAGACATGTTTTGCGGTCGATTCCCAAGTTCTCAAAATAACTGTCACGTACAGGTCTTGCGAGCAAGCTCTCTGTCTGAGAGATTAATCTTGAGGAGTCACGTGCGGCTCGCTTCGCTCGACGCTCAACTTAAGAGCTTGCTCACAAGCTACTTTATTTGAGGTTAAGTCGCCGTTCGCACGTGATCTCCCTTCATATATCTTCCTCTGGAGATCTTGCTTACTGGCTCCAAAGAACGTTCTTTTCAGCTGCTGTGCGGCTCCATTGAACCAAATAAACCGAAAATATCCATGTCACAGAGTGAAAATTACTTTTTCTGCTTTGTACTGCTATTATTATACTCTTGATTGTCCTAGCGAGTGCAGTTATTCAGAAGACTGGTGGCTAAAGACAAAGAGGAGCTCGGTATTACCCGTCCAACGGATGACTTTCTACCACACGGCACGCTCGTCACAATTCAACGCTCCAGACTGTTAGAGGTTAAATACGTTTCCTTCTGCGTTTCTTAATGTTTCTAAAAGGGCGCAAAGCGGAAAGTCAGTTTTAAAGCTTGCTGTTATCTACTAGCCCGAAAGTCATTTTGCTTAGCCCGAAAATTTTTCTGACGAGCAGGATTAATGATCAGATAATTATTATTTATCTATTACACCATTATTTAATTAATTACTTGCTTTATTAATTCTTTGTCGTGAGCTATAATTTAACAAAAGCTTTATTAGCCCTAGAAGCATACTTCTAAAGTATTTTTAATTGTTTTTACCAGTAGATTGTGCGGATCACGCATCTAGTCTGACATGAAATGTAATGCGACACTTGCTTTTGCAGATTTCACTTCGTCAGATCGACTAGAAAAACGGCTTTCAATCCACGTGAAATTATGAGGAATTTTTAATTTGTCTCACAGTACTTATGTAATATGAATTCCCCTAAAAACTTCACTTGCCCGTTGGGCAAGCTGAGAACAGAATTCACTAGCCCGATCGTCAAATCCACGAGCCGCGGGCGATCACACACGACTTTCTTTGCACACTGTAGTGTTGTTTTAGTTAATTCCATAGCAATTCAAAATTGTTTTTGCTTACTTGGTAGGATGGTTACGAGCAGTTGAGTTTGCTTCCAGCTCGTACATTCAAAGGTCTTATTCGTGTCAGATTTATTAACGAACAGGTGAGTCGTGTTTTTAGTCGCGTTGTGCACACGTGCGCACTCCTACTCGCTTCATTCTCACTTCAGAAAATAGTGATAGCCGGGGACCCAGAGAAGGCGCGCAAGATTACGGAATTGTTTGGGTTGGGGGTGTTGCGTGGGGCTGGGGAGGGGGGGGGGGGGGGGCAGAGAGTGAGGTAGGTACTTCATGTAATGCTTTCGCTCTGCCCCCGTGTCACTCCATAAATGTGGTTGTTAAGTAGGTGATTGTTTTTTTAATTTATTTGTCTTCAATAAGCAACAGCCGCGAAAATCAGGTTGCCTCAAAATAGTGAAGAACGAGTAAAACAAACAGTTCATATCTCATATTTACAAAATACTTTTATAGTGCGGTATATTTACTGATCTTGGCTTTCTCGTTCCCCAGATACTCCCATAAGTTTGTATTAGGGTGTTAGCATCTAACCAAACTGAGGTGTTGCGTTCTTGGAAGAGTGAAACAATCTCACGATGGGCTAGCGCTCGAAAATTCAGCTTCTTAATCCCCCTATGGTGGCCAATTTACCTAATCAACTAAGGGTCCGGTTCTTGAAAGGCCGATTAGCGCTAATCCAGGATTAAAATTTTGTTCTACTTTTAGTATTTAAATTCCTATGCATTGCTTAGAGTAACAATTTGAGTAATGATTACTGTATCTCAGAAGAGACTCAACAGTATTTTGAAAGCTTGAGTTACATGTTCTTAGACAAGAAAACCTTGCTTAAAATTTGGCTTAATCCTGGGTTAAACTTAATCATCTTTCGAGGAACCGGGCCCCGAGTTGGTAAAACCAAATCTTTGTATTTCACTTCCCCACCAACACAAACCACAGTTCCTTTAGAAACTAGCACCTTCATTTCTTTGTCTTTTCAGACGTCAAAAGCAAAGCAAAACCCATCAGGATTATATTCATTCCTTTCTCTCGAGGCTTAAATTTACATCCACAAATGATAGACTGTTCTGTTTTCAGGGTCTTTCTGAAGCTGGTATTGACCAGGACGGTGTGTTCAAAGAATTCTTGGAAGAGGTGGTCAAGAAAGGATTTGATCCTTCGCTTGGTTTATTTAAGGTAATAGTAGATTGAAGCTCAAAGAGAAATTGCAATCCGCCACCAAAAGAAGGAAGGATTGTGGATACCTAGACTTTCAAAAAAGTCCTTCGTCCGATTTAATATGGTGCGTATTTTCTTTTTCTCTTGCCTCTTTTCTTGTACTCTTGGCTAATTACACGTGTTACAGTTAAATTTCCCCTCTTGGACACGTGTCTATTACCAAAACCGCGGACACCAGGTATATTGCCGGGAAATGATAACAGACTTTTGACTGAAAAACAATCCCACTATTAAGGACTCTATTATGGACTCACTGTAAACAACCAACCTCTCCCCTGAATCAGTGTTTGACTCGGCTTTGGTAGTTTCAACGGCCAAGATGGCAGGATAGCATTATTCCCGAAAAAATTATCGATCGCACTGGAAATATAAAGTACGCCTGCTTTGCGGGCTAATTTTATTGTACTTTACACCTTTGCGGTAACGGATATGGAGCGCCATCTCGCAACATTCAAACCATTTAATTGTCTTTTTGGTTGGATTTACGATTCTTTTGTCAAGCATTAGTTGAAGTTGTTCCTTCTCTAATACAAATGTTCCTTTTTGCACTCCACTGTGCGGACTCTTAAGGACACTTACTTGCGGCCTTGAGGTTGTTATAGACAGTCTAGGGGCGTTGGCCGGGATATCATAATTTCAAAAAAGTAAATTTTAAAAGCTGTGTGAATCATGCGGAAACAGTTTCCGGCGAACTGATTGACTTCCGGAACACTCGCTTTCATAATTCAGTGCGTCATATTCTTCATTTGTTGACTCCGCCTCGCTTTAACGCACTAAAGCATGAGGGCGAGTCTTGCAAAAGTTAACTAGTTCACCGAAAATTGTTTCCGCATGGTTCACATAGTTTCTAAAAATAACTTTTTTGGAATTAAGATATCCCAAAGGCATGACTGGGGCACTCGCTCTCTGACCTGTTATAATCTCCTAACGGTCCTCAGTAACGCCTGGAAGTCAGTAGCCTCACTTCTCTTTGAAATCTCTTATACCCTTAACATTTGGCGTTGCACTATCCTTGCTGACGTCCGGTGCTACTTTCCTAACCTCGCCCGCCGTTGAGTTCATCGAATCTTGTAAAAACTTATTATTGTTATTGTTTTTCAGATGACAAGTGGCGACGAAGAGCGTCTTTATCCGTCCACTACATCCTGCATTCATAACAACCATCTGAAATTATTCGAATTTTTGGGTAAAATGTTGGGAAAAGCTTTATACGAGGTATCCATCCTTCTCTGTCTTTTTGCATAACATATTTTTTATTTTTTGTCTCTCCAACAATTTACTTACAAAAACTTTGTTTGTTACTCAAGAATTACACTCTTTTTTATAAGAATGTTTTTTTCCGACCCAGGCTGAATATTCCTATTTTTTCTGCCGTTTTTAGGTTGAAAATATTTTTTAGTTAACTTAAAAACGAAAGAATCTATCGTGATACTCTTTGCGGTTCGTTCATTTCTTTTGTGCTGTATCTACGGTACTAATGTATTACATGTACCGTTCATCGAACTGTCATTAGCACTGACATTTGGCTATAGCTAGTGCAGTTTTTTTTTTTTTTTCAATTTGTTTGCTGGTTTTGGCTTTTAGAGAGTTAAAAATGTATAATTGTACACATGTATTGTATTTACAGACTTTCAACACACAAAGTTATATCCTTTTCCCAAAATCTCAGCCCCCGCTTTATTCTTAAAAATTTTGCAAATTTCAGCCTCGATATCCTTATAAAACATATTCTTATGAACAGAAACGAGTGTAGTTGAAAGTGTTACAGCAGTTTTGCTTCGATGTATTCAATCATTTCCTGCTGAATGTTACACTTCCTCGTAGTTCTAGGGCAGCTAGTCGGGACGAATCGCCCACGAAAATACCATCGTCCCGACCAGCTGACCCTGGTCTCCGAGGAGTCAACGTCACATGCTATGTATGAAGTTTCGCTCATGAAGATGAGATATATTTTTTTCACAATTTACATATTTTCATGTGTTTTTTCGTTTCTGGTTACCAGGGCATGGTGGTTGAAGTACCCTTTGCGCCGTTTTTTCTTAGTCACGTTCTTGGCCGTCAAAACACTGGTCTTTACAGCTCCATTGATGAACTGCCTTCGCTAGATCAGTCCCTTTACAAGAGTTTGTGCTTCATTAAGGTTCGTCAAACTGCTAACGAATTATTTTCCAGATAAACAACAGCGTATTTTATCCGATGGCAGTTTTTTCGCAAAATTCTGTGATTCTCTTCTCCATCTTTGTTTTCCTTCCTTGTCTGCCGAGTCAATTGATAGCAACTGTCTACTACAAGGAAAACCATTCAGAGTCGTCCAAAACATTGTCGGTAAATACATTGCGAATTCAAAGAAAATGCAACGACTAGGTGAGTATTAAGGCTGGTTTACAACAACAACTTAAGGATAAGCACCAGCAGTACACAGGCAGAGTAACTATTGTTGATCACCAGTACCAATTTGTAACAAATGGTACAAATGATCAACAATAGCTACCCTTCCTGTGTGATGCTAATGCTTATCCTTCAGTTGTAGATAAAAATACCTGCCCGCCTTGGACTCGGGAGGCTCCCGAAAGGGGAAGCGGCCGCCAGGACTACGGATGGACCCGGTAGGGACAGCAACCTCGGGAACTAAGGGAGGTACCCGGCAGGGGCAGCGGCCCTCGAGTACTAAGGGTGGACCGGGCAGGGTAAACGTCGTCGGGGACTAAAGGTGGCACCCGCAGGGGTAGCGGCCTCGGCCCTCAAAAATCTATTTAGTTAAGTTTGATGCTCTGACGCTTTGAAGTGATCACATTTTTTTTTTGTTACCACGCAGCGTTATGATGGTGACATTAGGGATCTTGAGTTAACTTTTTCGTTTGATGAGGACGTTCTTGGCAAGGTGAGCATAATTCGTTTCGTTAACCCTGAAGCTCTTGGTTGAAAAAGTTCAAATTTCTACTGATTTAGATTTGATACGAGAGTTTGGGAGGGCGAAAAATAACGATGAAAAATAATGTGCAGAATTCCTTGAAATTCAACAGTTAATAACACTTCGATAATATCAGAGTGATTGGGATACCAAACAGATTATTGCCAGATTATGATGATATGAATTGTTTGGTTTGTTTTCATTTATTTTCTCATTCTTTTCTTTTTTCTTACTCTCTATGAAATTTCGATCGTATTGTGTTGTTTGTTGTTCTTTCACTCTGCTCGTGTATATTTTAGGTGGTAACACACCAGCTTTTACCTGGAGGAAGTGCCATTAATGTCACGAACGATAACAAGTGAGTAATGCTTCTTGTGTACACGCTAGTCATAATCGTTTTGAAAATTAGCGATCCTTAGGACCTCCATTCACAGGGAGTTAAGGGTCTTTTGCTTTTAGTTTCTTTTAAAGGATCTCCAGACCTTCTTTGTGATGCGATTAAAAAAGTGGGAGGGGGGGGGGGGGGAGACTGTTATCAAGGAAAACGTATTTTGGAAACATTGTTCTATGTCTTTCTTGTTGTAAATATAATAAAATTGACCCAGCTCTCGTTGCACATATGATTAATGCAGGGCAATGTGGGAACCCTGATAATTACCGAGTTTGCACTACACACACCTGTGACTTTAAAATGTTTTTTCACATCCCTGGAAGGCTATTATTCCTGGAGAACGTTTGGGTTCCCCCAATTACATGTGATGAAAGTGGATATGAATTTACCAACTGACTTACCAGTAACCGAATCGAATAGGTTTAAAAAAATAGTAAACGCCCTATATTGTTTCACGTTGTGGAACTAAATTTTGGGACAGCTTTAAAAACACTTTGGATGAGAAATAACTTGTATGTAAATGTTTTTTTTTCTTCATACAGGATCAGTTATGTTCACCTTATGGCGCATTTTCGCATGTGTGTCCAAATCCGAGAGCAGACAGCAGCCTTCATACGGGGCTTTAAGACTATCGTGCGTCCTGATTGGCTACAGATGTTTTCCGGTCCTGAGCTTCAGAGGCTCATTTCCGGTGACAGTGCTGCCTTGGATCTCAGTGATCTCAGGTAGAATTGGCTGAGTATGCTGCAGTTAAAGGAGCTGTGTTACAGCTGTCTGGTTCAGTTTGTTAATGTTGCCAATTACGGTTTCTTATTCGTTCTAAAACTTAATCTTTGCAAAGAAATAACGTGTAAATGACAAAATCACAACTTCTTGTCCGACAAATATCCTCCTCGGCATTATATCGAACGTTACAAACAACGAAAATGAACTTTGAAAATTTGTAAGGCTAACAAATTTTCAAAAACGCACAATCGCAATCCATTTTAATCTTCCTCAAGTTTATCCATCCCTGCCTTCTTATGTACTCACTGTGTTATTAATACGTTTTTTTAATGTATTGATTGGTTATTTTTATGTTTCACTCAATTTGGTGGCAGTACCTGCTGTTAGAATTTTGATAAATTTTGTGACACAGCTCCTTTAATAATGCATTAGCTATAGTTTGTTATTGTGAGTCATTATCATTGCCTTTTCCGTCGTTTGAAAGAGGGACGGGAGCATGGTCAGCGTGTTAAGATTGCAAGTATCGCTCCGACCAATGGCCGGATTTTTCTGTCAGTGATCTCAGGGCTGGACTCTGCTTGTAAATACTTACATGTAACTGGTTTGTCTCCTGTCATTTGGCTTTTATTCACGTTATGTTTGGTATGGATTATTTGGTTGCGATTTTTCATGTGAACTGTCTGTAACCTCCTTGGAGGTAGATCTGCTAAACTGATACACTTCAAATATAAACTAGGCATTTTCATTTTCACCTGTTACGATGTTACAAGGCAGGCCTGTGCACGGAAATAAGTCCGTTATAGTCCATGCCCCAGTTGTTCGCAAGGTGGATAAAGCTATCCGCTGGATAGTTCAATTTGTTTTCATCCAACGTTTGAACAACCGTGCTCATATTGTTACCCTTAACATCATGACCTCCTTGAAAGACATCATTTCTTCGTCCTCCTTTTCTTTAGGGAGCTTGAGCAAAGGCGTTTTTGAGCGACGCACGTCAAGCGGAATTGAGGCATTTTACCTTTTAACATGCTTTGAGGCCACCACATTTGAATTGCTTAGTGTTTTTCTGTTATAGAGACTATTTGCCCCATGGAGTAAGTTACTGCCCAATAATTCAAAAAAGCCACCTCCAGTTGACGTGCGTTGGCTAAACATGCTTTGCTTAAGTTCCTTAATATCACTCTTTTTGGACATTTTTTTTAATTCGATCACTCAGTTATGTACCTTTTTTCCTTTTCTAAACAACACAGGCGACACACACGATATTATGGCGGCTACCATAGCAACCACAGAGTAGTCAACTGGTTGTGGGATGTTCTAGAAAAGGAGTTTAATGAAGAGGAGAAATCCAGATTCCTGAAGGTATTTTAAACAAAAAAACAAACCGTTTTTTTTTTAATATTGAAAAATATCGAAATACTGCAAAATATTTATGCGATAAAAAATATTTCAACTTATCGCAACATCTCCTTCGCCCTTGAAGATGTCCAAGTGCTAACTTCAGAGGACTGGAAAGACAGAATCCTAAAGAAACGAAATGGCCACACGACTCGTGAAGACGTTACGGGCATAACATCGAAATACTTCTTTTTGCACAAAATCATTTGCTCTGGGTTGAATTTCTGTTATTTATTACGTTTCCGAATCAGGAAGTTGGTATTTTAAGCAGACCATTTAACTTGATCAACCATTCAACGCCATTCGGTTTGCGGCCATTTTGACGTCTTCCCTACATGATCATCTTTTTCTTGTTTCTTCTTGCAGTTTGTAACAAGTTGCTCTAAACCTCCTCTGCTTGGCTTTGCTCATCTTGAGCCACCATTCTCAATTCGCTGCGTAGAGTGTAATGATGATGAGGTAAGAGAAGAACTGTCTGCCTAAAATTCCCTTCATGTTACTCAATATTTAGGTTGTCTGCGTCCCTTTGTTTATTTAATGTAAGAAAATGAAAGGTAATGCATCTTAGGCTCCATCCATACGAATCTGGATATTTTCGAATCCGTTTTTTTCTTTTTCTACCCAATCGACTTTCCGTCCATACGAAAGCAGTGAATCCGCTCACCGAAACTGCATCGTTTTCAAGCCGCTCTCCAGCGGCTAAAGGCGCCTTTCGCACGAATCCAGATTTCGAGTTATATCACACAATAATCCAGTAAACAGGATTATAAAAATAACTCATGCACACAATTTGCACGTGAAGATGTTGAACTTTGCCCCTTACCATACAATTTGAACGTGAAAGAACGCAAATTGTTTGCGAGATTAATTTGCTCAAACAATTTTAACAAATCACCTCCTTTTCTAACGTCTGCAATAAAATCATGCATCCTTTAATGTTAAGATTGATACCTTAACATCATTAAGTGCCCTTGTTTGACCATTAACAATATGATGTTTAGATGTCAAAATCTCATTGGTTCCTAGCATCAACTTATGGTACGTCTAACCTTATTGGCCCATCATTCCAACAACACACATCCCAACACACAAAGCCACAAAGATACATACGCTCAGACCACTGACATATGAGCAATTTTCCTCTTAATAGCTCAAAAACTCAAAATTGTATAAAAATCCTCAATTTAACATTGTAAAATACTGTTTGCCATCATTAGTCTTAGTGTTGTTGTGCCGTTTTTATTTTCCCGCCACAGGATGATGGTGACACGGTTGGTAGCGTATTTCGCGGGTTTTTCAGCATCGGACGCAGGCGTGATCCGGTCAGCAGATTGCCAACATCTTCCACGTGTTTTAATTTGCTTAAACTTCCAAATTACAGAAAGAAAACCACGCTTAAAGAAAAACTCCGCTATGCTATCAACGCTAACGCAGGATTTGAACTCTCGTGAGTTGGCATTAAATGGAAAGAACTGAAGTGAAAGTAAACAGCATCTAGCTGCTCTTGGTATCTTGGTAGTGTCAATGGACTACGGCACAAAGAAGAGCCGCGCAGAAGTTACGCTCAAAGGGAACTGTAACAGCATGAAGACAGAACTCCGTAGATGAAAATCGCGTGAAATTAAAAGTAACACTTCACGCTCTTCGCTTATCGAGTACAAGTGTTCTGATATTGCCACAGATTCTATGAATCTTGTATTATTCATTGCTGAAAGATGCTAAATATACGTTAACTGGTAAATCATGTTACGCGTCACAAAAGACACGAGGCTCGGGCAGCGACCTCAGTTGATTAACTAAGGAATAGCCTGCGTAGTCGGCGGGATTGTTAATTAGCGCGAGCAAAAAATTCCTTTCCCTTTCCGCCAAAACTCTCACACGCGTCAAAACAATTCCGCCAGCTACGTAGGATAACTAAGGAATTAAAAGGCAGTAGTTGCGACTTGTTTAGGGGATAGAAGTTTAGAAGTGTTGCCTACAAATAGCAGTGCTGGGGTAGTTCTAGCTGTAGTCCGTATTTTTGTTTTCTACCAAGAAACAGTAAAGATTGTGTAAACGTTTTTCTGTACTTCGAGGTAAGACAAATTAGCAAAGTTTGTGTAACGGCTGTCAACTTTAACTTTATTTTTGTGTCACGAAGGGAACAGTCGCAAGAACAGGACATAACAAATGACGAATTTGCACTTGTTCTGGCACTCATAATTTGATCACAATCTGGGTTCTGGGGCCCGTTTCTCGAAAGTCCCAATGAACAGCGGGCCCGCAAAGCCACCTGAAAGCTGTTGTTGTTTATATTCAAGATAAGGGTTTCAATAGTTTCCCAGATGACAATATGAAAATATCTGTCAACTAAACAAAATGAACTGGTTTGTTAGCTAGGACCCACGCTTTATTCTCTTTATACTATTGAAAATTTGATTTCAGGCCCGAAACGTTAACGGGACTTTCAAGAAACGTGCGCCTCCACCATCTGAACGCCTGAAACCGGCTAAGGGAACTGAGACGGGAAGATTGTGCCTCCTTCCAGTTGTCCTTCCTCTCCTCTTTCTCCATCCAATTCACCCCCTCCCCCCCCCCCCCCCCTTCTGCGGCATGACTGTTGCGTTTCCCTCGTTGACGTTTTTTAATTGAGACAAATTTGACTACTGTTTCAAGTGCCGATAGTGGTGCTCAGCCTTACGAAACCACAAAAGCAAGGTACGAAAAATTGCAGATTAGCGATCAAAACACTAAAGAACTCTGCACGTGCTTGACATTGGGAAATGAAACTTGGGACATTTTATAAGACGTGAAGTCCAGTTGGATGCGGCCGCTAAAAAGTCAACGTCAGGAAAATTCACGTTTGTTTGAAAACTTCATTAGGCTCCGAGAACAAGATGCCTGTTCGAGAGAGGAGCGCGGGCTCATTTTCCGAACAGCAGCTGGTATTTGAGCCTAAAACTTCAAGGAGTTGAAAAAAATGGGAAGAAGTTGGAAAGACTTCACTTTTTCAGGAGTTTTTATTTTCGTCGTGGTTTCGCAAAGCTATATTTACAAGATACGATCTTGTATTCATTGGAAAGCTTTTTCTCGGCGATAAATACTTGCCTTTGTAAATATGGCGTACTCTCCCAATTGATCAGGACTAATGGCAGTTAAATGGCAGTATACTAAGAGGAGGGAGCTGGGAGCAAGCTAGATGGATTTCATTCCGAAGTAAACAATGCAGCACAACCCTTGTTCATTTCTTTATTACTTATGTTAAAATTGATTTTACAAAAATATATGTACAAAGAGGCTACTCTTAAACCTTATCACAATAATTAGATAATTGTTCGTATTTTTTGGTGTACGCATAAATAGAAACCAAGTTTATTATAATAATCCTAACTAATTAAGAATGTTTGCATTCGCGAGTACAAGATTCACCACGACAAATATATTAAGTTCATTTGTAAACGGATCCTAAATTTTGACGCAATTGTATTATTTCTTTGACCCAAGTTCTGGCTAACACAACAACATCAACCAACAGGTACGAAAACGTACCTTAGCAAATTATATAAAAACAGACCATGACTTTAGGGCGACTACACGAAGGCATCCGCCTTCCATCGTCCAATGAGACAAAAGAAAGACTCTCGTTGTACCATTGATACGTTGTTACTAAGCAACCTCACTGATCACTTAATTTCTAACTGCAGGTTCATAATTTTTTAGCGAAAAACTCTAGGGGGAGTAGGGTGAGAAGCAACTTATCTGTCATTGCTGTGCAAAGTTAGTATTATTTTACCGTCAATTCAAAAGACTATAATAAAAGTAATTCAAAGTGTATTAAAATCAGAAAGGTTTCTTTTTGGTGGTACCCAGAACTTGAGACCTTCAATTGTCGAGTTAAGAAGACATTACAAGTCATTATGGAAGCTTAAAACTAGAAAAATTCTACTATTGGTTAGTGCATGTGTATTATTAGGTGACTTGTCAAACTTTTGTCCCTCTACGCCCAACACAAAGGGCTCTATCCAAAACTAGAATTAATCACTGACTAAGGATCCGCGTTCGTCACTTACGAAAACGAAATCGAGTCGAAGGGTCCAGTTTCCCGACCGAGATGCCCCTGTTTAAATCAGTAGGGGTGGCCAATCGGCAGTCACCCGCGACACCTCGAAAATTTGTGGCTTTGTACCACAGGAACAGCAAGATTAGGATGCGTTCTGACGAACGCGACAAATTAAATTTTAAAGACGGAATCCATCAGGAAAATGAGTAATTTTAATTGCCAGTGGACAAAAACCCTGTACCAGTATGATTTAAAGCATATTACATTCATTTTCACTTTTTTCGAGAGTTATAGATGAAGTTAGTTCTCTGTAATAACACAAAAAAAATTTCTTTAAGGAGCCCGAGAAAATAAATTTCTAATTTCACAAAATGGACCAAAATGAAATCTTACGCATGAAATTTTACTTGCGTTTTTACAATTCCTGTGAAATTTAAAATTCATTTTCTCAGGCTCCCATAACTCATTGTCTTCGGTGTTATTACAGCTAACTAACTATATCTATAGCCTTTAAAAAATGCGAAAAAGAATGCAATATGGTTTAAATTATCCTGGTACAAGGTTTTGAAAAATTAAAATTACTCAATTTCCTGATGGATTCCGTCTTAATTCTTCAAAAGCAAACAGCCAGCCTCGGAGTAGGCCCAGAAAATATCACATCAAAGAATTCAGACGCTGTGTAAGCAACGGGCTTTTGACGTCACCGACCGTGTTAAATAAAGGACGTTGTATGTATGCATACACGAAATATAACTTAATCTTCTTAGACTAATTAAATCTTGGTTCACGTCATGTTTTGTAGTTAGACTTTGAACATCTGAATGAATTTGCCAAGAGCTTTTACCTTTGATCCTGGTCTGGAGTGTTCAATTGGTAGAGAGCCCTAATAGTGAGAAACAAATTTCTTGCATTTTTCGAGCCTTTGAGCTAGGGGTACAATATTAATTGGTGAAAGATTAAAAAACTTGGCGGAAGAGATTTTTTCCCTCGAAAATTTGGAAGGATTAAGATTGAAAGAGTTTTGACGAAAGGTACAAAACTCGATAAAACCGGCTTTTTCAAATGTAATTTCAAGCGAAGCCATTGATTTACTACACCTAGAAAGCAACAGCTACACTTGTAATTTACACTTAAAAAAGTTAATTGAATTGATCCGGCACGACTCGAGATGTCTGTTGTAATACTACTGCGACGCCTGTCCACAAAGCATCAATGTTTAGGTATTGTGTTGAATATTTTAAGTGCTGGTCCAAGCTTCAGCTTGAGAATGTTCACCATATCATTCTGCGTCAAAAGGAGAAACGCTTCACCGTCAATTTGCTGAAAGAAACATCAAAAACATTAGTTCATTAAGAAGAAAGCGTAATATAAAAACTCCGTTTAAACAAATACCAAGAAGATTGTCGTAGTTAAAGACGCAACCTATGCAGTAGCGAAAGGAAAGACTGAAAAAATTCAGGCTTGCCGGGATTCAAACTCTGACCTCTGCGATACTGGTGCAACGCTATAACCAGTACAGCCAGCTCAGAAAGCCATCTGGGAGCTGGGGCCCGTTTCTCGAAGCTCCCGGTAATTACCGGGCCCGTTAAGCTGTTTTGTTTTCCATTTTAAAAGGGAGTTTTAAAAGTTTTGAAAATTATACAGTAGAGTTATTAGCTAACGAAACTAAATGGACTTCATTAGAGGTCAGAACATACCCTACTTTTCTTGAGACTTTGATTTAAAAATATGATTCCGGGCCCGTTAAGTTACCGGGACTTTCGAGAAACGGGCCCCTGGTCATTAATATTGGTTCGTAATATACCCAGAAGAGATGAAGACATGAAATGATGAATATGTGAATATCATTTATGGGAACAACAAAATAAAGAAATAAATGAAAAGAAGATCATAAGACGCAACTTACGTAGATGCGAAAAGAAAGCCTGAAGCTTTTTGTCCGTTAGTCTACCTCATTCGGTGGTTGAGATAATGGAAATCCACTTAGGATGTTATGTTTACTTTGTCTGAACCTTTTTGGTGACATGTCTTTCTTTCAGTATAGAGTGGTTTTCGTTTGAGTGTCGTAAAACTAAAACCAAAGTAATTACTCTGGCCAATCACATAGGACACAGACAATACATTGAACCAATCAAAACTCGAAGTAATTACATGTGGCTGACGCAAAGCGCGGGAAAATGCATGCGAGCGCGTCACAATTGGCTTTGGTTTTACTTCTGATTGGATGAAAAGGTGGCGCGAATCTTTTAAGCCAATCACATCGTGTAGAAAGTGCAAAACCAATTACTTTTCGACACTCAAATGAAAACCGCTCTAAGACTATTCTTCAGAGTTGTACATACCTGCTCGCCGAATACCTTAGCCTGGTCCGGGCTTATTGTTCTCACGTGACTCATCACGTCATCAATAGTCCATTTCATGATTCGCTGTCTTTCGCTAGAAGCGACGCCGTCATTCTCTAAGTTAATGGCGGCCTTGAGCTCGCTAAGACCCATCATTGAGAACTGACTTCCTAAGGGCCATGGGAACGAGAAAGGAGTGCTATGCTGGATCGCCTTGTCAGCATCTGTCAGTAACAAAAACACGTTTGTCCTCAGGTAAGCTTCTGTCGAATCAACTGGTTTTGCTCTGGGCCGAGTTGTTTGAGGGACGATTAGCGCCCGCAACTCCAGAGTTTCCACGACTGCTCCCGCACCCACATGCTCTGTTTAGAGCCGGAAAACGGCCCAGGCCGGGCTGCTCAAAGATTACCGAGGATATGCGCCAAATTTGAATTCAAATCGGAAATCTTAAGATGCAAATTCAAGTTAACTCTTTTTCCCACAATTTGATTTTTGGACTTTCTGAAATGACGAGACAACACTGACAGAAAAATTTCCTTTGAACAAAAGAAACAGGAACTCGGATTAAGATTTAACCTCGGATTAGCCATACTGGGACTTCGGACAACCGGGCGCAGGATTTTAGCTCATCAGGATTCAATAAACTTTCGACCTGTACTCCTTACTTGGAACGCTTGAGTTTAAAAAAGCCAAAATAGAGTTAACGCTATGTCCACCGAACCTCCTTCCCGGGGTTATTTCGAAGTTGGATGGTGCTGTCCACCGAATAAATCACTCTCCAGTAGATATTTCAGTGTTCAGAGAGCCAACTGCATTATACACTAAATACAGTACTAGCTAATGTTTGAATGAATGCATGGTGCTAAAGAGACAAAAGTTTCAAAGGATAACATAAGCAAAACACTACTTACATCTGTAATGACTCACAAGATGTTTGTCATCTTTCGTGAAACCTTTCCTAGAAAAAAAAAAAAGGTAAAAAAAAAAGCAACCCTCAGGAGACAGTGGAACAGAAGCTGCAGTCAGAAACACAATATGAGAAGCAAGAAAAGAGAAGATTTGTTTTATTGCGTGATTTGCTGGTAATTTCAAACTTATGGAAAATAACGCTTAGACGACAATGATCCACGAAGATGGCGGCAACAAACTACACAATCGCTGGTTTGCACTTGGCTTCACCACGACCACGATGGTGATCAAGAACATGAGTGCTTCTACCTCTGGGAAATAAACTCTGTTTTCCTGCCTATACGACGTAAAAAGTATGGTATATTTCAACCAACATAGCATGGATGGACATCTTAGAACGTGGTTGCGAACCAAGAACGCGTAGATTGTCAAAACAAGGGATAGAGATACTTGGTGCTTAAAAAAGACCGTCTACTATTTAAGCAGTAAAACCGGTGTTATACCTGGAGGAGCTCCGCGTAGATATGATGCTGCCACCCACAGGAACCTTCAGTGATCCGCTGGGCGAGGAAGGAATGAGTCCAGTATGGGAAAGTTGCGATGTCTTCTTGTTCACAGGAGACTTGGACGCTTGTTTTGTGTAAATCTTGGAGAAGTTTGCTTCGTTATTTGGGCAACCCGACAAACTAATTTAAACCAATCAAATAAATAATGATTTATGAGTAAAATATTCGGCAAAGAACATCTTAGTAGAAATCAAAAGAAAGACAGGTGGCGCTTCCGTACTAAATTGTCGGCATTTTTGGCTTAATAGTAAGCACCCGAGAAAATACTAAGTGAGACGGATGGGAAAGAAGAACTGGAAAGATTACGACGCACTGAATTCGGGTTGAAAGACAACGGTCCGATGTCACGTTTGAAGGAAAGTGGGACTAGTTTTGCCTCGGAATGTTTTTAATGAAAATAACAAAACGCGGCGTATGTCCTATGTAACCTCTCAACAGAAAATAATTATACAGCGAAAACTGTACATGCAGTAAGCCGAAACCCAAAAGCATTTTACAGAAAAGATGGGATTTTGGGATTTTCTGTCACCTTTGTCCCCTGACAAATGGATAAGATTTTGCCAGCCGTTCGTCAGCTATACCAAATTTCCTTCCTGCTATTTTATGCAACAATGGAAATAGAAATTCACAGTAGTTTTGTGGGGAAAGCAACTTAAGTGTAGGGGTGTAACGATTCATATTTCTTGCGATTCGATTCTCATCATTGCCTTTCGATTTCGATTATTTCGATTCGATTATGTAAATGTTTCCTAATTCTCACATTTTAAAGAGCTCTGGATTCTGATTTTACAATATAATAACTCACTGAGGGCACCCTGGAAAAGTAGTGGAAAAATCGAACCAGACTCGAAACGTGGAAGCAAAGAAACGTGAATCGAACAGAACGGTCATAATCGCGATTAATCGATACACCACTACTTACGTGTAATGCGTCTTCCAGTGTCCAGTCACGTGACCCATGCCATCACATCCCGGGGTGGGACAGACGCCGTCTACAGTTGGACTGGGAGGTTCAGCTAAAATGAAGGGGAAAAAAGACAGAAAAACAAGTTTACTAGACGTAAAAAAGAACAAAGGGCTTTAAACACTAAAAAGCAATTTGTTTTTCCTATAATTTAAATTTGACTACTGAAGAGGGCGGCTTCCCATAATTCTAAAATCATCGGAGGAGAAACGACATTTTGCGGTCGCAGTCAAAGTTCAAAAGACCTGTCATGAAAAATAAACTGCAATGTATGGACTTTCACACATAAGAGTTACGCATCATGGTGATCCAAGACTCAAATAAGAGTTTAGAGTTATTAGATCTCAGACGAGTCCCCAGTCTGAATCACACCTTGCGGCTGAAACAATGATGACTTACGTTTAACTTCTTTAACTGCGCCAGATTTCTGTTTAGATGCGTACGACCAGTCCGATTCCTCAGTCATGGAATTGTTAGAAAGCCGATCCACAAGACAGGAGTCTTTGTTAAGGTTCTGCAGTGAGTAAGGACAGCCAAACGTACTGTGATGCGTGGAGTACTTAGCACCCTTCACGTGGCCGATACCTTTACACCCAGGGGTCGGACAGGCAGCGCTGGAGATCTTCTCCCGTGTAGCTAAAAACAAAACCAAAAACATCAATTTACTGGGTAGTGAGTACCGTATTTACTTGATTAAAGGCCGTAGCGTTTATAAAATTTGCAGCGTTTCCGCGGTTGCGACGTTCATTTGAAAATCGAAAATTTCTTCAATCATTGACAACAACTACGGTTTATCATTTGGAATTATGATGTAAAACAGTAATTGACAGTTATAATAACAACTGATAAACTAGTGGCCCTCAAGTTCAGTTCCAATTGTCACTTTTTGCTGAAATAGCCTGGGAGTTGTAATTGATTGGCTTGTGACAGATTTGTATCTAGTTGTACCATACTTGTTATTTTTTTCTTATAATTCTTACACAATCGTCACGCAAACAGTACGTCGTTTAGCGAGTAAATACGGTAGGTGTACAGATTCTTTGGTTTCTCTGGCAAGACTCCCGCGCAAATCAACCTCGCTCGCAGAAGTACAGAATACTTGATCTTAAACTAATTTCGCGAGAAACCCTTGCGGTTCCACCGCCAAGAAAGTACTCCGCACAAAACAATCCCTTCCGCCAGCGATGCAGTCTAGTATGAATAGAGCTTTAGAAGAGCCGCGAAGCGGTAGAGCGCGCAACGTTGCTCGGCATACTTACTGAGAGGGGGTTCCAATGCATGTCCTGTTTTCTCACACCAGCCCACCGGATGCAAGTCAAAAGAGTCTGCATCAAACCAGTCATCATAGATGTCATCCCAGCCGTCAAAATGCACCTTGACTCTGTACTCCTCCACGGCTGCTACTTGAGCGGCGCGCACTAAGGAAGGGTTCCTTTTGTCCACAGCTTCCAGCTTTTCCAGAGGCTTAAAACTCGGCTTGGGACGCTGGAATAAAGAATGAGGATAGCTGAGGGGGCCGGGGAGGCAAAACACGTCGCCATGATCGCTTCAATTTGCAGCCAGATATAATTAATCTATATGAAAGCGGCCGTTCCCTCTACCTTCACACAAGGCTTCATTCCTCTTCCAGTAGATATATTCAAAGCAAAGTTAAGAAAAAACAAGACTTAAAACCGGTGTTTATGTACTGTTTACTTTTTTTATTCTTTTTTTATTTAGCCTAGATGGGGGGTTTCAGGTATTTAGACATTCAGCTGACCTTTTTGAAGAGATCCGGAGGGGCAGCCACGGTACCAGTGTTCCTGAGATACTCCTCCCACTGAAACGTGTAAACTTCATCATCTAGAAAACAAAAAAAAATTATAATTGCAAAAGCAATCGGCAGGATCACAATCAATGTAGTAGGACCTCTGGCAGCAGACTCCCTAAACAGAGGAAGCCCTAGTTCTGACCGGCTTCTGTCGTTCTTTTACTAAACAACGCTTACGAGCCTGGGTGCCCCCAATACTTATTGAGAAAAGAAGTGATAAGCCAAGACATTTTAGTTTGGGAACAAGATGATCACCTACCGTTTGGTGGATTAAGTTTCTTGCCATTCTCCGCACACCACCCTACTGGGTGGATGTATGGGCAGTCATCCTGACACCAGTAGTCATAGGAGTCATCCCACTCATCAAAGTGAACCAAGAAATGATTGCCAATCACGTTTGTTACCGTGGCAACACAGATAAGATCCGGGTTCTTGCGATCTACAGCTTCCAGCTTCATGCCAACTTTGAATCCGTGCGAGGTTGGTTGAACCTGGGTAGTGAATGTTTACGTTTAATGGAAGGAAACTCTTCAAAGTAACCATTATAATGCCCAATTTGCTTGCATTAATCCTCGCACCTGCGCACGGCCCCTGTACCAAGCACATTACCTTTAAATTCATACATACTTCTTTTACATTGTGAGAGAATTTGAAAATTGGTCATCCTCTGGACTGGTAGATGAGAGCGCTATAATAAGGGCCAAAAGGTTGTACGTTGAATGACATCACAGACTGTTTTACACGCTTTTTTCACAATGCATAACGGTTTCCTCTCACTAATTCGGTCGAGTTTTAGTGCCATTTCTAATGACGGTTTTTAATCCAGAAGGTGACTAGAGCTGAGCCTAGTTGTTCAAAAGTTGCGAAGCGCTATTTACGGGATAAATCATTAGCAAGTGGATTAGTATTAGAAAAAAATTCGTTCAGATGCACCGGACAGAGACATGTCTAGTGGATAGCCTGGCTATCCACCTTTTGAACAACTGGAGCCTGGCTATTAACGAAAGCATTCACAAAGATTGCAAACTCAAAAGGATTCACAAAGAAGTCAACATACCTCTTTGAAAAGATGTTCAGGAGCGGCCTTAGCGCCGCATTTCTTCAAATATTTCTCCCAGTAAAATTCCTGCTTAGCGAAACCTGGAGATGGAGGTAAAATATACAATAATAAAATTACAACGGGGCAAAAATATTAAAGGGAGTCAATCGAAAGAAAATAACTAAAGAGTGGCAGGAACCAACTCCAGACGTCTGTTTAAAAACATTTCACTTTAATGGGCGTGACTATTCAATTAGACGTCTTTACCAGCACTTTTAAATGGTACTATTTGTTTTACAGCGTTTTAATTAAATTAAATTTGGAAATCTCGTCGAGTTTTGTTTTGAGTTCGCCGAGAATTCAGTGCAAATTATCTATGATGGATTGTTTAAGTATAACGCCCGTCTGGAAAATACAAGTAAAAGTCGCGAGTAAGGTTACGGACTATAACAACTTACTTCTTGGAGGATGCAAGACTTGTCCGTTCTTCTCACACCAGCCCATAGGAAAGATGAATGGTGAGTCCCAGTTTGTCCAGAAGTCGTAACTCTCAGACCAGCCATCAAAGTGCAGCCTCAGTCTTGCTCCCTTGACTTTGACGATCGTACACACACAGAGGTAAGACGGGTGTTTAGGGTCGACGCACTCCAGTTTGTAGTCTTTCTTAAACGAGTGGTTTGGCTTTGGAAATACATCTAGTGATGGGTTCTCCTAAAAAGGTAAAGACAAATATGCCATGTCTGCAAGAGCGTTTTAATATTTATTGGCATTTTTATCATAAGAGACCTTTAGATTTTAATCTGACGTATGATTACAGACCGAATTGGACCCCACTCAGTCTTATTACCATTATCAATACTGTGAGCTGAATCAAAGTTTCAAACTCGTCCAGTGGTTGTCAAGTCAGGAAATTAAAGAGAACCACATTAACTGGTCCTATGAAGCGAGTATTTACCGTACTTCAATTGTCTCCTCACAAAACCAGGCTAACAACATTTTTGCCTTTTAATTTTGGCAACAAATGCATGCAATAACTTCAAAAAATATGAATTGTTACAGTGTCGTCAATAGTGTTAGCGGTACTGACCTGTTTAAACACGATGTTTGGAACTGCTTTAGCGCCACAAGCTGTCAAGTATTCCGACCACACAAACGGTTTGGTAGAGTCATAAGGAACTAAACAAGACCACAATGGCATAGTAAGGTCTTATACCAGACATTTTACACTGGGAAGCACTGACAAGTCAATTAGGGCTGCGAATATTTCAATTCAGTGTATCCTTTATCCATGGAAAAGAAAAAAAGTTTTTTTTCCTACTTTGAAATGCAATCAATAAAAATGCCTGGCCCCGGTTGTTGAAACGTTGGATAGTGCTATTCACCGGATATATCACTATCCAGCTACCCAATCTCCGGAGGTCCGTTCTCTAAATACCTAGGATAAAATAGCCCGTGCGAACATTCGCAGCTTCACAACGAACTAACAGGAGTTAGGAAAGAAAAAGAAACCTATAGCACCCAGGGTACTATCCAGCGGATAGGTATAAGGAAAACCAATTCCGCCATCTACAAAATAGAAATTTATCTGGTGGATAGCGTTATCCACCCTTCGAACAACTAGGGCCAGTAGTTCAAGAAACTTGGGTCAGGAAAATCACAAACAATTGCAGCTATTTCCCTTTTTACTTGTCTTGCAACAATCATCGTCACCGCCACAATTTTCAACGAATTATTCAGTGAGCGCACTTCTTACGGCCAGTCCTCAAAAGGAGAAATCCGCCAAACAAAAGAAGAGAAAGAGAGAGAGAAAGAACATTGAGTAAACTAACCGTCCTCTCCGTTTATCAGGTTGGATGGTTCTATGGTGATTTGCTGTTTGGCTGCCTTTATTTTGTGCTTTTCTCCTTTACTTTTCAATTTAAATTTGCCCATATAGGGAAGATCTTGGGGCACTGTTGCGGTATCCTGTGAAAACCAAAATAAATCAGTAAGACTGAGGTTGAAATGTCTGCGTTACATAACAAGAGCATACAGAATTTTTTAATATCAGTCTACAAGAGCCTATGTTTCAGTCAGTATCTGACCTATATATGAGGAATATGTTTATTAATCACCATACAAACTGTAATATTTGCTTGGTATCAAACGTTCTGTAGCTACTCTGAAATTCGAGGTGAAATAGACTTAAGGTTATATACGTACGTATATATTTTTTGTATGTAGACAAATCAAACACGTCTACAGGTGTTTTTGTTTAGTTCCTTAAACCATTACTGATCTTTAACTACAGATTACTAGCCAATAACCACCACAGACATTCCAATCAGAACCGCTGTAGCCGACGTAAAGGCGGGAAAACACTTGACAGTATCCACTGATTAACTAGAAAAGAGGCTCCAACTTTTTCAGTCAAACCAAAGCGTACCAGTGAAAGACAAACAAATGTGAAGTGTTTTCATTCTACATGTACATACCATATGAAACTCTCAACGCCTTTTAAAATTTATTTCAATTCTAGCTCTTTAAGGCTTTTAACACTTAAGAAGCCGGACGTTTCGTTGGAGCGCGAGAAAAATTCGCGACTTCGGCGCTTATTCCCTTGGCCCAACCGCGTTTTTTTCTTTATCGTGCTCCAATTAACTGTCCGCTAGACAGGACACGTGATGGTAGTCTGACAATCCCTAGGGACTGCTAGACGTTTTTGCAAGGATATAGCTAAAGAAGCTTACTTACATAAGCTGTCGTGGCTAGTTTTTCTGCCATTCCCATTTTCTTTCCTTTTCCTTTCTTCTTCTTTTTCACAATCTTGCCATCCGAAGTTTTGACCTTTCGTACAAATTCTCTGCCTTTGTTTCTTCTGCCTGTGTAGACACCCACACAGGACAAGCTACAGAATCTCCCTGATGCTAAGAATTCCTGTCGCAGTCCATACTTTCCACACACCTCACAGCACAGTATATCATTAGTGTCTGGGGGACCATTCGCTGTCTTCGACTTCTTGGGAGACACTAGTCCAAATAGCAAATGTATTCAATGTAAGAGACACGCACAAAACGCCTTATGTAAGGGAATCCAGATTCTGGAATCCGGAAAATTTTTGCTGCACAATCCGGAATCCTGGGCTTTGGAATCCGAATACACCTCAAGGAATCCGGAATCACACTGAAGATTGGAATGCGGAATTCAAGTTCCACTGACAAAGAATTCAAATTCCAGTACCTGTAGACTGGAATCCGCAGCTAGAAATCCCGCCAGACAAGACTGTCTTGGATTCTCTTACATTAGGCAACACAAAAACGGGATACTTTAAGAACCAGAGAGAAAGCATTTTGGCAACAGTTTTTTAACGTTGAACATAACAGTTTCAAACGCAAACCGAGGGACATACTAGTTTTGAAAGTTTATACAGACTACATTGAAGCGAACATTTGATTTCAGTGAGTCTTGCCTCACATTTGAAGACATGAGGTGCCTGGACAAGGAAGATATTATGATTGAAAGCCACCCAGTTAAAGAATCAAACCCAAGGACCCCATTAATAAATCCTAAAATGAACACAGAACCAATATCTCCAAGGGATAGATCATTTCTGTAGTGAAAACTCTACAAGTATAATCATTTCATTCACAAAATTAGAAAAATACATTCCAGGAGGATAGAAAGGTTACAGTGGCATGCTGTTCAACCAGTTATAGCTTTGAGCCTTTTGTTTTGCATAGAGGTTTAACCAGTTTTATGGAGTGGATATGGTTTTTAGTCTCTCGATCTGTGCGTCACAGGGTATTTTACTTTCCCCATTAACAGGTTGAACCGGATATAGCTTTCAGCCTCTCTGTACTTGGCAGGGTTTTTTACTTTACTCAAACAGGTTGAGCCAGTAATGGTTTTTAGCCTCTCTGTAGTGGCAGGGTATATTACTTTATGGTTTTTAGTGTCTCTAGACTTGGCAGGGTATTTTACTTCACCCAAACAATTTTGAACCAGTTATGGCTTTTGGTGTATCTGAACTATGCAGGGTATTTTACTTTACCCAAACAAGAATGGCTAAATAAACATCCTTTTTGAAAGACTGCTTACACAAGATATTCGTCATCCCAAGACAGGCCCAGTGAAAGTTACAAAATCTGGCCATTTCTTTCATACACGTCCTGGCATGGAGGCACAAATTTTGGCCTATACAATTCATCTGAATGATGTCACAAACTTTCTGATGCTTATTTTTAAAGACTTATCCAGTATTCTTAAACTTCAAGTTGCTCAGACATACCTTAAAGCAATATTCAATACTCCCCCCGCCATACCTCTCACTAGCAGTGTTGTGTATTGTGTATAAGGTGTCACAGACTTTGTTAATGTTTTGTTGTTATAGAAATAGGTCAACAACAAGAGAAGACAATTTCCATTTGATTTTTAAGATATTCCAGACACTGTGATGACTAGACCTTGAATGACCTTACTGTGGCATTGAATGTTAAATTGAACCAATCATAGTACAGAGGATTCAGTACATAACTATAGTTTCTGTCCAAGTTGTGAGAGTAGCTCCCACATGCCCAATGTGTTGAGTGAATGTAAGAGCAGAATATTAAATCACTTTAATCTCAGTCAAATTTGCTGATTTGAGCCATAGTTCGTTAGAGTCTGATTTATCCCCAGTAAATGGGGCAAAGTTACGATATGGGAATGGCCACATTTTGTAACTTCAGCACCAATCCTATACATGTCCAAATGAACAATAGACTATAAACAATAGACAAAATTTAAATTTGGGGTCTTGTACCAGCTGATACATCAGCAGTTTTTCAAATAATTAAAAATAGTACAATATATGCTACACTATTTTTTACACTATACATAACTTAACTTATTACAAATAGAGATAATTACATACACACAGACCCATGTTTTGAGCTACTTTTTGTCTTCCTTCTCTCTTCTCATTTTGAAGCATTCAAACACATACCCTGCTATTAATTTTTGGGTGACATTTTATTCACTCTTATTAGATGCTCATTTTTCAAGTTATGGATCAAGAGGTGCTTACATGTACCCACCCCTCCCCTACCCCAGGGTGTTCATTAGGCATCGGAGATCAGAGAATTCTCCCTTTACTACACGTAATTCTCCAGAAAATGTTCGGTAGAGTATATGACTCTTTTATATTCAGATATGGAGCATCTTTCAAAATATTCTCCTGTAACATCACACCTTTCTCCTGCTACATACCTTTGTCCTTTTTACTGGCAGTAGTAGCTGTTTCCTTGGTAACAGTATCATTAGTCTCCTCACTGGTGGATTTGCGATGTTCAGTTTGAGTGCTCCAGGTTATTTCTCCTTTCTCTGTTTCCACTGTACTGATTATTTCCAGTGTGCCAAACTCAGTTAGCTTGAACTTTAAGTTACTCCCTGTAAATGACAGAGAGGTGAATGTAGAGAAAATGTTTTTTCTATCATAAAAAAATCTAGCTGAGTTAAAACAAAGCCATCATGATATAACAACGTAATAGTTTATTAATGATTGTGTGTTTAATCAATGATAGATAGTGTCAAAATTGTGTTTTTAATCCCTGAGCTTTAATAATGAGTCAACCGTGCAAGCAGACACAGTGAGCGACCTACGTATGCACACTTGCATGGTTACTATTTCATTAACCTGTTATCCTGCCTTGAGTGACTAAGATTTTTGTTCCACCTTCAAGGCTGTGCTCTAAGGAAAATTGAAGGGAGCCCAGTGGGTGGAGCAGCCCAGAGCCCAGCTCCAGGGTGCCCAGCATATGATTTGTATGAAAAATATAAGATTTTCTAGTCGCCCAAGGGCAAAAGTTAAGCACCAGGGACCACTGGGCTCTGCTAGAGCACAGCCCTGACCTTTGTACAGCTGTAGATCTCAGCAGTTTTTCTCAAATTAAACCACCTTTTTAGCTGTTATTATATAATTCCATTCTATTTTCTCAAGGCTAAGAATTTACAATGTAGAAATTATAGATACTGTAAATGATTGATTAAGTGCCGCTACTAGAAAAAGCGCTGCTCTCGCATAAGTGCCGCACCATTACCAAAAATAATTTAATAAGGGCCCCTTTCAAATTAGCGCCGCAGCACTATTGGGTATTAACAAATTAACGCCCTGCACCTTTTTTATGGCGCTTGATATAAAGAGATGTCAAAACCTTATCGCTTGAGAAATACTGACCTCGACCAACTCAAGAGTTCTAAAGATTTAATGAAGGGAAACTCCCAGAACCGGGCTCATATAACAGTTCAAGGTGTACAAAATATTATTTATATTAAATTGCGCATACCTAGCGAGCGCCTCACTTAATCCTCTCTATATTCCACTCAGTGTTTTACCCGTAGTTGAAATAAGCGCCGCTCTCGTATAAGTGCCGCACGTAATAAGGGAAAATGAACTAAGAACCGCGGTGCTAATAATCGATCATTTACTGTACTCCCAAAGATATATATATATATATATATATATAAATTATAATACTGGGAGTGATCAGTCAGTGTTTATCATGGCTGTCTGGTAAATTTTACACAAACGTTCTACTTGTTCTATAATATTAAGGATGCCAGCATTCCGGAGAAGAAAGTAAAAGAAAGCCAGGCTGCTGTGTCAGAGGAGTGAGCATTCATACCAGTAATATATTTTGCATGTCACTTCCCTGCATGGGTCAATGACCATGACTTGCAAAGCAGCACTAGGTTTAAACAAAGAGCAGCACACAAAGAGTGCATGCAATAAGCCCTCTCAAAAAATGTTAACTTAACCAAATAATGTCGTATCTATCGTTTTTCCTTCAGAATACTTGAAATGAGATTGGTTCAAATCCCACAACTAATTCTTCAGTGATCATCAACTACCGTTGAACAAATTTGGAAGACCTTTTGTTGGGATATCTGCAAAATGATGTCAAAACTGTACCGGGAAATAACCAAAAAATTAAGGGATGGAAACTGAGAAACCCCGGGATGAGGTTGTGTTGTTTTGGTAGGGTAGCAGAAAATGGCTGAGCATTTCACAAATTTTGCAAAGAAGAGACTTTTGCCTAAACACAAAGCAAGACCAGCAAGAATACATCTTGATGGGTGACATCTGCTATTTCGAAGAATATCTACCAAACTAAACATTTCTTAATATCCTTAACTTGCAGAGAAAACAGGCAAATGAAGACGGAAACTTAACATCAATCAGGGTAAGCATTATTTAGCTTGTTTTTCAACTAGAAAATTATAATAAAGCAATATTGGGTTTGGCTTTTGTATAATCTGTATATGCAAATCTCAGAGGGTGTTATCCGCCCCAGCTGATTACACCCTCCTAGACTCATACTCAACCTTATCAATTTATTGCTAATTATTGCAACATATTATATTGTTTATTTATTTATTATATAACCACCAATGAAATACCAGGTGAGCTTTCACGTGAAAACATGATATCTTCACATGTACACGTGAAGATAACATGTTATCTTCACAAGTGTAAAGATCACTGTTGCTATGGCTACTTCATAAATTTCCCTTTTGCAGTTAAAAAAATGTTATAGTGAAATGGTTTGATATTTCATAGGTGTTTATATAATAAATCCAACATGGCCACTTGGAGATACAAAATTCCTCTTCTCATGTTCAAAAATATTTCACTTGAAAATTACATCTAAAATTATATCATCTATTTGTAAAATAACTAAAATAATATACATGCTCTGATTAGCCAAGAGGTATGAGAGTATATGTAAACAAAGTTGTGAGATCATGACATTTTGCGGCCCATGCACTAATCACGCAATCATGATTTTGAAAAGCGTTTTGAGCTTAAAACTCAATAGGTGTACTTTATCTTATCTTTTATTTTTTGATGTTTGAAACCTGAAAAATCTTTGCAAACATGCTGAACTAATTTTGTTTTTTTTATGTTTTTAATCAAGTGGATATTTTAAGCAATAAAGTACTTTCATATTATTTTACCCCAGACATTAAAAAGCAGTATATATTAATTTTCCAAAAACCCAATTAAAACAAAAAAATTATTTGTTTTGATTATTTTTTTATAGATATATACACTAGTTACTATAATATGCATTATCTGCATAAACAGATTCTGGTAAAATGTGATGAAAAGACAAATACCATAATTACTTGGCTTTAAACGGAGGAAATTTTTCGAAAAGAAAAAGGGAAGTGACAGCTTAAACCTGAGCAAACTGTGTGATACAAGATGGTTCCATTTTCACAATTTCCTCATACTGCTCCAGGGGTTTTATTAGAAACCGGGACTCAGGTACCGCCACATGTGTTCTCTGCCTTCAAGCAAATTTCGACTTAATCCCCCATCTACTCAGCCTTAGACAGCCTTCAACTTTTCAAAAATAGTGAAAACCTGCTGCTCATACTTGTCTCATGCTATGGTCAGTCCCAAAGTATACCTATATCTTTTAATATTTTAAAGCACACTAGTGCCGTCACATCGAGGATCGAGCTGGTGATCATCTTTATAACCAACCGAAAAGTGGTTCAAAACCTACAAGGGATTAATGATCACCAAGTGATGAATCAATATTGAATAATGATGGCAGCATCAGAATTGGAATTTTATTTATTTCTTTAAGGAATTGAGGTTTAATAGCAAGACTGTGCTTTTTCTGACCTGGGGCAGTTACAAAGGGATGGGGATCAGGACTATGCCCTGTCTTCTATAAGCATGACCCCAGCTACTTGTACTTTCATAAGAAACCATAAGAAGATATCATAAAAATCTTAGTAAATGTATGATAGACAATAAGTGGTAAATAAGGTACCTGGCAAAGTAGCAATGCCATCCTTCCAGTCCAAAGCTGCAAATGGATCATCATCTTCAAAAGTAGGTTTCTTCTCCTTCTTCACTTCCACTGCAGCATCTTTTGACTTTATGTCAGCACTCTTGTTATCACTTATATTGTTATTTTGTGGTTGTCCATTAATGACATCACTTTTATCCTGTGATCTTACAACTTCATCTTTTAAAGTTTGATGGGTCAACTTTTCATTAGTCGATGTTATGCTTTCCATGCTGGGTAGATTGGCTGGAGCCTGGCTGACAACACACTTTAAGTCTTCATTAGAAGGTTTGGAACTTTCACTTGCAGCTGTAAATTTTTAAAACACACAGTTTACCAATCAGACATAAAATTGTATAGGGAACAATACTGTGAAAAATTAAAAGGGCTCCTGAAAAGAAACTTCCAGAGAGAAAGAGAGAGGAATAAAATCCAGTAAGCCTTTTTCCACATCATCGTAGAGGGAACCCAAACTGTAGGGTCAAGGGTCAAGGTGACAAATTCTGCAACCTGATTGAGCATTCTAGATTTTTCTATCTCTACCCCTTTCACAACATTTTGTCCAGCATTTTTCAGGCTGAACCAGCAGATCTATAATGAATCAGAGAATGAATATGACTCTTAGATTCCTACATGTATTGTAGATCACATGGTCAAAAGTTGCATAATACATGTATGAAGGCCTTTTCCCACCAAGGATTCAGAAAATGGCCTCGATGAGAGCGGTCACTTTTAAAAGGACATTGGTATCAGCATGATATGACTTCATAAGCACTTTGATACTGTAAGAGTTTGTAGAGTATGATAAAAATGGCAATCTGAACAACTATGTATGCACGCAAACAATAAATTCAAAACCTTTGGTTACGGGCTTACACAAAATCCACAGAAATCAGGGACTGTTTTTTCGTGCCACAGCAGCTTAATAATATTGTAACTGACACTACAGCTGTAGATGTGGACAGCATCAAGAAAATTGTCTTCATCCATTTACTAAAACATCAATTTGATGTAAGTATGGACTTGTTTAATTTGGTAAAACCAAAACTAAGAAGTAAGAGATGTTTTTCTCAGCCGTATCACCAAAATGAAACATCAGTCTAAAATCTCTACAATGTACACTGTAGCAGACATACCAGATTTTATGAAATCAGCCTAAGTTTTGTTTTTTTCTTTTACAATTTGTTTAAAAATCAGTTGCAAAGCAGGCCGACCATTCCTTTGTCTTGCCATGCAATGCTCCTTGCAATAATTATGCTTGGGAGAAGTGTTGCATGATCATAACAAAGACCAATAAAAAAAAAACAAAGATCAATGGCTGTTAAATAGTTATAGAATACCAAAAAATCATACCATGTAAACCAGCTTTAATAAACAAGGTGTACTATCTCTTTTAATATGGGGTTCAAATATTGGGGTTTTTATTATTGTTATTTCTTACCTAACTCAACATTTTCAATGCTTGTAGGAGGTATTAGTGTCTGAGTGAAGTTCATTATCTGTTCTTCTCCATGACTCTCCATTCTCTGCCTTTTAGTCTGAGGTTCAAAGTTTTCTCCAGTAACTGTTGAAGCAATTGCTAAAGCAGCTTCTGTTCCATTCATCTTGCTGTGACTTTCACTAATTCCTAAAAACAAACATGTTTAAAACAGTCATGTTTAACATAGTAAACAATAAATATAATAAATTACCCAGACAATCATACTCAACCTACTTATGAAAAGACTCCCAGTTTCAAACCTTTCACAATAATATAACTATTAAACTTAACAAATTTAGTATATATGCAACTACCTCTGCATTACAAATTACTTTATTACTAATATTTTTTTCTGGAATGCAACCTACATTTTTGTTTTGTTTTTTTTTCCAAAGGTGAACTGATCCAGAAACAGTGTTACAAGTTGAAAAGTCTAATTGCAAGTTTGACAAACTTACCAGAACTAAATGCCAAGGATCAACTTGAAGTATCTTTTCTGCTCATGCAATTATGGATAAAATTTTTTAACCTCCCCCACCCCACCAAAAAAGAAAAAAAGGTGACATTATCATATGTCTTTAATATTTGTTATGTGAGCACCAATCACCTGAACTTGGTTCACATATTACATTGTAATATAAGTGATGCAAGTCCTGAGCAGAAGAAAATAAAAATGCACTAAAAACATTGCTTTGTTTAAAAAAAGGCTCTAGCTTTTTGAAGTCTTATTATGTTGGAAGCAAACAAAGATTTAAAAATGTTCTTCATCTTTATTCAAAATAAAAGAAGCTGATAATTAATTATCTGTTTTGATAGCTATCAGAAGTAAATGTTTTAAGACACAAAACGTGTAGATGATGGAAAATCAGTTTCATTTTTACACAATGATATTGTAAAGAATATCCTTCAAAGCCAGGTGTTAATCAGTATAACTCACGTGATTTTATGTTCAACGCATGTGTTCACTTCTTTAGACAAAAAATAAAACAAATTCTCTTTAAGCAATCTCTCAAAGCTAAAAGGCAATTACAACTCCTCGGAAAAGTTTCTTAAACGCGAAAGACTGATGAGATAAATTTTTTAAAAGTTTTTTCAGTATTTAATTTTTTGGCTACTTCCTTTTTGGAAGCGCTATACCGTTTCAACGAAAAACACGTCAAAGTAAAACATAAACACCGCCAATTAATTTCAGAAAGGAAAGTTGTATTTGATATCCCTGGTTTTAAGAGATCGAACAGGCGATTAAAATTCCAAATATATTTATATTTGTCACTGAAAGACCCGATTGAGTTCCGTGTCATGAAACATTCAGTCGCGGTTTATAAACATATTTTGTTCTAATCTTGAAGGCGAGAAAAATGAGTCTCGAAAAATAACCGTTTCTTCTGGACGCATGACAGCTTTGGTGTCAAAAAAATCACCCGGGCAGCAAGAAACTTCACAAAGTATTTCTTTTTTATTACCTTTCTTTTCTTTTTCTTTCCGAGTTCGGAAATTAATGCATTGCGTGAAGCGTGCGTCATCAGTTAAATCGCTCGAGGGCAGAAATTTAATGAATTTCAGATCAAGTCAAAACTGTTGGATTGAGTTTGCAAAACTGGATCAACTATCGTTTCGAACAAAATAAAGGGTGACATGACAACTAAAATTCCGAAACATGGTAATCTAGGAGGGAATAGGACTTTCCGCGTTGTAGCCATATCCTTTTTCACGTCCGACACTGCTGGAAGCGAAAACAAGACGGCCACCAGAGGAGAAACAGAAAGTTTTAATAGGAAAACGACCTTTACAGCAGCGGTCGGACGATTTCCACGCTCCAAAATCAATCGTTGTTTGAAAGCCTTAAGAAAAAAAAAATAAAACTTCATGGAATATCAACGATGAAAAGTAGAACGAGCAAAAGCGTGAAATAGTGATTCAGTTCGGGGAATCAGTTATTTGTACTCTATTTTCGTAACAACCCGCGCAGGGTACCAAAAATCGTTTGTACTAACCATAATTCGGACAACAAATTGGATTTTTCTCGAGTTTTCTCCCATCAAAAAAGGAACGAAAACTCCCTAAATACTAAGATTTGTTATTTCTACGAGGAGAAGAACGCGTTACGCTAACAATCTTACCGTAAACTTCAAGTTTTATCAGCAATCGTCAAGTCCACGCTTGAGGTGTTTTCGGGTGCGTGTTTGAATATTCAATAACCTTAAGTTTCAAACGTGTTCCTCAATCGAAACACTCTTTTCATGTATTTTGCTCGATTAGAACACTTTTAAAACAAAAAGGTTATTTCTTTGCCTTGCGAGGAAGAGGTTTTTCGGGATTCTAGCGGGTCATTTACGGCGACAAAAAGCCAAACTGTACAGTGTTCCTGTATGAAATACTTGACCTCGCTTCCATGTGAATTCTTGTTGTGTTGGTTCCTTGTAGTCCATGTTGGTTTTCACTAAGTTTTAAACGACTGTTTTCGATCTTTTCACCCAAAATCCAAGCTTCAGTAACAACAGAAAATCTACTGACTCTTTCCTTCTTGTTTGCAAAAAGATGTGGAACCGAACAAGGCCGTTTTAACAGGATTATTATGTGACACCCTTAAAACCAGTCATGGCTTTGCATGAGAGGACTTGGAAGAAAACTTACTTTTAAAATCAGCTTAAAGCCCCGAAAAGACAGCAAAATTCGTTTGAAAATGGAAGGAAAATTGTTTGCCCTCCTTCCTAGGTGAATTTCTTGGTATTGTAAGAGGAAAAAGGGGTAAGAAAGAGGATTTAGAAATCCTTACCAGTTGTGAAGTGAAGCCCAGACTTGTTCTCTCAGCAGAAATGAATTGACAGCTAACAATAGGATATCTCGCCGTTCGTCCAACTGCCAATCAAATGCCATATGACAATGACACACGTGATTGAAGCTTTTATTATGTAAAACCACCGGAAATTTTCCGCGATGCCAAAATTTTCAATTTCGTGCGAAAAAAGCGAGAAAAAAATTCTCTTTGACGAAACAGGAATGCAAACAAATTCGCGATCGCGTTAAACATGTGCCTTGTAAACCTTTTGACAGTGACTCGTCGTGCGTTTATGTCGTTTGAAATGTTGATTTTAGATATTCTAAAAGTATGCAAGATTGGGGAACCCTTCAATTAACACGTTTTGCGTCACAAAGAGCGAATAATGGTTTTGATTATAGAATAGACAACCACAGTGTTTTTACAATAGCGACACGTTATCTTTTCCACAACGATAGATTTCCAGGGAAAGTTTTCATTTTAGTACTAAGAACAGTAACTAGTTAATTTCTCTCTGTGAATTATTCGGTTTTTTAGGATAGCTTGTTAACCAAAAATAATCTTGTCACAAGATGGGCGCGATCGGCTGAAAAAGAACCGACAATGGATATAAACCACAGCAAAAATGAATCATCTTACGGCGGTGGTCATCTTTCAGATATCGCTCAAATGTTTCCTTGTTGCAAATATAAATATCCATACACGGTCTTCTCTCGTTAATATTCCGTTTTCTGTTGTTAAGGAGGCTATTACAATATTGATTTGGCATCATTTCGCCTTTCAGTATTTTTCGGTGTAGAGTATTTTTTTTCTAGTTGTAATTCAGGTAAAATGTCTTGAAGGAGATCTTTCGGTCTTGGGACTTTTTCCGACATGACAAACATCAGAAAAATGGTGCGATGCGCTTCTTCGAACTCAAAAAATATATCTGTTTTCTCGAGCCGCTTTTACTGCTTCAGTCAGCTGGAAAATATTACTCTAACATAATTTTCGCTTTCTTTATATTTCTTTTTGTACAAAAGAAATTTCTACTGAAAACATTTTCGTTGAAACAAATTTTAAAATGCATAAAATCAAGAGGTTTTTTTTCGCCGTTTCAGTGTGTCTGACATAATATGACAGCTAAAAAGGCACCGACAAAGAACGCCAATTAATACAGACAAAAAATATGAATTACTACAACCCGCCGCATGAATTAATGTGGAGTTACGAAGAGCGAAGTTCTGTTGAAAATATTGAAGACTTGTCCCTTCATTGTCAATCTTACATTTTTTATGAGGAAACATACTGGTAGTAAGAACTGGTGGAAATCACGCGGAGAGGATAAAAGATCTTATAATAATTTCGAAGGAGATACAGGCCCGGGCCTCTAAAGTTAGTGATCTCAGTCGGCGAGGACTTATAATTAGCAAAAGTCTCAGAATAGCGGTTTGCGAAAAGTGTTTTCTTTCAAACAGTATTTGCCTATATGAGGGATTTTACGGCTACAACTCGACTGACGCGCCCGTAACATTAGTCGGATCCGTAAATTCAACCAAAAAACGATGATACAAGATGAATGAAATGTGTGAATACACAGAAAGACTCCTGGGTGTCCGGAAGCGACTTTAAAAAGTGCTCCAAGTACGTATTAAACTACTGCGTCCGGTGGCGATGTCAGTTTTCATTTCTTTTGCTGCTCTTGTGGTGGTTCTTTTTTTTCGGTCAAACGTCTGTCATTTTTGCTGTTTTTTTTTTTCTGTCCCGTAATAAATTGGGGTATATGTAATAGCGAGATGACCTCAAGACAAGAATTGACAAATTCAGTGTGAGTATTTAATAGTTCAGTTAATTTTGACAATTTTCGTACTAGAGAATCTATTAACCTCAGTTTCATTTGAATCAAACAGGACTGCAAGAATCGAAAGGCAAAACAGTATCGGTGTAGGCAAGCAGAAATATTTTCCAGTCCGATTTTTTATATCGATTATATTTTTAGCCATTGGGTGTGGTGTGTAGGTGAAGAGATACGTGTTCGTTTCAGTTTCTAGATGACTTTTTCCTTGGGTGTTCCCGCCTGAGATTTATTTAAGTTAGATTAGCTGCATTGACAGGGGAAAATGTCGAACTTCTTCACGTGCATGGTTTGTTGGTTACCAACATGGGGAGAATTAGACCGGGGAAGGGCTGGCGCGATTATTAATATTGTCTTGTCGGCTTTCTATTTGGGATACCTTTTCGTAGACTTATAACGTGCTTCATCCGTCAGAGCTGTACCACGCTTCAGCTTTAAGCAGTCGGAGACTCAAAACGTAAATGAAGACAATCCGTCTGAGCGTGAGTTTTACTAGCTTGAATTTCATCCGATTACTTCGGGTCGTTATTACTGCCTCAGTAACGTCGTACGGAAGGAGTAATAACGACTCGAAGTAATCGGATGAAATTCAGGCTAAAGTCTTACATATTTGATGCCCGGGGGGTTAATTTTTGCTGGGTTTGTGCCGTTTACACCTTAGAACCCCTATCCCATTATAGCCTATTCAATAGCCAACTATACTAACCCATTTTACTGACTTTTGGGTAAATGCAATTTTCACTTTCTGTTTATGCAACTTGTAAAGCCTTTTAACTAGGTCATCCTAGAAGATTGCAGTAAATTGACACATTTGTTAAACTTAATGAAGTAAAACTCTTCCCTCAGTGTTTTTTAAAAAATCCCTACCTACCTGAATTTTATGACCCCCCAAATCCCGAAAATGTGGGACTCCATGAATTCAAGCGACCTCAATTGAAAATGCAGCCCTATTATTGGTCAATGCAGTCATGAAAATGCGACCCCATTAAGCGGCACATCCTCATTAGTATTACTAGGAAGTACCCCCCCCCCCCCGGGATTTGATGTCTACTGAGTTTTACATTCTAATCCTGCTGGAAAAACTGATGAAGTTTCAGTTGACTTTCGTGAAATTAAGCCTAAACGCCTTATTTTTAGAAAGCCAAGCCGGTATACGACTATTTTCTCGATACCTCAGTTTTCCGCTCCACAGGGTAACACAGTACTGAGTAAAATAACTAGAACGTCTCAACTGCATCAATGATATTTCTGCCCTTTATCGAGCAGTATGTGAATAATTTACATGTAAGCTAATTCAGTGAAATGATACATAACCGACACAACACGGATACCGTAAGACACTTTTGTGGTGTCGTGGGATGTCACGTTGGACTTTCATAGTTTTCCCACTTCCGCCAAAATAAGGTTTTTTACTGGGGGAGAACCCAAGGGCCATTAGAAAATGGAAGGGGGCTGGGGGAGTTTCTGCTTCTACTTGCAAGTAAATTTTTCTTTTCGTTCGCAATGTGTGCATGTTCTTTTTTTCTCTTTTCCCCTTAGCTCATGTATTTTTTCTCTCTTTCCGACTGTATGCACTTTTTTATGTATGGATTTGTTTTAAAATTTTAATTTGTATTTTTTTACCCCCCTCCCCTTCTCTTTTCTTATGTCTGTCTCTTAAAGACTAGAAAACACCGTCTTAACGTAAAACCGGGTTTGGCTTGCACCCCACTAGCTCTTTGGATTGAATGATAATGATAAGTTGGCTAATTCTGATTGGCTGAAAGCTCACGCATAATTCACCATAACCAGTTACTGATGACCAAATTTGGAAGAATTTTGCGTTTAACAAGGAAATGACGGCAAAAATGCAGCCCGCTACAGGTTAATGCACCGTTACCGATGCAGGTAAGGATGTTTTAGCTATGTTTTTAAACTAGGTATTATTTTGATGAATAAGAAAGCAATTAATGAATTCGGCTTTCGTAGGATATGAAGAATTTAGCAGATGGCGCTGCCATGTAATATCCTCTATATATTCACTCGGGATGAGAGAGGCTACGACCAGCTGGAAATACCTCTGCGTTGGGCGTCGATAGAACCCGGAACACAGAACATTCCAGAACATGCGGGAACATCCCGGAACATCACGGAACATGAAAAAATTGAAATAATTTCATGAAAAAAAAATTAATAAAATAATTTTTGTAAACATTAATAATAAAGTAAAATAACAAAGAAAAACAAAAACAAATTTAAAAAAAACGAGAAATAAAGAAAAAGAAACTCGTATCGTCTCAGAGTATGAGAAACCAATATTTTGTCGCAAATAATTTTTTGGGCGAGTGAGGGTCCATGCAAACGACAGTAATGAGTGAAGTCAAAATATATTAAAATGGGTCGCGAGGAGGGGGTTTTCAAGCTTTCTTCACACAGCCACCTCTTGTAATTGTTTGCCATGCGGTTTAACGGTTATCCATTTACGGCTTTGCGACCTTAAGAAGACCCTAGGGGCTTGTCGCATTGGACTTTAGCGGATAAGATTCACATTCGCCGCGAATAGTTGCAGTGGCAGTGGTATAGTAGTGCAGAGGTACTTTCTAACTAGCTGTTATTGGTTAGCCTGAATTTTAGCCGTCTCCCGAGTCGCAAGTGAAGTTTGCCACTCGAGGAGATGGCTGAAATTCATGCTAGATCACAGCCCCCTATTTTCTTCCGCCAAGTTGAAGATGGCGATCGCCGCTGCCAAAGTGATTTGGGTATCCTCTGACGACAAAACTGGTGAGAGCGAAGTTGGTGCTAATTCGAATTCTTTGTTAACGTGTTTGGTGCTTTGAAGTTTGCGACGTTAGTGGATTTTAGCAGGAGTAATCGGCTCCTGCTTTTAGTGAACAAGATTTCATTTTGGAAACAGTAATGCGTAGCTATTCTCAGCGACTAGGCTTTCATGAATTAAATCCTTATGTTGATTTGCGTCCAATAACAATTCCGCAGAATAAAATAATGACCCAATAATGGAACTGCAAATTATCTCCGGTACGGAGTATAGGAGATAATGACTTTCTACGTGTTATTTCTTGGGCATGTTGGTATTATCACCCC
>OZ038002.1:2701066-2703566 GCA_964035705.1 Porites rus
AACTGAACATTCTCATCACAGGGAAAACTGGTGTAGGCAAATCTCGGCTTGTGAATGCTCTTGTCGGACAAAACGTCGCGAAGGAAGGGCGAGAGAAAAGGCCCTGCACAACCGATATCAACCCGTACAGCATTTCCGTAAATGGTATCAAAGTCGTAGTCTGGGATTCCCCTGGACTTCAAGATGGAACAGGTAACGATGAACTTTATTTGGCAAACTTGAAGAAACATGGCTTTGATATCATGATCTATTGTATCAAGATGGATGATAAAAGATTTCACTCTGAGGACAAGATGGCCGTCCGACAGCTTACAGCTGGTTTTGGAACGGATCTTTGGAAGAAATCCGTGATTGCCTTAACCTTTGCCAATAAAATTGAAGACCCAGATGAGGAGGACGAGTTGGCATACTTCATGGGCGACTTGTATTTTTGGCAAAAGGAGATTGATAATTATTTAGATACCGAGCTGGGCATTGAGTCTCGAGTACGCAATGCAGTTCCAATCACTCCCTGCGGAAACTATAAAAAGCTTCGTTTACCTTCTTGTGATCATTGGCTCGCTGATTTGTGGTCGAAGTGCAACTCTGTTATGGACCATTCCTCGGGACTGGCATGGTATGAGATAAACAAGAATCGCGTAAAATTCTCGTGCTCTGCAGAGATGGCAGCCGCGTGTAGCTCTAGCTCAATGAGTGCTCATGGTGAATTGTCAAGTAGTTTTAAATCTGAAAGTTCCCCAGATAAAGATGAGTCAGAGGACATTCCAAAAGAGATTCCCTTGAACGATAAACAAGAAAACTCGTTTTTTGAAAAAATGTGGGACGCGTTTGTGTTGAGTGGTGCAGCAACCCTCGCTACAGCGGTAACTTTTACTGTTCTTAAGGTTCTATTTCGACGCTAAGCGTTCGCAACTAGTACCGCTACTTTTAAGGCTGTCATTGGAACTAAGAATTATTCGTTTCATTACTTTAATAACTGAACTTCAATATACATTTTTTATAATTGAATAATTTCAGTTCACAACGACTGCGAGCCATCAACATATCAGGCCCGTAGGGAGGGAGGGGGGGGGGGGGGAGTGCGATGAGTGCGCTCGCAAAAACACGTTCAATGGTATGGTTGCTACCTCCAAGCCGTGGTTGCGCTGTTGCATTAATTCTTATTTTGCAGACTGCCAAGGCATTCCAGTTTTCTATCCATCATGGCTGCCAGTAAATGATCCAATGAAATGCTGTGTTTCTGACTTATAGAGGTATTTTTTTGTCTGCAGGAAGGGAAAAGGGAATCAAATATAACCAAGATCACCCGAGCATCGTGCTAAATTTCGAGCATAATTTTCGGCATAATGCTGTTGTTTTGAGGGTGACGCTCAAAAGCATAATGCTCAAATTTTTTAGCATAATATATCTGACCCTATTTGCCACACAAACCTTCAACGGGGGCTATAAAAGAAAAAAAAAGCCCCTGTTGAAGGTTTGTGTAGCAAACCGAAATGTTGGGCAAATACAATTCACCACTTTATTTTTGTTCTCTTTCTTTATTTTTTCTATCACTTTTCCTGCCATAAGGATCAGTTTACTGTTTTAATTTTAAAATTTGGTATTTTAGATTTTACTGACCCAGGTCTACTAAAGATCCGGCTGAGCCTCACTGGTTTGTTGTTGTGGTTTTGCCTTCACAAGTGCTTTTGAGATCATGCAACTGATATACACGCTATAAAAAATAAAATTCGATATAATCTGACGCAACTACAATAATTCTTATACTAATTCTTTTCGATACAAAATTGGCAAAGGTACAAGGTATATTAACCTCGTCTCCAGGGCCTTTCCCCAAGAGAGAATTCTCTCTTGCTTTCCCTTAGAAAGCTTTCTATGGGAATAGCCCTGTAGCTGAGTTTGAAGGCATGTATGAGGACTGAAATTAAATAACAACATAAACACTATGAAATAGCCCTTAAACAGAAACAAGAAAAATCACTCAAAAATTAATCATTACTAAAAAAGTGAAGACAAATTTTAGAATTGGTAGATGTCTTCGATTCCTTGTTTTTCTATCACCTATGGACCACTCATGGTCAGTGCAAAAAGTCTGATGGCAACGCCAGTTACATGGGAAGCAAGCAATAGAAGATTATTTTTCACTCTTTGAAGTCTTTGAAGATCTATGTACATAATTTGAACTCTCACTGAGGCAACCGAAAATGTAATGGGTGCCGATATAAAAGCTGAAAAAATGCCCCCCTCCCTCGACAGGGGGCATTTGATGGCCATCGGCCACCCTGAGAAGGGCCGGATCTCATAACAGTAACTTGACAAATTACTGGTTTGTATTATGAACTTGGCAGATTATCTCTCAATTTACAAAAAAACAATGAACATTTTCAAGTTTTAGATTCACCTTGAAAATCAACCCCCTGACAGCATCGCTAAACTCTGCTTAAACATATCAAATATAATGGCCCAAGAAAATATTCAGGTTTGATAAATGAAATATATC
>OZ038002.1:2711066-2761066 GCA_964035705.1 Porites rus
AATTAAAACTGACTAAATTGCAATTGATTTAATATATTTATGGCTTCCTTGGTTTACACCAAGTGCCTTCTCAAAAATCCGGCGGAAGTGTTGTAGTAATAGAAATCTACTCAATACTGCGCACGAGGTCCTAAGTGCTAAAGGGAACTACATTGGTACGTAAAAAAGTGACAAAACGTCGCTTATTTGCTTTAACCGGATGATTACTAAGACTAGGCCGACGAAAACTTGAAAACGTTAGCCGTCGACCCGACTTTTAGTTTTCGAGTGTTTGGAAAAATCACTCAAAAACCTTTGTGGAATGAATAGCTCAGAATAGGGTCGTTTCGCTTGAGAGACTGCGAAACGTCCCTAACCGGGCAGGAGCCATAGAGAGACGTCAATATATTCGCCAGCGATATAATGAATATATGTCTCTTATTTATTTATTTATTAATTATTCAAATCACATTAAAAAACATAAAAGAGACTAGTAAGTTATCAAGTACAGGTATTATTGTCTAAGATGGCGTTCGAACTCAATCTTAAATTCACCGATCGTCTCTATCTGTCTGATGTTTCCATAACCTCAAAAAACTGGAAAAAGGACTCTTGCCGATATTTCGTCTTTGTTAAAAAACTTCGTTTCCAGGTAGAGTATTGTATGTACGAGCACCGTTTATGCTGAAGCTTCCTTGGTACGCAAAAGGAGAACGCAGCAAATCATGGCGTCTGGTGTTGTAGCTATGAACCGTCGTGCGCATGCCTAAACTCCGAGAGTAAGTACAATTAAAAGTACAATGGCGCCATTCCATAAAGACATTTATAGACTAAGACGCACTTCAGATAGTCGATGCGCTTGTGGGCTAGCCCTGATTGATCACCTTCAATGATACAGGGACCACTTCTGTTAAGCTCAGGTTATCTAGATAAGATTTGCTCCCAATTAACCCCACAACTGTCCCAGACAGACCAACAGTAGTCGAACAACGGCAAAACTATAGTGCTATAGAGCATCAGATTTGGGAAGAACCTTGTGCGTTCGATGCAAAGTACCTAATCTTGTCGAGATCTTATTACCAGTATACTCTACATGCATGGTCCTTAGGATAGGGTGTGGTTTAGGAGGACCCCAAGCTATTTGAAGTTGTACACTCCTATGTATGAGCGTATTACAGTCAACTCTCGCCTTGCGGACACCTCGATAAAACGGACAGCAGCTAAATCCCCGCGAAAACAAATCACAGACGTTCGACTGAAATAAACTCCCGCTATTACGGACTCATGAGGACACATCCTCGAGGTCCCTACAGTGTCCGCAATAAAGGGAATTGATTAGTGTACTGATATCTATCACTAGCGGCTTCAGCCGCTGCGATCCTCTGATGAGTACCAACAAGCAAAATCTTAGTTCTTTCAAGATTAAGAATTAGGAAATTTGCGTGAAGACAGCAAAGGATATTTGTTCGACTCGTGTTCTCGATTCATTTCCTCGCTCAAAAGCGATTTTTTGCCTCGGTAAGTGTGCTTTCATAATCTTAGTTTGGTTACGTGTTTCGGAAACTTTTCGGGAGAATTCTCGTGACACTGGCCTTCGATACACCGGTACTATTTCGTAAAAATACTGCCACAACCCTTCGGTTATAAATTATAAATGCATGAACAAACTGACGACCGCAAATATTTCCAGTGAAAGTACGATTGGCTCTCAAGCTGTTCGGCGTCAATAATTTCTGCTGACATCATTTTATTTCCGCGTTCTATAACAAAGCCCGGTGCTGTATTCAGTGCATTCATGAACAGATCATTCAGTGGATAACTGACACCACTTAGTCAGCAGACACATTTTGAGCCAAAGCCACAGTTTTCATTACTCAAATCCAGCCAACGAAGATGAAATCCACGTTTTTCCTCTGCGTTATATTTGTTCTTGTTGCTTGTTCTTTCTGCAGTCCAGCTAAGAAGGTGAGTGAGTAATGAGCAGAGACTAGCATGAATCACGGAATGGTGTGTACTGTTGAATTATCGTCACTGATGAAGCCCGCACTCACTCGCAGATTAACTTCCATTGCATGCTATTCATTAAGATAACTTTCTCACCACGGTGCAAAATTTAGTCACTTTACCAAACTGACAATATGAAACCAGTTTTTTGTGACAATTTAAGTATCTAAACGCTTTGTCAAAATCATGGGTGGCTTCGCGAGGAAGGCAAATCAGTATTTTGACTATGACAAAAAGTGAAGTTTCACTGACACAATCTTAGTGCACGATGTACAATTCCAGCAAAGTGTTTTTATTGACTGACGCTCGGTAACTTAACTTATATCAGAGGCCACTGCACGCTGTTTTAAAAAGGCGCAAAATCATGCGCTCATTTCTCGTATAGAATGTCACTCCACAAAGTCGGTTCTTCTGCAGTTTCGGTTTCGTGTGCTGAATCACACTTTAAACCGACAGGAACTCAGACAATTCACTACCGCATTTGCATCGATGGTTGTTAAAATTATGTTTTGTGTTGAGCCCTGAGACACCTAACCTTAACTACGTTTGAAGAATCGGCAGATCATGATCAGTTAACCTGAATATAGTGCAACTCCTCGTCGGCGATCAAATTCCAGCGCTTTTTCTAACAACAGCTCTAAACGAGGAACTAGGTTGATAACTTCTACAAACACATGAGCTGCCAGCGTGGTTCGGGTGATCTCGAGTTTGCAAACTAAAGAGTCTCAATGGCAAAAATTTAGTAACCAATATAGCTTCAGCTGCTTAGCTCTTAGAATTCTGAGGGCCGTTGACCGCAAGAGAGTGACTTCATTGAAGAGCTATTGAAGGAACGCGGAAACCGCACATCATCGATGAATAATATTAGGGTTCTTGTATCAGTGACAACAGCCGCATCGCATAACAAGGAATATTAAAAGACCATTTCCGTTAGATTTATTCCATGATTTTTGACTTATATGTCAAAAGGGGCCAAATGCAGACTAGTTTCAATGTATAATAACGCATGGCCATCGAGACCAACTGTTATACACCTAAGTTGCATAATCAGAGCATTTTCAGTGAAGCATGGCGCTAATGATACTGTTTTCAGCAACCTCATCATCTGTTGAACAAAAAACTAAAAAAAACCGTGTGCGTTTTGCAATTATAAGGGAAAGCTTGTAGGCTGCCACCGGACTGTGTGTAGACTGCAAAACAGTCGCTTTTTTTCTCGAAATCAGTAAAGAAATCGGTAAAGCGTGGTGGGGCGTGTGAGGCGAGAGAAAAAGCGTCTCTTAGCGTCTCTCCCCAGTCTCGCTCCCTGAATTCAGCCTCGTTGCAGACCCCTTGTTTGACTGCTCGCGCGTACTTGAATACGCAAAAAATACGGACTGTTCTGCAGTTTAGACTGTGTGTGTTTTATTTTTTTAGGCGGTGAATAGTCTTAAAAAGGCAGTCGCATCTCAACAACGAACAAGGCGATCGGTAAGTTTGTCTTGCTTTGACTGAACGTGCTATTTAACTGTATTTCCTTTAATAGTAGGCCCAAGATGCCTTCAAAAGTTAAAGAAAACTTTAGAGACCATGATCTTTCTGCTTTATAGTTCACTAAAGAATTCATCTCGCAGTAATTCCGCATTAATTGGCTTTAGCTGTTGCGGTGTCCCTGCCCTGATATTTTGTTTGCATATCTACAGTGTTTTTTTTGTATTCTTCAGGGCCAAGCTAATAAAATAAAATAAAATAAAATAAATAACATTTGTTGGCCGTCAATACCTATACCGACTACACGAGTCTGCGAACTGGACGTCTTAAGCTTATCGTATTAGGTGCATTTATTCATCGTGGCTAAACTTCGTCATGCGATGACATACACATCAGCTAGCACTTTCATGCTTTTTTTATTATTTCTAAAAAGGCTAGTCTTTTTTTCGCTTTTGCCTTATATCAATCTTACATTTCTGATACAGCTTCCGGTGGACAACATTGCATCTGCTATAGCCAGTATGATGGACGGCATTGAGGAGGTTCCGAACACCAGGAACAAGCGATCGGTAATTAAACTTCACATTTCTTTTTTATTTACACGCACAAATAATTTATTTCGCGGTTCTAAGACGCTTGTACATCAGCAATGAAAACCCTACGAGACCACAATTTAAAAGGGCAGGGTCACCAATAGTTTTGTGCTTCTTGAAGATGCAACAGAAAAGTTTGTGCCGATAGAAGTTCCCAAAGAATGAGCCATGCCACACTAATGTACGTACGACGTTGGAGGACTTCGAACGCGCGTAAGTTGGCTCGTAATGTTTCATTTTTGGTGCTGCTGAAACCGTTGTACCGCTATTAATCTGTCCTCCTACCTTTGCCGGCTCAAAATGTTTTTTTTTGCACTTCAGCGAGGATGCGTACAAAAATTAAATTAAAAATGATTTGCATGAACGAGATTGATCCTTTTCCTCCTCCACTTTCCAAAATGGAGTTTCAAAACCCTACTTAGAAACTGTTTTGAAAAATACGTTTGTTAGAAATATTTGAAATTAACTTCATTGTTTATTTACAGAGCGATGAACTGATGAATTCTCTGAAGAATGCGCTTGAGTAAGTAATACACCTATCAGTGTTATACCCCAGGGTTGGGGGGGGGGGTTGAGAGGGCAAGGGCGGTGGAGTTAGTGATACACCTATCAGTGTTATACCCCAGGGCTGGGGGGGGGGGGGGGCAAGGGCGCTTGAGTAAGTAATACACCTATCAGTGTTTTACCCCAGGGCTGGGGGAGGGGGGGGGGGGCAAGGGCTATCCTAGGGACTTTGATCAGAGAGGAAACTTATAAGTCAAAACACCCTTCCCTTGGGCCGCTTTTTTAGTTCACAGTTCTCTACTAGGGGCGACACTTTTTTAATAATCGAGGTGGCCAGAAAAAGTGTACTGACGCCAAGAGGAAGAACCTTCCGGATCAACAAAGATAACAAAGTTCAGTTTGCCGTAAACTGTCAACGCGGATCTATGTCCCCATCTCAGCCCATCTTCTCCCCCCTTTCCTCTTCGGGCGTAACAGCCAGTGCTACCTAAATTTTAGCCGCATTATTGTGTAGAAACAGGCAATGTAATTTGTGGCTAAATTGAGCTCAATTTACACTTTAATTTCCAGTAAAACGGTTTTCTAACAGTTTTTTGCTAATTAGCCATTAATGATTATTTACCAACTGTTTGTTTCAAGGGAAGAGGACCTCGAAGACGTTTCTGCCAACAACGTGGCCAGGTAAGACATGGATGACCTAAACTAAACTGCTAATGAAGTGCAAGTTAGAGAGGGAAGAAATTAAAGACCAAAAGGCCCCCCAACCTTTTCGTAATTGTCATTGTTGTAAATGTCTGTCCGAGATGCACTGAAAAAAAAAATGGATGAAAATTTAAAAAATTTAGGAAGTTAAGAAAGATGTGAACAGCGTTTGTGTGAGTTCAACCAATCAATCAAAATAAAATAATCGAGATTATACCGTATTTTTTCAGCAACTTAATCAGCGAATCAGAGGAAGAGTAATGACTCTTGGAGCAACTGCGACCCTTTGAGGTGAGAATACTGACTTTTTATTGCAAACCATAGCATTCAGGGAACTTGTATTGATCCACTACTGTTCGCTTTTCTCTTTCAGGTGACATCAACTGAAAGCCATTAACTCAGTCAATTTTTTTAAGTTCTGTAATTGCTGTAATTCATATAAAAGTAAAAATAAAGCTTCATTTTTGATGTTCACCACTTGAGATGTAGCTAAATTTGCTTCAGTGCTACTTTGATCATACATTCGCTTTGAAACGCAAACATTAAAATACAGTTTTAGCCTGCATATTACGAGGTTTCGTTTGAACAAAGAGAAGAACTCGAGGAGACTCGAACGAGGTTTCTCACGCCCTCCAAGGATCTTTCGTCCATACCAAAACGACCAAAAACCGAGGTTTTCGTAAATGCACAAAGATTAAAATGGCATCTTTCGGGACCTCCACCATAAGTGCGACAAGTAGGGCCAACATGATGGATCTCGAAATTTTGAAGCCGATGCCCTAACAAGACTATAAGTCACAAATTCACTATAACTTCAGCATCAAAAGACTACAGTCCACTACAGCATATACCACTCATAGTGGGAAATATAATTTTTTTCTTTCTTTTTCTACTTGTTTTTGACAACATGTTTATTTCCAGGCGCGCAAGTATTTTTTACATCCCTGTCATATATCTTACACTAATGTGCCGTGGCGACAAAGTTGAATCGCAACTAACAAAACTGTTAACATTCAACAACGGCGCCCAAGAAAGATAAAGAGATTCTCCAGTAATAAATAGAAGCGGCTTTAAGCAAGCCTAGCTCAAATAAAGTCATATAGTATGCTTATTTACAATCCGTCAAGTTAGTTCAGTAAGTTATGCACTTGATGCCGGGTAATCACGAACGCGCGTGAAGATTGTAACCAATTCTCTCTCTTCCTTAACTTACAGTCAGAGTTATAGTTTTGCTTATCAAACCTTGTTATTGTTTCTCTTTTGACTTCCCTATTGCCATCGTCGTCGTAGTATCGTACGGCCTCTAATTGGACGGCTGTGAAGGTAGATGGTGTGCCCAATGAAGTTCTCCGTTTGGTCATCCGCTGACCATCCTACACGACACAACTCTAGGAGCAAGTGACTCTGTTCTTGAAAACATATCGAACTTCTTTAAGTGTTAAGGAATTAATTACAATACAACTGCGACACTGGTCAAATAATTAACTTAATTTTTCTTTTTTTGTACATAGTTTCTCCATATATATTAAGTGTACGACTTTATTCTTAAGTATAGAGTATTTCAATTACGTTAAGCTTATGAACGCTACGCAGACAGACGCATAGCCTGCGTGGCAGGCGTTTGAAAGGGAAGGGAAAGGGGGTTTGGGGCGCGAGGGAAACGCGAGGGGCGCACGAGGAGGGAGGGAGGGAGGGAAACGCCTGCCAGGAAACCATTGTTTTCGCCATCCCGCCTACTAATTATGTATGCAAAAATAACGCAACTGTGAATGACTAGCTGTCAAATAAGTCTGGCCGCGATGCGTTTATTTAAGTCGTATTTCGCGTACTGTTTTTCTTTTGTTTTCCTAAAACAAGAAATCTGAAGTGAAAGGTACTATTAAAAAAGTATAAATGAAGTTGTCCATTGAAGGAAGAAAGTCGCAACCATGTGGCTTGTAAAATCAAGCATAAATCTATTACGTTTTTGCTGAAGGTATCGTGTTGGACTTCCCAACTTGCATGCAATGTTTGTCGGAGAAATTAATTACAAACACTCGAACTGGATCCTGTGTAGCATACAAAAGAACGGTGGTAGCAGGGAAAGAAGAGCTGAACTTCAAAGATCTACAATAAGGATAATTCTGCAATCAATGTTATTATTAAAGTAAGTTCCTGCCGGCTTTATAACGTCTATAACCAGCAAGAAGTTCGCTGGATTATCATGATTATAGATCATTTTGTCTTCAACAATCTGGTCGTAGCCTGCGTGGTAACCGTTTGAGGTCAAATAGCAGATGACAAGCACACATGCACAGGCAGCATGATTTTTCCTTTCTTTCTTCGAGTGAGTAAAACAAGCCGTTGGGAGACAAGACTTCTCAAAACCAGTCAGCAAAACTCATCTAGCTGACAGGTCTTTTCCATCATACGAGTCTTTTAACTGCTTTCTTCTATTCTCCTTTAAGGCTGAAATAGATGCCTTCAGTTTCTAATCGTTCTAAAACGATGAATTCCATACAGAAATTTCATCACGCCTCACTTACAACATATTTTTAAATGATTACTGAAAGATCGATTAAGTTGCTAAGTAGCGTGATGTTGATTTCAGCCAATCGGATTAAGGTATGAAGGCTCTGACTGACATGTTTTGAAGACGGACCAATCAGGATTTTAACATTCGCCCTGTGTATGTTAAAAACGAGAAAAACAATGGTCTCCTGGCAGGCGTTTCCCTCCCTCCCTCCTCGCGCGCCCCTCGCGTTTCTCTCGCACCTAAAACTCCCTTTCCCTTCCTTTCAAACGCCTGCCACGCAGGCTAACAGACGCAAGACGAAAGATCGGATCGTCCTTAGTCTAACGTCAGTTATGGCGTTCCCCCATTTCTGTGAACAAGGGCATTAACTCATGGATTGTAGCGACAAAATACAGTGATTTGAATGAAATAGTCTAACATCACGTATCTCTCACGCAGATGCTTTCCCGCGCTTGCCGCTTGGTGGATACACTTTTCCCGCGCACCAGTGTCCTTGCGTTCAAGCACAAGCGATACCGTAACTGTGCTTCTTGTGTTTTCAGCACTACGTAAGCTATTAAAATCAAAATCACTCTGCAGACTTGTAGCGTAGACTCTTAACGTTCATGAAATAACGTAACAGAAGCTGCTTTTAATGAAGTTCTCTTGCAAGAATATCAAATCTTTCTTTTCACTTCTCACTGCGCAGTACCTGCGCTGAGCAAGTTCATGACGCTACAAGGCATTGAGTTCTTGTGCCCTCCTGGGAATTACCGCTGAGTTTAAGGGTGTGCAGGCTCCCAAGATCAGCCACTAGCCAATCCATATGTGTTTTGTCGTGGACGGTGAAGTTTCCTGGACTTGCCCATGATAGTGGACGAGGCTAAGAAAAATGAGACAGGAGGTTGCAAAAAAAAATGTTACTATTAATTACTGATGCTTCCATTTTCCTTGCATGATAGAAAATAAGGAATCACTCAAAGTGTTAGCCAGATTAAGAAATACTATAGCTTTCTACAACTTATGAACTGACGAAACACATTGGCTTATTAAGAAAATTTCTGCTCTTTCTTTAGCTAATAAGGTGATTATTTTTTCTTGGACTTACTACCGGATTTTGTAGGCCTTGGAACTGGTTACACTTCTAGCTAAAGGTAGATATTATTCAGTAATATGCGCTAAACTTCTTTTTATCTAGTTGTAATTGGTTTGTTTCATTCAAGTTTGCTGTCAGTAGCTAAGTAAGTTAACAAATTTTATTTAAAGAAGTTCAACAGAAACAAGAATCTTTATAGCTCACCTTCTTATCGCGTCGACTGCACTCCACCTTTCTTGGAAACATCCTACAATAGTTCAAGAATGCGTTGGTAAAATGTGTGTTTCTCGAAAAGTGCTCGATCGTCAGTTAAAAGCACAACACAGTACTTACGTTCTGGACGCAACACTTCTTCTCCGTAACATCTTCAGTGTTTGTGTGCTTATTGGCGATTGCTGTAAAAGTAGCATATAAATTGGTAAACAATCAAGCAATGCCAACAAACAGCGGCTTAATTTATAGGATAAATTACTGATGAAACTACTGACGTTTCAAAGAGAATTTCTTGCTTCTTGGAACATAAACGAGGTGAAAGGATATTTAGAAGTTAAACGAAACTGCAGGCGGTACGTTACCCGGTCCTTATACGGCGTCTTCCCAGGTTTTCTCAGTCAATGCATTTCGGTGACGTATACGAGACGTAAAAAAAATAGCTCGCACCACGTGACCCGAAACGCATAATGAGGGGACTAGGAAAGGCGGCACGGGTCTCAAAAGAACAGAGGAGCGTGTGAAAAGCGTGCGATATTCAAGGTCAAACTTGATTGTAGACTCTATCCCCTGCACAGTCGAGCTCCCGAGCGATTGAAACCAAGGAATTATACCTCCGTTTAAGAACAAGGCTGGCTACAACAAGAAATTTTTATCTACACAAAAGACAAAGTACTCGTCAACTGACCCTCTTTTGCAACACGTCCTCGAATGATAAGTCGCTAAAATATGGATCTGTCTTCAAGGATTCCACACTTGATAACCTTAACGAGGGATCTTTCTGTAACAGCTGTTAAAGAAACATAAAAATATATCACGAGTAAAGCAATTTTTTCTTTCCAGCTCTTTAAAGGGACCTGTCTAGCGAGTGCGGAAAAAGAAAAAAAAAACATCGCAATACGTAAAGGCAGACGTGAAGGAAAACTTGAAAAAATGGTGTTAAAAAAAGTTCATAATTCTTCATTATGACGTTAAATGACTTAAGTTTCATTTTTCTTGAGAAAGTGAACGGCAAGGCTAAACAATTTAACTGTAACTATCTGAGCTCCGACGCGATCCTCTCCGAACTCGAGCGCGATAATTTCCCAAGCTGGCAAAGAAGTGGATATTTACATTTGCCTGTGTCCCTGCGGTCAGACATGATACTTGGACAGATCAAATACCAACGATCATCATTTTATACAAAGATGTACATAGTAAATTAATGTGTGTCTGACACGTTTTTTTTTTTTTTTGGACTTAAATGGTATGCTAGTGGGATATTAAAAAAGAAAAGTTATTTGCAGCTCTAAAACTCTCTTTTCCTAGTTAAGAAATTGGGTAAGGCAAAGCCAGTAAAAAACGATGCTTCGGACTTTTGTAAAAGAACAGACGACCAGAAGGATTTATAAAATGATATAAAATCAGTCGTACCTTTTGCATAATGCTCACAGCGACGCTTGACAGATCTGAAGGAAAGTTTAACTCGACAGCGCTGACCAACTTGTGCTGACTAGCGTGATCTTGAGTTGCAGAGTATGGATACTGAAAGTGGTGTTATAAAGTGCATTAAAAGTAGATTTTTATTTTGTCAAGGAAAAAAAAGGAGTTTATGTTCGTGGGCATAAATATGTATTGGGCCCGAATCAGACTCAGTTTAGCCCCCACCGCGACGAAAGCTGAGAAAACGAACCTACAGAAAAAAGGTAAAGAGTCCTTATTTTACGCCGGTAGCTCGAAATATGTCATCTGACTAATAAACCTGAGACAGACGGTGCGCTCACTCCTCCCCCCCCCCCCCTTCTCTTCATCTGTGCTGTGTTCCCTTTAATGGGTATTTAAACCTACTTCAAGTTACACGGAAACGAAAGAAGTCGAAAGAAGGATTTGTTGTAACACCTGGGAATCGAACGCGCACTATAACCAATTGCGCTAATCCTTCCTCCTAAAACTTTGAAGGACGAATTTTGACACTCAGGAATCTCACCTTTCCCACCAGAAGGATATACATGACCACACCTAAACTCCACCAATCAACTGCATGAGTATACGTTTCTCCACCCAGGATTTCAGGAGCTACAGAAAACGAAACGAGAACGAACACTTTACCACACAGTTAAATGTTAATCCATTTTTTTTCGATGCACCTGAGGGGAGTTCGTTCGGACTTAAGTCGATTCAGCCGACGTGTATTTGTCGTTCTTTACGCCTGGAAAGTCGGATAAGCTAATAAAAGTGAAGTTGCCATCTAAAAGATGTGTGAGCCTGAGAGGTGTTCTTGGATGTCAACATTCAGTTTTTCCCTTCACTATCCCAACGTTGTTATAAATAAAGAAACTGCCAGTCTTGTAAAAGCGTATTGTTCTTACCCATGTACTGCAAGGTACCACAGATGGTACGGGTTCGTTCCCGCGGTTTCACTAACTTTGACAGACCAAAATCGACCAGCTTGACGTGTCCTACAACAGTGGCGAAAATCTTATTCAAGACAAACTCTCCCTTCCCTAATGTGCGACACTAAAAACCTGATTTTTTTTGTATAACGCGTAGAGAAAAAAAACTTTTGTATGTTTCTATATGAACTGTAAGTAATGACGAAACATAACCATGGTAGAACAGAAACTAAAAAGCCTGCGAGAATTATTAATTGGACAAATTATATAGCAAAGAAAAAAATTAGAATTGACCTTTGCCAAGTTGACTACAAGTAAGTTCGAGCCCTGTTTACAACGTCAAGTATCCGTTTTTGTTTGAAAACAGAGACTTTTCCCCTCCAGTTTGGCCTACCACCTCACGTATTCGGTGAAACGGTCACCGAAAACGCATCTTTTTCAAAACGCTCTCCAAAGTGGAGATTTTTGAAAATGCCGGGTTTTCGTTTTCGCGTGGATGTCATACATCATACAGCGAATGCCCTGCGAGGCATAAAATCGTATTTCCATCGTTTTAGCGTTTTTATGTGGACGGGCGAAACTTTTCGAATACGCTACATGCGAACGCGTATTTCTTCGAAGAGGAGAAGAAAAATCTCCGTTTTCCACCTAACCTGAAAAATCCGGATACGAGCGGATGACGCAGGTGGGCTGCATTTTTCTTTTACGGGGTGGGGATGGGGGTGGGGTTGGGGAAAACAAGATCAGAATCTTACCTTCTTCATCTAAAAGAATATTCTCCAGCTAGGAGGAAAAATTTAGGATAAAAGGTGAGTTTTCAGAAAAATAGACCTACCGTTTCAGGTAGAGAGAAAAAACAATATTCTGGATAAAGGAATGTGCCATTTGAAAAATAAGAAAGGCTTACCTTTAAATCCCTGTAGATTATTCCTGATTTGTGAAGGTAATCTGCAAATAGAAAGACATATTACAAATGTGAAATCATGAAAGTGCAGGTACAGTGGAGCATCTATTCAAGGGACACCTCCATTCAGGGGACACAAAATTTGGTCCGGAAAAAATGTTCGCATAATCTTTGTATCTGTTACCTCCATTATTGAAATTTTAGTTCTTCCACAACATGAGCAATTTTATCCGGAAGGTCTTTCTGTGTTTGCTCCTTTCTCTTTGGAGTTCTACTTAAACTATAAAGTTAGCATTGAAATTCAGGGACTTTCCAGCACTGACTGCAATTTTCAAGGACTTTCAAGGTGCACGCGAACTCTGTTGAAAAGACACCTTTAATCATGGTAAGGGGACACTTTTTCTGGGTCTCAAAACCCAGGTTAAAGCTCCGTTCAGGGGACACCTTGCTACTCAAACCGTGACTGACCACAAAGAGGGTTGACAAGTTAAAGTGTAAACTGAACTGATCACAATGATGACAGTTTTCACAACATGAACAATCTGTCACTTAAATCGATGCACTGCAATAATAATTATTGATAGCCTGTCTTGCACATGCAATTTAACCTTGGTTAGTAACATCAGTGAAGCAGTGCTGATATCCTTGTTCTGGGCCCTCAACAGAATTAATGAATTAGGGGAAGTGCTTTTTGAATTTCCCTACATCTTGACTGGCAAATCGACAATGGCCTTTTTAAAAAGCTAATCATGGCACGTACTCAAATCCTTGTACACAGGTGGGCCCAAGAACAAGGATTTTGGTGCTGTTTCGCACATTCCAAGACAGAATTACAAAAAATACTTTCTTCATTGGTTAATTAATTATTTACAAACCCTAGCCCAATCTCTCTTCAAGGAACACCTATTCCGGGGACAGTTATCTCAGATCTCGAGGGTGTCCCCCCTAAATAGAGGTTTCACTGAACTTAAAACATTTCTTGCACACCAAGAAAATATTCTTACATGCAATTATCCTGAAAAAGTAGACAAGACAATTTTTGAGCCCTGCTTCTGCTATAAACTTGGTCTAGACTTAAGCCATTTGTGTCTGAAGTTTTTCTGACCCCAGGGTCTGGAGTTCATTGTTTTCTTTTTTGTTATCATTTCCATCTTTGAAGAGTGGTTCAGGTCTGAGGTACAAAAAACAGGGCAGAGAAAATTACAAATATTAGCCTGGAATAGAGTATGAGGGTTACAGGAGGCATGGTACAAAGCCCAACTAAATTTTCCAGGAATCTCTCTTCCCCTTCTCCCACCCCCTTTGGTAAGTGAGTGATCTGTAAACACATTTCCTTACCTAGAGTGATAGCTAGCTCAGCAGAATATAACGTGACTGTTTCATTGTGCAACTTCTTTTCCTGACGCCATAGTGTGTAGAGATCACTACCGTCAACAAAATCTGACACTAAAAAGGGGAGTTTCCAAATGATTATTTGCCGAAAATAACTGACAGAAATTATAAAACTTGACGTACAAGTAACTGTTAAGGTTTGATTTATTGATTGACTGGTTTGTTTTTGTCACATATTACAGGTCAAATATACTTAGAATAGTTTATATATAAAGATGGTGGCAGGGAAGCCTGAACTGGAAGCCTGGGGCTTATATGGGGTTCAGGCTCCCCCTGGATTAGTTTAGGTACATTTAGTTCTACGTACCAATGAAAAGATTGTGTTTAGTCTGCCACGTGTACCAAGTTTTGACAAGAAATGGAAAGTCACCAAGTTTTGCCTGTGTGTTGATCAAACACAACTGTCAGTTTATATGCTCAACATAATTGTCCCCTAAAATCATTATTCATGATCAAGATGGAGAGTTCAGTTGGCTATGAGAGTAAACAAATTGATAACCTCAGGGAAAATGCTTTGATCAACTACTTCTTTAAAGACTTGAATGGAGATCAGTTTCGAGAAATTTTATACCTGTGGAACTTGGGGCTTAAACGTTTTATGCCTAGAGCTGAGAGGTTAACTCCCAAGGGAAAGTAGCAGGGATTTTCTTTGGAAAAATGGAATAAGACCCCAAAAAGAGACCAATCTGAGCATGGCTCAAGTTTTGCTTCATCCCAGATAACATTTTACAACAGATTGTATCGTCATCCGTTTTGCCAGGAAACTCCCAAAGGAAAAAAATGCAAAAAAATAGAGACTTCATTTAACCCTGGTGGAAATAAACATGCCTTTAATGTTCAAAAATGCTGTTTCTGTGATTAAAAAAAAAAGTATTCCCCTTGATAATTTTTTCAAGACCTTTTTGGTAAAAGAGGTGAAGGTCACACGTCGTACCTTCACACTCCAGGTCAATATCTATGTTGAAAGTTCACTAACCTGAATAATTGCTTCATCTTTACATTGCTGTACAGCATCTTCTTTGATTATTTCCGCTTTATTAAGCACCTAATGGTGTAGATCAGATCAATTGACAAAAACAAAAAATTCTAATTGTAATCAATAAAATTCATCAAATCAACGATGGCTTGATCATCACTTTGACCACTTTTCTCCACTGTATGCACCTGATGCAATAATTTTGAGAAACAAATTCAGAAGAGTGGCCACCAAACACCATCCAACTTAAGGCAGGAACTTTAAAAGAAGTATAACGTTTCCAACACTCCTCTTGCACAACAAAAAAAAGTAAGTAAAGCTATCAGATTTTAATTTAAAGATACCTTAATAGCATATGGTTTGTTGGTTTGCTTGCTTTTCACTTGAAGTACCTTAAAAAGAAAAAAATCTATTTATTCCACAGTCTAAAATGAATGTACTTTTGGACAAAAAAGAAAAAAATAATGTACAGAAATGTTGAATCCATAAAATGTAACAAAAATACTGTTTTTTTAAATGCACTTTTGTTCATTTCTTTTTAGGCAGTTGATTCATATGTAAAATAGGTCAACCACATACAGACAGGTAGTCTGCAAAATACTGTAAATACTGAAAAATTTGCATAAAGAAAGCACTAGAATAATATTAGTGGAATACAAGTAGACATATAAAGTTAATTTCATTTTTCTCATAAATACATTTGAGGTATTTGCAAGCACACAAAATTAAAAATTATTATTATGATATTTCCAGCAGCAACAGAACCTGGTATATTTTTCATTTTTCTATATTTCAAGTAAGAAATTTTAAAACAAAGGATGAGCTTTTGCCAAGGTACATTTATTTGGTATAAGCTTGTTTACCATTACATAATAATTGTTGTAACTTAACCTCAGGGTTAAATTTCTCTTGGGAGCATTTAAAAGCAAAACACAAACTTACATAAGCAAATGCACCTTTTCCAACAGTTGCCAGAATCTACAAACAAAGATATGTCAAAATCCTAAAATTTATTATCTAACATTACTTCTATGCACATTTGAATAATTTAACATCGTGAATTTTTTAGTTTATAATTTGTAACAAGAGGATAAAAATTGTAAAATAAAACCAAAACTTTAAAAAATATAATATGATTTAGTACATAAACAGAATTTTTGTGTCCCTTATAAGAGTGTGATTTTTAGTCCATATATACATACCTGAGTACATAAAGCTCTCAATCAGTTTTATGTGATGTATGAATGACTTGACTTATTCTGCATGCCTTAATTTACATAACTATTTTTTAAAAAAATTTTGTCCCTTTTTGGCAAGTGCAGCGGGGTTTACAGATATGATATCTTAGCATTTTTTAAATGTGGAAATTGTGTGATGGATACTTGTGATGACTGACTCCCTCCAAGCAGCCATAGCTTGTCCCACTGTTGGAGTTGGGACAAATGCATATTTTATGTTTATAAGGTTCATGTATGCAAAATGTGCTTTTCTTGTATATCTGTACAGTCGACCACTCTTAACAGACACCTTGCTGAAATGAAAATCTAGAGTTGGTCCCTGCCTTTTGGTTGACTCTTTATAAGACAGACATCTTTCTTAACCAGACACATATGCCTGTCCTAAAGGTGTCCATCCTCGAAACTGTGCTATTCAAATAAAATGGAGATTTTTTTGCTTATGTATGCAAAAAGCAAACAAACAAAAAAGCAAGGTCAGTACTTATGAACCAAATAATATTTCATTCTCAATCTAATTTCTTGCTGTTTAAGCAAAAAGGAAAAAATACGTTTTTGCCCACAAAATTTAATAAGAACAAAAACAGAGGTGGTGTTTATCTACTAAACAATTCTATTTTCATTGTATTATTTGTTGCTTATTTTATCAACATGCTGTACTTGCTTGTTTCAGTTATCCAACAATTAGCTTCTTTTTCACTTTAATAATTTATGCAAGATTATAGAAAAAGTGCTTACATTTTACTCCATTGTTGTTTGCATACCTTTTGTGCGTTGTGGTTTAATTTCTCCCGCTGAGAACGTGCAGTTCATACAAAAGAACCTACCGCGGATTTAAATGCCCGCCCATTTTAAAATAAGATCAAAATCGGTAACTTTCACAACTTTCCGCAACCGGAGATGCTTCTGAATTCAAGGAAATTAACAACACTGTCATGGAAATTAAGCATACTCTCAAGACCGCTCTAACACGGAAAGCAAAATATCGCTGTATATATATATATAGGCAATAAAAGATTGCTAATAAAAACTAAAAACTTTAATAAAAAATTCAATGACCCTTCTTTGTTCAGTATTTCCATGTCGAGTATCACGCGTAGGTTGTTTATTTCAACACCAGACCACTTCTATGATTTGCGGTTTTTGTGTCATGGGCATCCACCAATTTCATATTCAATTTAATTAATAGTCAAAGTCGGTTTCTCCCAAGGCAAATTTACCACGTTCTGCGATATCGGGTCGATTTTCAGAATTCAGGAAATAGTTTTGCTTTAAGTCGACAACATCGGCTAACGGATAAACCTTAGACTTTTTCTATGACAAATAATATTCATGAATATTGATATTCAAAACAGCCGACTTTGGGACAGCAGCGTGATTTTTAACAGAATTAAAACTGTACCGTATATGCTGCAAGTTTGCAAAATTGCTACAAAATATGGAAACAAATATTTTCTGACGGAAAATAAAAGTAGAACTGTGAGGGCAATGCTCTCTTTTTGACGTTCCCAATTTTAGAAAGTCTCTTGGTTTCCAAAAAACTGCCATGACCTTATTCACAATGAAACATTGCCAAGTACAAGCAAACAGTTGTACTGAAAATGTGTGCTCCTTCGTTCATTATTCAAGTGCTTATACCCACCAGAGGCTATTTTAAATTTATATTTCTGTCAACAAACCTCAAAATCGCTGATCTTGACTGGTTGCTTGGAATCGTACTCTGGCAAAAATACAGCTTCACTGAGGGGAACGGGCCAGGGTGTCTTGTAGGAATAGTTCCCCGATTCACTGTAGCGCCTTCGAATCGACCCATGACTAGCACTTCGTAGAAGCTGAGGTTTGGACGAAGACCACGTTTCTGGTTTTTCCACAGCTATACTATGAGGTCTTTTCCGAAGCTTCTTTCCTTGCACCGAACGCCGTCCGTGTGTGTTCCCCATTTTTGTTACAAGAAAAACATCAGCTTGCGATCATGTGGAACGATCGAGTCGCAACGTGTTTGCGTGAAAAATGCGGGAAACGCTATAATTTTAGCGGGAATTGAAAAGTTCCCTTTTCGCTAAATTTGCGAGTAAATTTTCATGCAAAAAACTTAGTTTTTGAGTATAGTCAATCTTTTAGCAACAACACACGCATCGAAATAAATTAAATGCATGTAATTCTAGACAAACCGTCGCTGACAATTGCTTGACATCTCTACATTTACAAATGTAATGACAAATTTTATGTTATGGCGCGCTCTTACAGGAAAGAGCCTGGTGACTACCAGTGACCATATATGGTAAGTAGAAAGAGCGTGCTTCATACGGGATCTTTTGAACACAAGATGGATGGTCTGGCGGGTTATGATTCAAGTTCCTCCACCGAAGACGACAAAATTCAGCACAAATTGGCCCCCAAAGAGGTACGAAATGTCCGTTTAAGATGCATTTATAAGTTAACATTGTTTCTTTGCCATCATTACGTTGTTTTATTGCGTAGAAAGGGTGGCATTTGCGCTGATTTGTATCAAATGCATAATTCATGATGTTGCATTTTGTGGTGGATGCACAGGCCACAATTGAGTTTTGCTGCAAAGGAAAACGTACTTAATTAAAGGATACGGCCATCAAAAAATCCTTGCTCTGGTGGCTTAACTTATATTTAGCTTCACTGAGATAAGATCTTGTTATTTATCAGTGCTTACGCCAAAAACTGTCACAGAAATTCAGTTGTTTTTAGATGGTCAAAAATAAGGCCATCAAGCTTACATAAAGACTCCCACCCTTGTGTACGGTTTCGATTTCTTTAGGAGCGTACTACTTTTAACTTTACCAGTGAAATAGCTCGTTAACTTGTGTTTCATTTAAGTGACGGTATTTGATGGTTTATTTCAATTTAGAATTACTTTTGGTGAAACATCAAACTGTCTAGCTAACCGGAGACAGGTAGGATTGTAATTTGCCTTCAGTTTCCTGACATGGCTATCCCAAGAAAATGTTTTGTGTCCACTTAAATCAATTAAAAATCTGTTTGCATATTTTAAGTTGTTTCTCAATTTTATTTCAGATTTTTTTATTCTTGTTTTACAATAACTTTGGTGTGACCGTAAAATCACATAATTTATAATCCTCACGAGAAGCTGAACTAGGAGGAAGTGAGCTTATCCAAGAATATAAAGACTATGTTTGCAGTTGAATTATTATGGCCAAAATTTCAGACTATTTACTTAGTTTTGATCTATTTTAGATTGCTGCACTGATTTTTTTCCAACTAAAACATTTTCAGGATGGCTTTGATTAAGGTTCTTTGGTTTCACAGTGCTGTGGTTTGTTGTCCATGTACACCAAAGTAATAGACCCCTCATGGTTTTTTCAGGCTTTGATGAGTTTCGGCCGGCAAAATTCATGAACACCTCTGGAAAGAGGACATTCAAATTATTAACCTTGTCAAGTTTGTATAGTGGGGAAAATTTGTGCCTGCACCTTTTAAATGTCTGTTAATTTATGCGACTTTGAGAGTTTTTACCAGAAAAATAAAACATTAACGCATACTGTCCAATTACTTAGATATTACTCATGCTGTCCCATTATACTGTCGTATTAATGCTGAAATCAGGACAGTTGATTGCCAATCAGATTTGAGAATTTTGTTATAGTTATGATTATACAAATAAATATTTTATTTAAAGGTACACTTTCTAGAGGTGTCAACGGATTTTCCGTAGCTGGTCCATTTCAAATGTTGAAAAAAGAAAACCATGGAAGGTCTTTTAACTTAAAGTTTTTATGTGTTAGATGCACTAAAGTACGATAGCTCTAAAGTGATAATTATGAACTTTTCTCAGTTATTGTTAGAAGGCAGTCATTTATAGTAGATTGAATACTTTGTCCACAGATGTCTGATCAGGATACACAACATTACACCTCTGTCACTGGCATGGAGAATGAACGCGTGAGTCAGGTCGATGCACCTCCTCTACCAGAAGAACAACATGAGGAAAAGGTGGATCTGGCAACAGAGCCATCACAACCCTCGCATAAAAGTAGAAGTTCTCCCAGTAGTCGTCGCAGAAATTACCGCAAGAGGTCTGCTTCAGAATCCCCTGAAAGATCCCCTAATAGAAGATCTCCAGACCACTCACCTTCGTCACACAGACGAAGAAGAAATTCAGATTATAAAGGTAACTTAAGTGGCTTTTTGTTTATTGGTACTACTCTGTTTAAAACTGTTTTTTCCATCATATTATACAATCCACTGTCAACAATGTAACATGAATTATGCAATAATGTGCTTTGGATGAAAAACAGTTATAACCAGATTTTAGGCTGCTGGATTTATAACACTTTGACTCTTATCCCACAAACACTTGGGTTATGCAAGGAAAAAGTGGATGGGGTTAGTTAGGGCAAGAAGGTTAGGGTAAACTGTGATGAAAGCTGTTAAGAAAGGGGAATGAACAAAGATCATTAAATTATTAGTTTGTCACACTAAAAGTGAAAAGAAAATGATTCCTTTTCAAGGTTGTGCTCAAAGAAAAATTAAAAGCAGTGATCCTGTCAAATCTAGGTTGCCTAGCATATGACTTTTATGAAGAAGAAGAAGAAAAAAAATGAGCTTTCCTAATTACACAAGAACAAAGACCATAGCACTACTAGGGCACAGCCCTTCTGTTGGTATAATGGACCCTTCCAGGTTTTTTTTTAAATCTTTTGACATGGACCAATAAGAGAAAATCCATTAACACCACTGGAAAGAGCCTGTTAAATTTAGCGAAATTGCCAGGTTTGAAAGTGATCTGTCTTAAGTGAGTGCAGATGGAGCTCCACATAGTTGTGAAAATTTGCAGACGTTTGTATGGTGGGGAGCAAGTTTGTACCCCCCATCCTACAAACATCTGTAAAATTTCAAACATGGCGTTTTTACTAATTTTAAGGCACTCTTTCAATTGGTGTCAATGGATTTTCCCTAACTTGTCCTTGTTTAAAGGTGGAAAAAAATGTTAAAGGGTCTATTATTATAGATCCACGCTGATGAAAGGGTCTGACGTCTTGTTTCCTTCAGATGACCGAAGGCGTCGTAGAAGAAGTAGAAGTCGGAGTAGGAGCAGGAGCAGAAGCAGGAGTCCAAGGAGAAGAAGGAGAAGTCCAAGTCCAAGAAATGTGAGTGATGCATGTATCTGTTGTGGGTCAATTTAGTCCTTGGTTCAGTTTTTTTCCCTCTTCGTTTTATAGCTCATTGTAGTACATTAACATACTTCGCAAAAAGTAAAATAGATATTAAACCAAGGATACAACTGAGTCACAAGGTTATGGCTCGTGTAAAGGAGCAAGCATGTAATTTGGAAACTGTGTTGCTGAATGATTGGGGTTGGGGAGAGGGGTATCAACTAGTTTGATAAGATAAACTTGAAGGGACTGAAAATCGTACATTAAACGTAAGTGCCACATTGTAGCTTTTCAGAGAGTGATCTACCTAAAGGGCAAGCATTGGACATGCCAGCTTTTGAATCTGAGTCTTTCCAATGGCAAATTCTTATTCTCAACACAGTTGTAGCTAGTTGCAAAATTTCAAAAATGCATGTGGGCCTCATAATCCCCACAGACACTCCCTTTTAATACTCTTAAATACTAGTGGCAGTGGTTGTTTCCAGTAGTTCCAGTGCAGTCCAAATAACAACAAAATATTGTTCCTTTACCAAATACATGTAACTTAAGGTGGTTAAGGTGACAAATTTTTTCTTATGAATAATGTGATATTTGACGCATCAGATCTAGGCCTTTTTGTATTTACTATCCTTTTACTGTAGTTGTTATTTTAGCTGTACAAAGAAAACTAAATTTTGTTGGTAGCTATTTCAAGTCGGTACTAAGGCCATTGCCCTTAAAATTACTAATTGCCTACTTTTTGTGTGGGCTTTTGGCCCAGTCTATGCAATTTGTTTTCATTTAGACATACTGTACGTAACAATAAATTCTACAGCATGTAACAACAAAACACCTTACAATAATAATTTGTAGGGTGATTTGTTGTTTTTGTCATCATCATCTTCATTAACACCTTGTGCTAGCAAAGTAATAAGTAGGACTCAGAAGAAGTATGTTAACTTCAGTGGAATTGACTCAATGCTCTTCCCAGTTTTCATGTCATGTTTTACTGGTGTAGCTCTTGCAAGTCAAAATGAAAAGCAGGTCAAAATGGTTCCATCCTTGGTTGATTATCAATTTCCTTTGTCTCCTACATGTAGCCATGACTGTACATGATCTTCTCAAACAAATTAATAATTTTCGTTAAGAAAATACAAAGGAAATTAAAGTTTAATAATTGTTGGGAAATCAACTGAAGAATTTCTCAGTCTTGCATTCTTAATTTCTCCTTCCAAAATCATTTTGTTCGAGAAGTAATATCAAGCATTTAACAGTGTTTTGTCACCATATAAAACACCTCGAAGTTCATCAAAAATACTCTGCTGCACATTGTATTTTCAACTCTCTTCTCACTGTTTCATCTGGTGATGAAACACTGCGTCTCATGCTTGATATCTTACATCAATAAGAATTATTTGAATGGTCTCCAGACATGAAAATATTTGCCACCAGAAAAAAAAACTTTGCATATGATATTAGGAGATAAACAGGAGACAATTTGTAATCGAAATGGCTGCCCAACTATGACAGTGGAATTTGGAGTCATGCGCACCATCTCAAGGCTTAATACCCAGAAAGCCAGTATGAAGGAGAATAGAATAATTCTATTCTCTTTGGCATTAATTAATATCCTGGCAAATGTTTCATAAACACATTGTGACTTTAGAAAGACGGTAAAAATGAATCTGTAAAAGCAAAATGGCTAGGCACATTTTTACTGCCAAATACGTGTCGCCATTTGGTGACTTACACTGCAGTTTTAGTTGCCAAATTTTTTTTCTACTTACCATAGTGACAAATACTCACAGCTCAGAATGCTAAAAGTACCGCTCTTGCATGCATGTGAAGTCCATACCTGTGACTTTTCTATTATTTTAATATCAATTCTCTTATATTTGTCAAACATGTCCACCAAAATAATTTTACCATTCCTGTTGTTGTCAATCGTGTTCATTGGCATCTGCTCAGCAACCTACTTTTGTTGTCGGGCGAATAGAAAATACATTGTAGAGCACTTTGCTGAGTGAAATGGTTAACAAAATCAGTGTAATTTTCTTAAAACGCGATTTCCAGGTGGTTGGAACAGTGCTTTATTACTTTATACAAGTTGAAATCTTTTAGCTAATAAAGTATGGTACATAAACATGTAGCATTAGTGGTGTGTATATGTATGAGTTTGGTTTGTAACTATTATTAGTGAGAGAGACAAAGTAGGGGAAAGTTCATCCTGACACTGCTAATCTTTCTTTGAAGTTGATTCACATGATGGACTTAGGGCCTGAAGTGAATGGGCGCCTGTCAACACTGTTGTGGAAAATGGAAAAGCTTCTTGAAAATCAGGAAAAAGTTCTGAAAAATCAGGAAAAGCTTTTAAAGTTCATGGAACAACAGCAAGCTCTACAATCGTCAGCAACACTTGTGTCCAGAGAAAGAAGGTTGGTAAATGGTGTGAGAGGCAGAGATCTTGAACATTCTAGCACAGGTGAATTGAGAATTCCATCAAATCTTCTAGAATCTATTGGACATTTTACTAGTGAATCAGTTAGTGGTGTGCATCATTCAACTGTATCTGGACCTAGTCGCAGTCGCAAATTAACAAAAGCTACCGTAAAGAAACTGGCTGGGTGTTCTACGAACCCAGTGGACACTAGTGACTCTTCACAGGATCCTTCAGTGTCTATTCATGATTCTGTGAATGTTGTAAGTGAAGTGTCAGTGCCTCTGAAATACAATGTACCAGTGTATGTCTCTCCTGCTGAAACTGAACTTGATTCAGGTGCTGTCAACTGCAACGACAGTAGTAACATGACAGAGGATCACAGTGAAAGCGCAAACGGTGTTGATCGGGTGAAAGACCTGTTATCCTGGGCAGAGAAAATTCAGAAAACAAGTTGTTCCATAGGGAATTTCAGTGTGAACCTTTTGAAGGCATTGTTCACAAAGGAAGAAATGTTAAATAGAAATTGTTCTGGTACTAGAGGAAAAGGAGCCCTGGACAGTGGAAAGCTTGATATAATAAAGTTTTGTGCTTTTAAACTTTACTGTATACCTGATGCTGAGCAGGAGTCAGTTTGGAAGCAAAAGTGTGTTATTTCTATTGACGAGTTTCTAAGAAGAGGTAACAGATCCAGAGCTCAGAATAGAATAGAGCAAAAAGATGCTCCTGTTTTAGCTCCTCTAGATTCATCAATTATTGTTGAGATTACAACCCAAGATGTTAAAGAAAATAAGAGTGATAGCAGTGAACTATCTTAGGCCTGAAGGAACTTACTTTGAAAAACACTTTTCTCACAGTCTATCAAGTAAAGAAAGTTTTACAAATTTTGAACTATATTAGGATTTATAATCACCTGTAGAAAGATTAACCATTACATGTAGTTAAGTTTTGATGCTGAGTTCTATTCTCTTGGAATCCAAAAGACTTTTCTTAAGCATCTTAATAATATTGCAAGTTTTGTAAGTATAGAGAAATATGACAAGGTAAACAAGGCTTCTTGTCCACCTTCTTAGAACTGTCATTATTTTGCATGTAGAAAGCACAGGTTGGTGAAAACAAAATTATTCTTAGCCCAGATTAAAGGAGTTACGTCACGATTGTTTGGCATTGCTTGAAAACCCTAAAAACACATTAGAAAAAAATAAAACCCCAAAATGATGGTTCATGTTTTATTTAAAATCACTCTACAATTTTACCTCCACTATAAGACAAGTTTATGATGTGGGTTTTCGATGGCCAGGGTGGAAATGGATTGCAGCTTGAAAAAAAACTGGTTTAGCTTTTTCAAGGATAAAATAATATGGAACACACCATGGCATAGCCCCTTTCAAGACACAGGACATTCACAAAGGTATCCTTAGCTAGGATATGCTGTAAGCATTTTTACTTAACAATGGACGATTGTTTGACGCAATACTGTCCAAGACTTAAAGGGGCTGTGTCATGCTCCATGTCTTTGCATCAATTGAAGTCCAAAAAGAGTGGTCCTAGATCACATTTAGGCATTGAAACTGATTCCTGTCATCTGTTACTACAGGTGGCAAGGATTGACTTGGATTGAAACATGAAAAAATTGAGCCAAAGTTTTGTGAATTTTAATGCTATGCCCGCAAAAATCACCAAAACATTATTATGGTTAGTGCTCCCTGATGAAATTTGTTTGGTGTCTTCTTGGTATACAGCTGTAACTCTACAGGAGCATATGATTTGTGTATGGGTAAAGGAATTACTTTATGACTTAGGCACAGAATTGATCTAAAACAGCAATATCCTTGTGACATAGCCCCTTTAATTCAAAGAGCCATTTCAGAGCACAAGATCTGTGTGAGTTGTTCAAATACACTGTCTCCAGTAGGGTACTTGAGTCTCACCATCCCAACCAAATTACTGTGTAGAAAGGCTTTCTGAATCTGGCCCTTGGTTACAATCGAAAATCAAAGAAATCCCTTCAAAAAGACAGCAAATAAAGTCCTTACTTTTTTGTGTAAAGTAGGGTAAATAGGTACTGTAGCTGGTGCATTTTTCCTTTAAACAGTGTTACGTGGACATGAAGCCTTTGTGATTATTGCAATATCTATAGCTTGTACTGTGTGCACAGAAAAGATCAGAGAGGCTCTTTTTAATGCTTTGCATTAGTGGCCATATTTCGTGAAGCACTTGTTGTAAAAGTGTATCTCTTTAGTTTGCAGTTTGCGCTTGCACATCTGTGCAGCAAACAACCCTCTAAATGGTAAAAAAGAAATTAACATGTTTGTTGACAATAAGCAGATACATCTACTTCTATAGATAATTGACTTACATATAATAATCAAGAATAATGTTGAAAAGTGGATAAATGTTGGTAGTTATAGTATTGCATTTCTTGTGGAGTTGTAGATCCACATTTGTCATATTCTTTCCTGTAATTATGTTCACATCTTGTGCATGCTTTATCTGTATAGAAGTCACCTTGATCAAGTCTGTTTTAGGATTTTTTTTGTAAACAGTTCGTTTTATTTTTTTATTTTTTAGTGCAGGATATTAGCATTGTAGGCTATTGTAGCACCGTACATGTACTTGAAAGACTTGTTTTGGTAATTTTATGGACATGCTAAATTCCTATATCACTGTACATCCATTTTTAGTTAATAAAGGCTGGACAAGTTTATTTTTAGGTATTTGGACTGCACTGGATATTTAACTGGAAGTTTTTAAAGAAACTTCTTTCATTTTTGAACATGAAGATCTTGTTACTGTAAAATTTTAACTGTTGATAAATGTGCTGAAGTGTGGATGGCAAGGATACTAAAGCAAATCCTTTTAACTTTTTATACAGTAAATATTGAATCTGGCCAGGCCAAGTTAGCAAAAGCAGAGTACCATCTATGTGGTATCAAGTTAACCAATAAGCATGACAAACAAAGAAAAAGTTTTTCAATCCTATTTTTTTCCTTTTTATTTATTTATTTTACACACGCTTGGACTCAATTCTTGGCAGATCAACTTTGTACCCATAGCATTTTTGTTCACTAGTACACTGTCTATACCAGTGTAATTTCTTGGCTCTTGTTTTAGTTTGGAAAGTCTGTAAGAATAGAGACATCCTAGTTTAAAGTTTATACACTTGCTTTGAATTCTTTTAAGAGTATTTCAGAGTATTTTTCATAAGACCTAAAATGATAATAAGCAAAACACCCAAAAGTCATCTAATGCAAAAAATACCACCAGCAGTGACTTTCACTGTCCTTAGGAGTATGGGTAAAGTATCTTGGACTAAGGATGGGACAGTAAGGGTACTCTTCTATTTAACACTGTTTGATAACTCATATTACATTAGTCAACAAATGACCAAGACAGTGGAGGGCGTTATGATGAGTTTGGTCGTGACTTGCATCCTGAGTCACGCAGGGGTATCTCAGAGGTGAGTGTTCTGTACTTTATAAGTCCGTCTGTAAGTACAGTCAAGTCTTGTCTAATGAGCACCTCCAAACCCCTAAACACAGACACTTAGCCATGGTCCCAGTTATGTACAAACACTGCATTTTAAGCCTTCCATGGACACCTCCACTTGGCATGAGTGCTCCAACAGTAAATTTGTTCCTGTGTAATCTGGACATTAGCAGGATCCAATTTTGTTGTCCATCTTGAAGAGTTATAATATGCCTCATTCAGAGTGCAGTTACACTGCAAACCTCTGCTTGAAAGCATTGTTGGAGTTAAAATATTTTCTCATGTTAAATCAGCCTTTTCCTAGGCTACCTCTGTTAGAACCTTAGCAAACAGCTAACCCCAATGCTTGAAGTGTGTAAAAATGCTCATCCAAGTCTTGTTTTCCAACCCACAACAGTATTTATTGAAATTATTTTGTCAACTCTTCTTTGAACAAAATTAATGCTCTTTTTTTTCTTGATTTGACTTTTCCATTAAAACAGATACCTCTCTAAATCAAACACTTACGGGTCACCATGGTGCTTTTCCCAGAGGGGTTTCTCTTAGAGTTGACTGTAATTTTTACAAGTGTTGTGTCCTCTCGAGTGCCTTGATGGGGCATTAAAAGGGGTGACTGAGTAACTGTATCAGCCTTATTTGGATTTTCAGAATTGACAGTATGTCAAACAAACTAAAAAAATCAATATGTGCTGCAATGGTGCTTTTTTAACGGTGGAGCTGTTTCAAGTAAAGAGTTATGGCAGGGTGCAAAGAAAGTCACTTTTACAGCCTACCATTCAGACAAGCTGAAGCTAACATTTACTAGCCCAAACATCATTCAACTAGCCCCAAAAACGTTTTGAGGAGCCGATTGATTTCACAGTTCCTCTGTAATTTGGATTCCTCAAAAAACTTCACTTGCCCGTCGGGCAAGTTAATAACAGAATACACTAGCCTGATAGCCAAACCCACTAGCCCTGGGCTATCGGACACTACTTTCTTTGCACGCTGTGTGGTAACGTTATTTTTGTCAATTTGAAATTAAATCCCGTTGATAACATACTAACCAATTTTTTCTGAAGGCTGCAACTATCTCTCTTTAGGAAAAGGACAAGACTGATACCGTCATCAAGGATGGACAGGAGGAACCAAGTGAGAAGAAGAGGACATTAGTCCAACACTCACCAGATAGGCATGGTTCTCAATCTCCAGCTGGAACAGAGAAGAAGCCTTCCCCTCGAAAGTCCCTGGAGAGGGAGAGGCAGAGTCAGTCACCTAAACGCAAAAATTCACAAGAAAGGTGGAGTAAAACACCTGAGAAAAGAAGGCGTAGGAGCAGGTCACACGACAGAAGAGACTCAAGGTCTCCTGAAAGGCGTAGAAAGCGGGATTACAGGAGAAGCCCAGATAGAGATTCAAGAGGTAATCATAATATTATTTGTCCACTAGAAAGTCTCCAATTCATAAAACAAGCTGTAATCATGTTGAACTTTCTGTGCAGTACCTTGGCTTATTTTAATAATTAAAATAAGCCAAGGTACTGCACAAAAAGTGGAAAATACCTGTAACTTTTGTTGTAATCCAAAGATGTTGTGTGTAATTTTTATTTATGTTGTGGCTCAATTTTCTCCTTGGGTTAAATTTTAATTCCCGTTGTTTTAAACTTTTCATTATACGTTACCATACCCAAAACAAAGGGAAATAAACTTTAAACCATGGATAAAATTGAACCACAACACATACACGTGTACCACTATGTTTTGTGGTATGAACTTTTGTATAATCTTATGGACCCAATGCAAAAATGGCCGCTGGGTTAATATTCTTTTGTTGAAATTAAAAGTAGCCTGACTAGCTTGCTTGAGACAATGTATTCTTTTGAATTTTGTACTAAATAAATATAAATCCAGCAGCCATTTTTGCATTGGGTCTATTCTTGCTTTTCGTTGCCTGTTCTTTTACAAAGACCTCAACTCATTTAAATGCACTTTTGAATTAATATAACCTATAGATCGTAGACCCAGTAGTGATTACAGCTCCAGCAGACGGCGGGACCGTGATAGTGAGCGAGAAAGAAACAGAGGTAGGGACAGAGGAAGAGATCGTGACAGAGATCGAGATCGAAGGTATGATAGAGACAGAGACAGAGATCGCGACCATGACCGCGACAGAAAAGATGAGCGAGCTCCTTCTCCAAGCAGTGATAAGAAAGTGTTTGTAAAAGGTAAGATTGCGAGATTTAATAGTTTAAAAGTTGCTAACTAAGGGGGTGTTTACATGACACCAAAGCGACTTTCGTGCCGGCGCGAGTTCACTCTGGTTTCCTCTCGTGGCTCTGTATTTGTTTACATGATAACACCACAAAATGTCGTGCTAGTGTGAGTCACTCCAGCATGAGTTTACCCAGGTTGTTGTACCAGAGCAAGAGTATGAAATTTCCACAGTATGTTGCAAACACGAAGCGACCACTTGTTTTGGTGTGAAATTGGTCTGCCAGTAGACTGGAATAGGTAGCGCATGCATGATGTCTGCAATTTTGGCTCACTCTTGTATTTTATCAACATGAAATGTACCTTCATATAAAAGCGATATGAAATGACTCATCAACCTATAAATGCAATATGAAATCAAGAAGTCATCCCAGTATGAAACTTGCGCCGGTGCGAGTTTTTCCACGTAAACACCCCCTAAAATGATTAGTGATTGTATTCCTTTCCCGAATCACCCCCTTTCATTAGTGAATATCTTGCAATGTTGAACAGTGGATGAAAGGGAAAGGAAAAGAAACTCACACATGGCAGATATCATTAAAGAGATGGTTTGACTCTTTAGTGTTTTGATTGTGTGAAACATTCTACTACTAATCTTAAATAACTGTGAAACTCGCAAAACCATTAACACAAGAAATATTTCTGGAATGTTATTGTGCTGCAAGGAGAAAGCCCTTGGGATGGACTCTTTAAGTCTCGGTAATGTTGATTGTTCAACTGAGGCTCAGGTACTTTGTAGTCAGTGAATTTTGCAACAGATGTGTTGCTGTTCTCATTCTGTCTGTTTCAACTAAAGTATAACATGAAATGTATTTCTTGCATTTCTGATGAAAAAGTTTCTAAAATCCCACAAACAACATACAGCAGATAAGGATTCTCTAACCTGACAATTAGTGGTCAGTATCAGGAGGAGAAAATCATCACTGATCTTTGGTACTTTGCAAATCTTGTGTAAGTCACGAGGCAGTTAAGTAGTACTGGCTGTCCTAAACAGAGTATGCCATGATTTTCAAACCATGCCTGAAATAACGTGAAAAACTTTTGAGCATGACAATTAGTGGTCAGTATCAGGAGGAGAAAATCATCACTGATCTTTGGTACTTTGCAAATCTTGTGTAAGTCACGAGGCAGTTAAGTAGTACTGGCTATCCTAAACAGAGTATGCCATGATTTTCAAACCATGCCTGAAATAACGTGAAAAACTTTTGAGCATGACAATAAGTGGTCAGTATCAGGAGGAGAAAATCATCACTGATCTTTGGTACTTTGCAAATCTTGTGTAAGTCACGAGGCAGTTAAGTAGTACTGGCTGTCCTAAACAGAGTATGCCATGATTTTCAATCCATGCCTGAAATAACGTGAAAAACTTTTGAGCATGTTCTGACGACAGCTTACGAAGTATTATTACTGACTTTCACATGGCACCAGACAGAAACGCTTGACCGGCCACTCGGTTCACCCGTGCCTGTTCAATATTCGCGCTCCTTTCACGGAAGTTTGAACGGGAAGACCGGTCTAAATTTTCGCACAGTCTGAAGGTGGTCCCATGGCAACAGTACACCTAAACTTACGAATTTTCGTCCGATTCCGTGTGAAGGTAACCTTAGTTTCGCATATGTTGTAAATAGTCCTTAATTTCTATGCAATAATTTTTCTATAATAACGTGGAATCAAACAAATTTTTGACGGTCAATGTATCCACTCTTTCCTAGCCTCCTCAACTGGCATGCTAGAGAAACTGCCCCGCCCTGCACGTGCCTTAACATCTGAGGAAGTTCGAGCCAAGCTAGCAGCCCACGCAGAGTCACTCAGGAAGCAAGCACAAGAGGCAGCTTCAGTGCTGAACCTTCCCAGCTATATCAACCCATCAGTTGTTAACCCGCACCAGTATGCTGTACAGCAACAGAAAAGAAAATTACTATGGGGCGGGAAAAAGACTGAGGTATGTAGAGAAGTCCAAACACACACAACAAGAAAACCCATTTTGCTTGTACAGATTATACAGGTTTAATAACATTTTCACATTCTTAACTGACCTCCTAATCTCTGTAGGGATCTGTCAAACTGAATATCAATTTTACGACGGTTGGTATTCAGAAAAAAGCGTGAAGAAAAGTGAAACTTACGCCTTGCCGGGCTCTTGATCTATGATGCTTACATAAAGTAATAAAGCAAAACATGGGTGCCCGCTGCACACTACAAATCTTAAGACATTAAAAAGACCTTACTAACACATTTGACCGCGATGGACATTCTTTCTCGGTGTTAAAATCGAAGATCGCGGCCATGTCACTTCGAACATAAACGAGGCCTCTTAGGGGTGTTAAGCAGCTGTCGCTCGCCCAAAGAATACGCAGGCAGGCAAACCTTACACACAACAGTCACATGAACATCATGCAGAATACTTGGCCACTTCCAAGCTATACCCCTAAAACAGTGGCTACGGGGCTACGTGGCTAAACGGCTACGCGTGGTCGTTGTTTTAGGGGTATGGCTTGGAAGTGACCGGGTATTCTGCAGTTAAGCCGATTTTACGGTGCCACGCGCACATGTGGTGCTTTTTTTCTTCCGGTTCAGAAAGAAAGGCGCCCATCCGCTTAGAAACAGCGACTCGCAATAAGCAGCACATGTAATGGTTGATTTCCAGTGTCGCGTAATTTTTACGTGCGTTCGTGCGTAAGATTTACGTACGCAAATAGAATTGAAGGCAATGGATGAAAGGTCGCTCGTAAGCGTACATGTTGAACCTCGCTCACTTTCTCGTTTAACCTCAGCACTCTTTATCTTGCCTCTAGTTTGTTTACGTGATTAAAATTTACACGCGTTAACATGCGTGGCCAAAAACGCGTCAGGGGAAATCACTCTTAAGAGTAAAAAATTCCTATTTTTTTATATATCAGAATGAGAGTAGTAGCAGTAGTAGTGGCCCGAGCAAGCCGACCATGTGGAACACTACAACGTTTAATAATGACCAAGGAGGTGAAATGCAAGCTAAATTCCGGCGTCTGATGGGTATCAAAGGTGAAGGAAACAGCAGCACCGGTGATCAAGGAGGATCCGCTCAGCCTGCCCAGAGTGAAAAACTTATGGCAGATCTGGAGGCAGAGTTTGAACGATCGCGTGCCTTTCAGTTATCCAGGGGTGCTGGAGGCAAAAGTGGAATCGGACTTGGTTATTCAGGCACATAGCATAAATATAGCCGCTCCTTGTCGTAGTTTGAGCTGTACGGTAGCTTTCCGGTTATAGTTGGCAACTGAAAGGGTTTTATTTTCATTTTTACAGTACGTCTTGAGCGAGTGAAGCTAACAAACGTAACGAACAAGAGCCTTGTAACATAACTTTCGTCCGGCTGAAAATTCGTGCTTTTAATTGTGCCGTTCGAACGGAACTACCTTAACTGTACGAAAATTCAGACGCTTTACCGTTCAAAGTTCCGTGTGAACAGAGCGAAAATGTCTGGTCAAGCAGGGCCATCACTAAGATTTGAAGTTGCCGGCTAAATACAACAAGTAGGCGGGGAATCAAACAGCTAGGGATTTGTTTTGGTAGAACTATTTTCTTCTATTTTCCTATGAAAGTAGCCTGGGGAAATCCCCCCCCCCCCCTTTAATGACAGCCCTGCGGTCATGTTTTTCAGTCAGTCGAAAATTCGTCCATTACCGTGTGAACCTGATACACATCAACAGTATTAGACTGTTTTCCTATAATCATTGATTTTCATGTGTCCATTATTTCATTGGTGGACGTTGTAACTCTTAGTTGCCAACCATGAAGGGGGGTTTGGGGTTTTCAAGTTGTTCTACGTTACTGACCCCACCCTATTAGAATCGAGTGAGCTTGCTAGAAAGTAGACTTCTATCAACTTTGCTATTAGAGATAATATGAACTATCATTTATGCCCGAGAATTAAATTCTGTGAAATGTTTTGGCTGTTTAGTGTACGTAAGTCTTATCTGGGAGCAAAACTCGCTTGTCGGTAATGCTTTTCTAAGCACTTTTGCAACTGACTGATGTCCATAAGTTGTTTTTAGACAAAGTTGTCGTTGCCATTCAATTTTCATGCGAGGAATTCGCCTCTAAGTGAGTTACTGTGGGTTGTTTTAAACTTAGGTATATTATTTTGAAATATAGTAATAAAAAAATGCCTTGACTTGTGTTTGTGTCCTTTCTGTCATAATGCATATTTTCGTGACATTTCAAAACAGACTGTCCTAGAGGCTTCTTGTCCTAGACTGCGAGCAGTCTCTTATTTTTCTTTGCAAAGTTACTGCACGCGAAACCTAAGCACGCGAGCGGCAAAGCCGCGAGCCGCGAGAAACGAGGGCGTAAGCCCGAGAAGAAAAAATAAGAGACCGTCTTTTCTCGCCTGGTCTCAATCCCTTATTGTAATAATAACGTCGTGGTTTGCAATCGCGCTGGATGAAGTAAGAACTAGACAGATTTTAAGAGAAAAGGCGGACTGCAAGCAGTCTACTTGTCCCGGCGCTACTATATCTCGTACTTCGCTGAGCTCACGCTAAATTTGCGCTCTATTCAGTCTGCTTTGTTACTTCGACATGTGGGCCAGTCTAAAAGAGGTATTTCATCAACTACTTCATTTCAAGTTCTCCCGCTCCCTCATAGTGCTACAGCAGAACCCCGATAACTCGAACTCGAACTAAATTTCCTATCCCTTGATCAAACTTTCACTGGAATTTACCCCGCTAACACGAACTGTTTTTCGTCTCCCTTCAAAGTTCGAGCTACCGGGGTCCTACTGTATTTTGGCAAGAACCTACCTTGCAGGCCGCTACATGTTTCAATGTTGGTCCACGGTGTATACGTAACGGTGAACATTTTGTGGCTATTATGCTATTGTTGAAGAGTATGCTAAACTTCCCTTCTGCCTAGCTTTCACATGTCGACTGACCATGTCAGAATTTTCCTATTTCAAATGAAAACTCAAAATCCCGACCCATCCCAGATTAATTTGCCATTGTCGGCGATCATTCACGACATTTGAAAACTTAAATCTTTACTGTGGGTAATTGTGGAATTGAACGCATTTTAGGCATCCTGCTGATGAACAGTTGCGACACGTAGATATATATTTTCTAGCAACTACTGTAATTTGCAGTCTGTCCACTTTGAATTGATGGGCGATCAATTTGCTGGGCCCGAACCTCTGTAAATCAAAATGGCGACTGGGCAGACGAGGGGATTTTATCTAACGTATCGAAAAAATCTGGGACGGTCGGAAAACTGTGAAGAACCTAATCGTTCACGATTTTCCCAACATATGAAAGTGTAACCAGCGCCAAGAGCAGGAAAGTGCAAGTACAAAGGTCATGACTTGCTAGTTTCCTCTACTTTCGATTGGTTGAGAAACTGGCGCTAGGTTTCAGCCAATCGCACGGACGTAACAAAGCAGAACCAGCGTCCCAGCAAGTGCCTCTTCCAAGGGTGAGTTAACTGTGGATATTTTGTCTAGTTCGGTTATATTAGAATAAGCAATATTCTAAGGAATTATTTATAACTGATTTTGTACTTTGAAAAACAGATCAGAGAACAGCCACAGTTGTAAACAAACCATGCTTTTTATTTAAAAAGTATATTTTTATATTACATGTTCTTAGATGTTTTTCTTTGGCGGGATTTCCCTGGCGGAGATGGAGTGGTACCAATGTTTTTACTTTCCCCTCTAGAGGGGGGAATAGAATCTGCTCTTTTGCGTTCTGCGCTGGATACTCCCTTTGCGAATTTGCGTATCTTAGCAGCCTGGGTCCACATTGACTCCTTTCTTTGTCCAGATTTGGGTTTGGCATCAGAGCAAGACTTTGATAGTGTCTCCAGTCGAGCTGTTGAAGTACAAATGAAAATGCATTAAAAGTTTGAAACCGGTTGGTAAAGCCCGGTTTTGAAGTCTCTTTCACCTCGATTGGGACAGCCAAAGAACAGAGAAAAGAAACCCCGGTCAGCAGCTTAACTGACGAATCCCTATCGCCGCCGATCACCGCCCCGAACGTGTCAATCAAGTTTCCCAGGAGATATCCCTCGCGCATCGTACCAAAAGTTTTTATATTTGATCGTTTCGATTGCTACGCGGCATCCAGGTACAGTGAATGCATAGAAGGCTCTCTCGTAGTGTTAAAGAAAATAGTAGCCTCTATTGGAGGCCAGGTTTCTCTCCTACTTGAACTCAGGACGAGTTTGAGAACCCTGGAAACGAGCTGGAGTTGAAGGGCGCTCATCTCGTGCGCATGCGCACCTTAATTATACTCAGTTCCTTCCCCTTCGAACTCCTCCCACACAGGCTCATTCTCGTCCCCAGAGCCCGTCGTTTCTTGGTGACGTGGTCGGGCAGCCACTGGAGCCACTGGTCGGTTACAAATAAAGCCGAGTGGCTCTGGCGACCAGAATAACACAGGCTAAGAAAACAAGATTATCAAACATGGTAGATGTCCGGATAAGCTTGCATAGGTTTACATGAAACCGCCCTCAGAAAGTGTCCCTTGCCGATGCAGCTAATTCAGGGCAGTTCGCAAAGTCAGACCAATGAGCTATGTAAAAGCATACTAAGTAAAAGGATTTGATTTGACAGCGCTTTTACACGTGTAAGAATGACCCAATAAGAAAGGCAGAGAAACAGATCAGCACAGTTTGACGTACCCAGTAGTTTCGGGTTGGATCTCTCCAGGTCGTTTAGCAGCGCTGTATAGGTTGTTGGCTGATCTCCTTCGCCTTCTAGAGTGGATAAACAGAAAACAGCAAGAAAAATTGCTAAAATCAACTTCAAGTTTCCAGCTGAAAAATGCAAGCTGTCTGAACAGGCAGATAAAAAATAACCAACCCAAAAATGGAATAAGTCTTATATGGGAGTTGTTACATTTTAAAAGGTTAAAAACTGGTTTACCTGACCAAAGATTACAATCTGGGGTAACAGAAGATTAAAAACGCGCAATTTAAAGAAAACACCTTCGCCCTGAATTATTGATTCCACAATTTGTATCCTTCTATTCGCACTCGTGCCGACACAAACAAAAATTTATTGTGTACTGCAAACTATTTCAAATATGTGATTAAAATATATAGAAAAATACATGTATATCAGAAAATAGGCGAACATGCGTCGGGTTGGATTCTTGAAAGCATCGATGGAAAATTAGTTCACTATCTACCATGATCTACATAGTCGGTAATATAAAAAGCTGGGCAATACCACCGGGCGGGGAATAGACCGAACGAACGATAGCGATCGCGACATGAAGGCAGGCCGTAAAGCGGCTTGGCCTCTAGCCGCTTGCTGTTCGCAAATCGCGTTCCCTTTTTGCCTCGTACCACAGATCAGAGCAGAGGCCGGGGACACTTCCGCTGTCTAGGCGGGGCTACGTCCTGTTTTTATCGGCGACTACAAAAGTTAAACATTGAACGCTTTGGTTTTCTTTCCAGTGAGCGCGGTGTGAGTTCAAAGTGAGTGTTATTTTGTGGTGAGGGTTTTAACTTTCTGCAACATACACTGAGTTTACCCATTAAAGCGCTAGAATGCTGCTTATTTAAAATGTTTATGGGATGAAAATCTCAGGGCGTTTATGCGACTTCAGTGGAACTTACTTTCAACCTTGACGAGTACAAAAACTTCTCTTCCCTTGAGGAATCTGTGAGCGTATTGAGTGGGAAATTCATGCAGATTTTTAATATCGCCGTCTTCATCAGACAAATCCAAAGTTACTATAAAGTAAAGGAGCACAAATCAAACACGCAATTAATCTTGAAGGTGTAAAATAGTAATTGTACGTTAAAGCAAGTATACAATTATACAACTCTTGTTTATTTTGAATCAACAGTAAGTCAGTAAATGGATGGAGAGAATTATGATTGTGGTTGAGAGCGGTCAAACTGAAGGAAATTAAAGCAATCCTCGATAGGCAGTCGGCACCTGCGACTATAAAAGACTCTGGTTTTTAAGAACCCGGTTGGGCTAATTAATTTGCCAGTTAGGCCTCCTCTAGACAAAAATCTTTTTACCCTAAAATTTGAAACAGGTTCTCATTTTCTAAAATCTTTAAAAGAATTCTGTATACTTAGGCAAATAAGATAAGTCAACATCCAGGATCCTCGTTGGAGACATAGGTGCCTTATTATTCCAACTGCTGCAATTTCAGTCTCGGCCATGAAAATAGCAAACAAGTGCAAGTCACTAATATCAAAATAACTGAGACTAAACAAAACAAATCCATCCACAGACTTGATTTTTCTGGTTCAATTGGTCCAGGGGGGCAGCTGCCCCTCTGTCCCTGCCCCCCCCCCCCCCTGCTAGCTACGGCTCTGCTGCAATTGTAACGGTTTACAGGTGTTACCTAGTACATGTATAAGGAATGAGCTGAATAACACTAAATATTCTCAGCTACAATGTACTGGCTTTTTTTTCTTCAGAAAACAAGAACCTAAATAGCCTAAATTTGTGCTAATGAACATTTATGCAAGAAGATGTTCAAGCTAACCTGGGAAAATGCAGGTTCTTAATCGCGGGTTTTACCATACGTAAACGTTAGTGCTGCACATTCTGGACATTCCCGGCCTAAATGTTTCCACCGAGAGGACTTTAAAAAGATATACGGGCCAAATTTTTATTCGTTTTATCCTTTGAAAGGGGTGCCTTTACGATGGATCAGTTAAGTCAAAGCAAGTTGGTGAAGTAAACACTTAAAACTTGAACGGACGGCCGAGAATAAACAGTAAGCCAACTTGTCATCAAACATTCAGGAAGTTCCGGCTTGCTAACGGCACAACTGACAGTGCTACGGAAGGGACAACTACTGCATTGTTCGTCATGACAAGGCTATGTCACGGGCTGTCTACATCACGGACACTAGTAACGTGTCTACTTAATACAGCGAGAATAATGATTAAATATAAGGCAACAGAGTGAGAGATGGCATGATAACGGCATGATAAATGGTTAGACAATAGGAGTCGAGATATCATGGGGTTGAGACCTGTCCTTCGAGTTCGAGTGGAGTGCTGTTGTTACACTGTACTGTGGGCAGTAAACTTTTATACTCCACTTCAGTTGTTACCATTTCCTTTTGTCACTGCTTTTATGCCGCCAAAAACAAAGAACTAAGTCTGCATGACCTTATGCACAGTAGATGCAGTTAGTCAAAGCGAAATTCCTATCCGTTCAAACCCCGAAACTTGCCTTAGGCTAATTCAGGCTACAGGCAGTTTTACGGCGAGACTGATCAGCCGCACACCGGTGATACAACACTGTTTCCAAGTATTCTGATGTAAACACAAATTTATTTAACATTGATTACTCGAGAAACGCCGATTTACACCTCATTATATGTGTGTATTAGAACTACCCTGGCAAAATAGAACTAATATTGTGTAAACACACGGAAGATAAACCAACCTCCCTTTTGACATCCACAACGTCTTCTTAGGTTGTCCAGCAAGTTTACCGTCACGCAGTTTGGATTAAACAATTCTTCTTCGTTGTCTGCATGGAAAAGCAATTAAGACAAACTTCTTCACGCTTTACAATAAACTTACATCAAATAAATCGCAGTTAGATCTCAAAAACGTACCTCCAAACTTGACAGTTATGAAAGACATATCATGAAGACTCTTTTTCCGCTTTTGTACGTAGTTTTTGGTTCGGGTAACGAAGTGGTAACAAGTTTATTCGCGGCTTTTTTAATCCCATAGGAACGAGGTCGGTTTTAAATTGGCTTAACAATTAAAGTCGCTCAAAGAATCTCTTGCTTGAACGCATTTTAATGAACTTGAGCTTCAATGAAAGTGATAATAAAAGCTTTGTTTAAAGCGATTTTGTTAATATTTTGTCAATAAACTTGCTGCTGGGACGGAAGCAGCGTGTGGCCCGTCTGGGAAATATACTATCCAAACGCATACATTTTCCTCGCGTTGTATAAACCATAAACTATTATTCATGTCGCAGGCAAGGTCTACAACTTTCAAACGGACTTCAAACCCACTCAAGCCTTCAGCTGGTTCAGCAAGGGAGGTGAGAGCAAACTGCTCGTGCAAAGTGCTTATTTCTCTAAGCAAGACGCCCTTTTAGTTTAATCGCCTCTTTTAGTCTAACCAATCAATCCGGAAGCACGATCTAGTATTCTCAATTTTCGTTCAGAATAATCTGATGTGGCTCTCGCGTAAAAGGGATTGGAAACTAGATTCAGATTATGCGTCAGCAGGAGCCGATCGGCTCCTGGCGTCAGTCCATCTGAGGGCACGTTTTTCAGTAGAATCCAAATAAGATTCTCAATCTCAGATTCTTTAAATTTATTTACAGTGGAACCTCGATATAACGAAGTGCCAAGGGACTGGCAAAATTGGTTCGCTATAGCGAAGTTTCGTTATATCGAGTTACTTTTCCATATATTTTAATATCACACGGGGTAAAGAAAATCGTCCGTTATACCGAGAGGTTCCACTGTACTACGAAAGTAGACAGTAGTAGATTATGATTTTGAATTCAACCAAGTATTCAACAGTCAGGCTATGGATTTTCCCCAAAAAGTTCTTGGACCAACAGCAAGTGGTCGTAAAGAACCATTACATTAATCATAGGCCCTTTCTAGTAGATGTGCGGGAAGATGAACGTAACAGATTGACCTTTATTTTGTAGTTTTCACTAAGGCTTAAACTGCGATCTCGATCACCTTAATCTGAAAAGTACATTTCTTAGAGACAATCCTGTTTCAGCTTTTTAGGCGAAAATAAAAGCCGTGTATCTGTCGGTATGTCCCATCTGTTTATGGCACACCCTCTGCCGAGGACCCTTGTTCGCTGGCTCTACTCCTATGCAGCGGTTATTTGTCTGGTCAGGCAACCCTCCCCAGCCTGACAACACAAATATCGACTCCGTAGGACACTTTTAAACAAGACATGGTTACAAATTTAAAATTGTTAAAACTTTTAATTATGCATGAAAAAATACATTGTTTTTCATTTTCTTGATAAAAAATACTTTAAGATGTACGTTTAAAACGAGTGATTTTCATTTACAGAGGACCAGGCGCGCAGCCTCTCTTTTTCTGTGATAAAAAAAATAGACAACTTATTGAGCGTGTTCGACTGGCTTGCCGACAAATTAGTACGACCTTTTGCCTTTTAGTTTGACAGTTTGCTTTCCCCCCTTACTCTCTTCAAACTCTTTAACTGTTTTAAAATGATCTAAGTTGACAATAACTTGCAGTAACTGATATGCCCGATTAGCAGTTAACCCAGGTTAATCACTAACTAGCCGGCTTCGACCAACTTAGCCAAGGTCTTTGACGAGTTCTTGAGCACTCGAACTATGGAGCGGATTAACGCCCGCCCCAACTACATGCATTCTTTCAGCCTTATGCCTTATCCTACCCCATGGAAAGCAGTCTGTGACTACTAGAAAACACTGTACTGCAACTACTATAATTTAATAGGTTCAGTGTAACACTTGAGGTTAACTAGTTCTAACTACAGTCGAGCCTCTCGTAAGGTTAGACCACACACAATAATGTCAAGACTTAGTGGTCGCTCAGTCAATAAAAACAAATGTTTGTGTACAATACTATTAGATACCAACAGATTCCTTAAGTTACATTTTGTGAATTGTCTAATATTCAAAGCATTAAAAATCTGTTCCAGTTTGAGAGATTCCCAAACTAAACTTGCGAAAACTGAACCAGTCTTTAAAAAAGACTAATTTTTACAACTAAATTACAATGTTTATCGATAAGTGCGAGACTATAAAACTTTTTTGTCATTTGTTGAAGAAAACAATGTAAAAAAGGGAACAAGATTAAATGTTTTTTTGACCTAAAAACTAAAAACTTGGTTAGAAAAAGTTCGCGGCATTAGGCCACGATAAGAATAATTTTAAAATACCATAACTTTAAATAACAATTGTTTACATTATTTTTCAATACCATTTCATAGCACTTCCATTCACCACTGTGGGCATAAAAAATATTAATTTAGAGGAACAAATATAACACTTATCGCATCTTTCTTAAGGCGCTAAACATTTATCAGACATGCCCGGTCATACCAGTCAACTCCAAGAGAGAATTCCAATAAATCAGGCCTATTTAACTAGATCCGTCTATTCATAAATAGTATGCAAACCAGTGATAAGTTTGGCGAAATTTCGACAATTTCAAGTTGAGTGGTCTTGTCTGCCAGGCCTGACTCTTCGCCCTAAGATAACAGTTTTAAGTATCTTATTCTATATGCCTTAGTTTACTGTAGAATGGAATTATATTCTACATCAAAAATGCTTAATTTGAGCTACAATAGAAGTAGTTAAGTAAGCTATATACAGGAGTATGAGATATACGCCATACATCCGGGGTACTTTGAAACCCATCAAAGGAATCACGATGGCGGACGAGCTAAGACTGGTGGCGAGGAATCCTGCGGAGATTATGTACTGATTATAGTTGTGATGTAACTGGATAGAGAAAGAACAAAAGTACATTGCTGTTACATAAATTATTCAACTAAATACAAATGTCATTTCAAAATGTCTTCATTTGAGTTCATAATGTTTGATTTCTTATTTAAATTCAATATTTAAACAAAATTAGTATCAATTTGCACAAAAACATGAATTCTGAACTTCAAGGATTCTGGTAGTTGTAGGCAGATCTCATTGTGCAAATGGGCGTTTGCACAAATTGTCGTTTAAAAACACTAAAGCCACTTTCAGCACAGAATATGGACAAAACTGAGAAAGCAAAACTGTCCCAGACTTTTCTTGTAACTTCAATGGGCAGCAAAAATTGTCATCAACTAGGGCTGGTATATTTCAAAGAACATAACAATCTGGATCCCTCCGACTTCCCATTCAAAGTCGGGTTGTTTAATGATGTTTCTAACATGTAGCTTAAACAGCTGCACAACATTTTTTAAAGGGACTGAGGGAGGGAAGCCTTCTTTTTCCCTTTTGCTAACAGATAGTGTCGGCTAAAGGTCATAAATAACCTTGTAGGTTATATGTCTCAACTTATTTTGTCGCCCATTGTTGCCTTCCTTAGTGGCTTGCTTGCCTAGCTCCTAGGCCTCAGTATTTCCGCGCGGCCTATTCATTTCGGATCACGTGGTCTGAGCGACACGTCACCGAAATGCATTGACCCAGAAGGCCTGGAAAGACTCCGTACGGGGACTAGAAAAGTGACTTGCACGTCATGTTTTTTTGGGTGTGGTCGCAGGCTCAGTCGTTTTAGCCGGTTACGTCCAAACGTCAGCATTGAATTTTTCCGCAGTAGTATGTATACCAAACCGAGATAAATATGCATTATTGAAATAGATCAGCTTGATAGCTATTTGCGGGGCATACGATACTGTATAACTTTATCTTTTGTTAATAAATAAATTATCAAATGAACAGACATGAGCTACTTACCGGTATTGCATGTCCACGTGATATGGTGAGGTATGTACAGGAGATACCGATACCTAATAGCATATCTACAGGGAGTTAAGAACTATTACAACTGAGGAGTAATCATACACAAACACGTTCGAATTGACGTTACTTTATGTGTGCGGCAATTTAGAGGCAAAGTGAGTTGTACCACGTCAGTTGATCGTGTTAAACTCTGGTTATTGACCTGATTGATCAGTTGACCACTCCAGAAAATACCATAACATACCATAATACTCTTTGTTTGTCATCCCAAAATTTTGCATGTTTCTCTTGGGAGTTAAAATGGCCCCAAGGGAAACTCAAAACAATGGTTATGCAAAATATTGGGGTGACAAACAAAGAGCATTATGGTATGTTATGGTATTTTCTGGAGTGGTCAATTAAGTCGCGATGTTATTGGTCGTCTGTCAGTTAATCCATGATTTATCGGCTATGAAGAGCCTTATGTCGTCGCTTTCGTGAATTCGTCGCTCAAAAACGTCGACTAGTGAGCAAGTCGAAAGTTCCTTTTTGTCGTTCTCTTGCTTTTTTTAAAGGATACTAAGCAAAGGACCTCCAAAACAAGCTGATACACCCATACGAGAAAACCCCTGTCTCGCCATGGTCGTGTTGGATACTAAATCTGAGGAATTAACCAAAATAATAGTTAAAAACACTCACGTTCACACACACGTTCGAGAATGGTACTGACTGGGCTGTAGTGTTACTGACCATTCAAATGAAACCTCTTTAGCAAAACTATTGTACAGTACAGCCAAGAGGGTGGACAAATTCAGTTGGAAAGGTCACGTTATTCAGTTAAACACTAATACAGTGGAACCTCGATTTAACGAAACTCTATAACGAAGTCCACGGTATAAAGACAAATTTCTCACCCCAGGGAAAGTCAAATATACGAAAAAGAACCTCGATATAACGAAACCTCGTTACAGCAAGCATATTTTGCAAGTCCCTTGGCCGGAGCTTATCCCGGTCTCCTTAACATGCAGTATGGCTAGGAGTATTGCTACTCTTCCCTGGACAGTATGCTGGTCAATCGCAGGGTTACCACCCCACCCCCCCCCCCCCCACACACACCCACACACACACACAGCAGTATGTCGCCGGTACACATTTATACACCTGGGTGAACAGAGGCAAAGTTGACTAAAGTTCCTTATCTAATGAAACAACGCGACGGGCAAGCCCTGAACCACGGACCTCCAGAACCACTACACACGCCTCCACAAGTAAAAAGTTAAGTTGTTAGTTATTTAAAGGCAAGAAACTTACCACCGATGCTGTTTCCCCAGGCTAGAAAAGTCAGGCCAAGAATAGCATCGCTCATACCGGACACGATACCAAAGGTCTGAAAAACAAACATAACATGCGGCGCATCCTTCAATCTAACTCCCGTCTCGCGGCTAAGTTGTTAGTTACTAGCCGGGTACTTAGGTCGGGGTAATTACGTTTCAAGAACATTGAAAGGGAAACCCAGGTTGTACTTAAAATCATCTTCATCTTCATCATCTTCACGTGACTGTTATTCGCGATTACAATGTTTCAACCCTTTCCACCATGATAAACACTTCCTATAGAAGTAATGGCGAGAGGTTATTAGAGTGTCAACTAAATTCATCTTATTCTCGTGACCAAAATATTTTATGACCCATAGATATTACTAGGAGAAAATGATGCAGGGCGGATCATTCTTAACGCTTTAAGGGTTAATTATGCAACTTCACCTGCAGTAAGTTCACAATCTCGTTCGCTGTCGTGTAGATCCAGATAACTGATACAATGAATGCCAAGTAAGCGAACAGCTAAAAAGACAAAACAATCACTTTACGATTTCTGCCAGGAAGGTAATTGTAACTTCTTGAAATTACAATCCCTTCCATTCTTATGATGCCCGCGATATTTTTTATCGCAGAGTACATGTTCTTACTAAGTAAAAACTTTGAATTCACTTTGTTTTACAGCTCTTACAGACATTACGTACAGTGTGTATTGTATCGCTCGATTTGAGTGCATAATCTTATTGCAAATGGCACTAAACCAAAAGTCGGCTGTCACGGCATATCCTGCGTCCGATTTTAATTCAGCGGAATCTGAAACAAGTAAAATCAAATCAAATTGACGAACTATGTTTTGCCTTCTTTTAGGATAAGGGAAAAATTTTCCAGAGGCCAATGAGGGTTAATTTACCTCGATGTTGCTAATGAAGTGAAAGTATTAGTAAAGACTGAAAAGTCCACAAATCCACAGTATATACTGTCAAAGCTTACTAAACTGAGTCTGGAAATTTTAATGGGAGGTTCTAAAACCAATAAACGTTTCAATGTTTGCTTGTACAACTCTGGCAATTTCTCAGTCGCGCTGGGGCATTTCCTTCCGCTTCAACAGGAATTCAATTTCATTACTGAATGCTGTTTGGGGCTGAAGATACTTACAAAGTGGCCAGATGGCCGTCTGTCACTCGTAGTTGTCATGGCAACAATGACAGCAAGTAGAAGTCCACCACACAGCGCAAACGCCCACACAGGAAACCTTCCACCAATCATAACACCACTAACTGAGGACAACAAGAAACCGAGTTGGGTTATTAACATACACTAACTTGGCCTCTGCTTCTCCAACAAATCAACCCCTGAAAAGTTACAGTAATTCACTTACTTTTCAAGGATTTGTTCATTTAAAGTAAAATATAAACAAAAGAGCCGTGTAATTGTAATTCTGCAGATAAAGGGCCAAGCCAGAAACTTAGTTTTTTTGGTTAGTTTTTAAAATACGCGCGAGGGGAACACGCCGGAGAGAAGCCTCCTCCCCTTTCCTCCCCTCGTGCGCGCGCGCGGTCTCGAAATTTGTCCCCTCGCCCTAAAAAAACTGGGACTTGCTACGCAGTCTACTAAAACGTTTGGAGAACAACTCCACAAAAAACACAGCACTCTTGTTCATGTTTTACTTTTACATGAACATTTCCTAGAATTACGTTTCAAACTGCCACGTGGCTCGCTGGAAATTTTTTCCGTTGATTGATCGATTATTCACCTATCAGCATACAAAACAGGGAAGCCGTAGATAAGAAGCCTTGCGAGAGAAAAACTACGAAAGAACAAAACAGACTAAAGGCTGTGAGAGCCACTTTTCTTATAAATCAAAAATAAAGTGACTATCGTGAGGCAAATGATAAACGAGCCCTTTCATACACATACCACGATGAACAGACCTTTGCACGTTTTTTTTTTCAACTTTTGACATGGACAAGTTAGGGAAAATATGTCGACTCCTGGAAAGAACGCCTTCAAATTAGTAAAATGGCCAAGTTTGAAGGTGATTTGTGGAAAACTAACGAAGTCGCAGCTCCTCAAAGTCGTGAAATTTTACAGACGTTTCTATGGAGGAGAAACACATTTGCCCCCACCATACAAACGTCTGTAAATTTTTGCAACTATTAAGACCTATCACGTTCAAACTTGGCAAGTATAGTAATATTAAAGCGCTCTTTCCAGTTGTGCTGACAAATTTTCCCTAACTGCTGCATGTCAAAGGTTAAAAAAAGAGTCTTGAAGGGGTCTATTAATATCTTTCATTAAGAGCAACGTCTACCAACCTTTTGTTGCAACAACAGCAAATACTGGCATTGTTAAGCATTGTAGTACGTTTAACCACTTGTTCCAATTATGATCTTTTTTATCATAGTCTACCACTGGAATGGTCAGATTTAGAAAAAATACAGCAGGAACCTGCGGACAATGCACAAACTTGTTATCTTAAAACATTCTGTGGTGCTCTTAATTTGAAGATAACACCGTAAACTTCCACTTACAAGTCCTGGGCTTACACAACTTCGTAAAGGGTTGTCGGAGGGCTTATAAACGGAGAGGCTTATATCCGTGAGGGCTTATGACTGGACTAAAAAAAGCGTTTCAAAATAAGCTACGTAGGTAGTAGTGCTTATCAAAGTACACTTTGAAATTTACTCGCTCTTTTAAGCTTGAAAACGTCGTAAAAAATCGAAATCATTTCAGTAAAAGCTAGAGGGGCGTGGGGGGGGGGCTTATAAACGAATGTATGTATGACTTGGGGGGGGGGGAGTTATAAGCGGAGGTTTACGGTATTTTTTACGGTATCTCAATACAGGGAACAAGAATTATATTAGATAGCTGACAACTAAAGAATGCAGCTAAATCGTTCGACTATCTCCTCGCGAACCTGATTTCTTAACCGATTGATTAAAACATAATAGAACTCCGAATTACATGAAAATTGGCGCTCAGTGTCGGCAAACAAGGAGGAAGAGTGCAGACAGACAAAATACACGAACTGGTAATAAGAAAGAGATGGAGAAACGTGACAATATTCTTACCTTAAATACAATAAAAACCCTCCAGAGATTGCCACTTTGATTCCATTCTTCTCTATCAAAAGGTTCCAGTCCTTGCAGGAACTTTTGCCACTCACTGATCTTTTGTTTTCTGGCCAAGAGAGGGGATCTTTCAGCTAAAAGCCAAGTTGAAGAAACAGTTTATTTTTCAATGAAATAAAATACATCACTGTCAGCTGTGAACAACGAGGACAGCTGACTTTCTTGAGGATGGAGATTGGCCACTCCCTCCTTGCATTGTGTACGTTCGAATGCTCTAGTCTAAGAAAACAGCCGGCATTTCGCGACGCACCCCTGGTTTTCCCTTCAGGAAGGTTTTCCCACGAAATGACGTCTGAGAAACGAGCGCAGAAATTCCATATTAATGACGCCTTACTTCCCAGATTTGGGTAGTGCTTCTGATTGGTTGAAAATTTGCTTTAACCAATCAGAAGATATCGGCTGTTTTCTCAGGCTACGAATGTTCAAGCCAAGCAGGCTTTCAAATCAATAACTATAAAAAGAAAGGGAGTTAGAACGGGAAGTTAATTTTCGGTTGGAAATATTCTTTTTAACAATAATCCCATGCAAATCTTGCTTAGACGAATAGAACGGTTATTCAGAAATTTTTTCTCGAGCTTTACACTAAATTTCTATGCAATATTTGCTCCTTCGAACCGTTTAATAGTTTACAGAAAAACGTCGTTAGGTGCATGCCCCTGATAAAGGTGAGTGATTGATCAGTCTGATTGGTGAAAGACGGGTAGCGCTCTTACCTGAGATAATGCTCATTCTCTCTTGCTTAGGAATATGGTGAATAGCGGGAGCAAATAGTGTGTTTTCTGTAGCAAACATAGCATCTAAGGAACAAAATAAAACCAGTTCTGTTATTAAAAATAAGCATAGAACCATCAAGCAAATGTTTACTTCAATTAATCCGGCCGTGGCGCGGCAGAAGCGAAATGTAATGTGGGTTAAATTGTGCGGTGAACGCAATCGTTAGGAACACGTAAACATGAAAAACAACAATTTTTAAGTTGAACAAGACGCACGAGTGCGTGAACCAGGGTTTCTTTTGGTTCATAAAATGATAGAGCGCCCGGGGGAAAATGTGCACTATGCAGTAAAGCACCACAACCCATATGAACTTTGATGATGAATTGATGATGAATAAATGGGAAAAAATACTACCGACTAGCAAATCAGACTGGAAATTAGACTCGTTCCAAAGGGGTGTACTTGACCATGACTGCATAATGCTTCAAAGCAACGTTTTCTTTTTCTTTACATTAGCATGAGCTTCAGTCACAATCTTAGGTAGTAAACTAATATTTAGAGGGAAAAATATTTGAAATAACAATCTATATGAAAAGGAAGAGAACATAATGGTTGGAATAATTATGCCAGGATTTTAAATTTGTTCCGGTTGCTGAAGTGTTTATTGTACATGCTAAATTGCTACAAAGGAGTAAAAAACCCAGATCTTCCCATGAGTAAGATCTTTATTCATATTATTGTCACTCTCATACATACATGTCAAAGACAAACTACCGGCATCTTCTTTTATATAATCGTTCTTGATTTAAGTAAGGGAACATTTAATCGCTAATCGTTCTTGATTTAAGTAAGGGAACATTTTTTGCGTGTTGCTAATTCGCTTTCTTTCAATCTCCATCGCGATTATTTCAACTCACTTAATTTCTGAAACGTAGAACTTTACTGAAGCTGAATCCCTAGGAAAAATATCAAAGTTCACAAAGAGAAAGAAGAATTTTGTCGTCGCTTATTTACTTCCTCCATAAAACGTGAAAGTAGACATTTTTACGTCGAAGTCGTGCAGTGCACTAAAGAAATGCACAATAAACGTGTCATGCAAGTGCGAAGCTGTTGTTTTGTTTATTAGACTGCGAGCAGCCTCTCTTTTTCTTCAGCTTTCGTAAGGGGAGTGCACGCGCACGCGAGCGTTGAGCGGCGAAGCCGCGAGACGCGAAAAACGAGGACTCTCCCGTCTCGCGCCTTCAGTCACGCGCGTGGTCATTTGCGTGTCTCGGGCGTTTTGCTCGACAGACCAAGAAACTATGAGAGACTGCTCGTAGTCTATTTGCTCATAAAAAGTCGTGCAGTGACACCAAAGAAATGCACAATAAACGTGTGATGCAAGTGCGAAGCTGTTGTTTTGTTTTTAGACTGCGAGCAGCCTCCCTTTTTCTTCAGATTTAGTAAGGGGAGTGCACGCGCGCGCGCGAGCGTAGAGCGGCGAAATCGCGAGACGCGAGAAACGAGGGCTCTCCCGTCTCGCAACTTCAGTCACGCCAGGACACGCGCGTCGTCCTTTGCGTGTCTCGGGCGTTTTGCTCGACGGACCAAGAAAAAGAGAGACTGCTCGTAGTCTATTTGCTTATAAAACCTATTACTTTTTTGACGTCCTTTTCAGTTGCCATTGCCGTCCACGGTCGAATCTTAAGTTCCCTAAAATGATTAATTCAATACCTGACAAAGTATGATCCAGATTCTCTGCGCTCAAGCTTTGCTCAGGGCTCACATCACACGAAACAGAATTGGTATTGACTGGAACAATAAGTGACTCCGAGCTTTCTCCAGCTGCATGTCTCAAGTGTCTTACTCCAACATGATCACCACTCTCTAGAAACCGGTCTGTCAATTAAGGTATCCAAAACCATAATTATATAACTACACATTAATGTTGTTATTTTTTGTTTATCAATATAAATCTTTGCTTTATTAGGGAATTTACTCTTATTGTACATTTAAAAAGCAAATACGGTGTAAAACAAAAAGAGATATTTTTGCTCTAATGTGTATAGGAAAGAAATGCAAATCAATAAGTCCTACTTTAAGCGGTAGCACAAAATGACAAATTGATTACGAACAACTAGTAAGGTAAAATTTACTAACATCATCATCATCATCATCATCATCATCATCACATCACCATCAAAATCAACATCGACATCAACATCATCACCATCATCCACATCAACATCATCA
>OZ038002.1:2763566-2828566 GCA_964035705.1 Porites rus
AATTTAAGTCAGAAGTGACCGTAAGTAAATCCAAACTTCAGAAGGAAGATCGACATTTCACTTACTAATGCTGTGGTCACTTGTTAAACAAAGATTTGATATTTATTCCATATACCTGCCTTTCATGCGATCATCTCTCATTTACAGTAACTCGTTTCAGCCCATTCTAACATTTTGTGCTACGTAAAGTTCCGAAAGTAGCGATAAAATTTCACAGATGTTAGGAAATACCAAAATTAGCGACCCGAAAATAACGACCCCCTGAAAGTAGGGGCCTGGAAATAAAGGAAATAATAGATACAACAAGCTGTACTAAACTCATCCGAGATTTACTTTTAACGGTTATAATGATCTATGACATTCCTTTATGTAACCCTAAAAGTAAATTACATGTTTTTCTTTTAAAAGTTTTCCTTTCGTCTGTGAGGAATAACCATACCGTCCGTAATCAAACAATACTTTTGAATTTCTATTTACAAGGCAACAACAGGAAATAGATTTTTCTAAATACAAACTGTGGATGTTTTCATATTACTGTAACTTCGTACGGCCCTTGTGCGGTACACGTTTTATTTACCCCAAAGTTACGGCCTCCCCAAAGTATCGACCCTCCAAAAGTAGCCATCGGGAGAAGGCTGCTAAATCCGAAAGTTACTTTCGGAACTTTACGATTACTAATCTGTGGCACCCAACGACCGAATCTTTCTTAACATGTCGAAATGTCTAAATGAATTTCTCGGTGCTTTAAAAGTATGTTTAGCTAACTTGGAGCACAAAAGTCCGTATGTTCTAACTTGAAGCTTTATAATAATATTGTGAATTTATTTAGCCATATACCTATTGCCTCTCCCACGGTAATGTTTTCCTTGTAAAGGGTGATAAACACCCAGGACATAGCTCCCAAGTAGAACAACACATCCCTTGTGAATGGACGAGATGCCAAAGTCACAGTCGACACAAAGGATATTACACCAACCACAACTGTTGTGACAAACATACCAGCACCTAAAAAAAGGCGGGAGATGTGGATTTATGATGATTAAGGTTAGTTAAAAGCCACCAAAACAGGACTCAAAACCTGTTATTTTGATTACAATCCTTTCATCAGGAAATACTGTAAACTGCCACTGACTTGTTGTCAACAACAACAATGAAAAGTGGCAGTTCCCAATGTCTAAATTTTGATAAATTTTCTGACACAGCTCCTTTAAAAAACGTAATTGTAATGAACTTCCAACACATAAAATTAAGGTTTACTGGATAAATTTATTAATTACCAAAGAGGGCTTGTATTCCAAGCTGAACTGCACTCGAGCTCTTGGCATGAGAGAGAGCTGCCAAAGCACTAAAAATATCAGGAGCACCATTGCCATAGGCTAAAAATGTCACTCCCTAGTTACACTACAGTTAAGGAACTCAAAGTGAAAAAAAGAAGATACCGTATAATTTTCTTTGAAGAAGCGCCCGGGCACTTATTTAAAATTACAGCTAAAGGCTGGGAGGGGGGGGGGGGGGGCATTTATTGCAGGGAGGATGCTTAATTGAGGGCAGTGCTCATTAAGTTCCTCTTTCCATGAAGTGTGACCTTGTTTCAGCTACATTTTTAATAGCGACAAAAAGTTAATATAGTCTTCCGTTTGTCAAAACAGGAGTTGTAATCATCAGTATATAATATAGTCCCATTCTAAACACTTAAAACACAGATGTGTAGGTGTGGATGTATAGAAGGGATGAAGAAAAGGAATCTAGCAGTTGTGTTAGAAGAGAGTGAACAATTATTTAAGGGGTATCACACCATATATATGGGACAAAAACGTAGAAGTCTATGCAGAGTGACAGAGCATAAGGGGGGGGGGGGGAGGTTCAGGCACTAACATAATTAAGGACTCCTTTGAGATCAGACATGCATCACACTTTGTTTTTCTTTTTAACTGAAAGCACTGATTTCTGTTGCTTCAACAGCTGAGATTGGCAACTTCATATGGAGAACTTACTGCGGGCACACCTTTTACATAATTTTACAGTGATCATTATTTTGGGTTTACTAAACCTGATTTCTGAAAAAAGGCTCAGCAATACTTTATCACCCCTTTTTGCATATATTACTGTACGAGACAATTTGGTTTCACATTTGGCTTTACCATGGATTAAAGACAACCAACTCCATAACAACATTGGACAGAGCACCAATAAAGAAGATTATAAAGGTCAACATTCTGCAAACTATATAAAGGATACTGCAATATTCTCACTGATTCTAAGTGTCTTTGAGATCACCATCAGGGAAGGACAGAAGCTATTAATATCAAAGAGATAATTAAATGCACATAAATAAAAAATAAACAGATTAATACACATTCCAAATTGGTCCGGAGAAACTTAACTTAAATACCATGCATGCTGATATTGATTTTAATATAATTTCAAAATACTTCATGCAAGATAAGATATTCAAGATGCAATAATTTCTTCATGATAAACTTACTAGTCATCAGCTGTCAATCCCAGAATGATGAAGAGAAATACCAACCAAAGAGACTAAATATGTACATTAAAAACTGTTAGTAGTTGTTCAAAATAAAGTCTAGCTGGACCTCTAGCTACAATGACTAGAAGGATCAACATATAGATAGGAATGATTATTATTTGTGGAAGCTTTGCAAAATATAACATAATAAGCTGTTAAATTGTTGTCCAGTCACAAAGCGCATAGAAGTATTATGGTTTTTCATAACTTAGTGGAGGTTATCTTGGCTCATATTTGGTGTAGCATGGTTAGCCAGAATAAGAAAGGAACAGTGATTTGAAATAAATGGACAGTGAAAGAGAAATTTAATGTCTAAATATATTACACTCATGGTAAAATTAAAAGTAGTATCATTATAATTAATAAAAGTGTTAGATGACACCGACTTACAATCTTCTGAGTGGTTATGGTGTTCGAAACTGATCTACTCCAGTTGAAAGCCGTTGAGGTAAAAGGGAGCCATGAAGGCATGAACTGGTGATGGTATATATTAACACCAATTAAAAGAACAGATTCTAAGACAAACCAAAAGCCATCCACTTGAAAATCTGAAGACTGGCGTACATAAATTTTATTTTGAATAGCCATTAACCACAAAGCTTAAATATATGAGAATTACTTCCTTTTGTAGCCTGCAATTCTGTCCCTCAACAATTCTTGCCTCCCACTACTTAGCAATCATATGGCTCATCTAGTCCATCTTTATTCTATTTACCTACCAGAAAGAAAAACGCCAAGGCAACAGGGCCATGAAATGAACAGTATGGAATCTGTAAGTACTGAATAAACCCATCATCCATTTGACAACTCCCAGTTGACTTGATAAAGTGACAACGCTCCTCTGAGCTGTTTAAGTTTCGCAGTTTAGAACAATCCTGCAGTTAAAAAAAAGCAATTTATTATACTTAATACACTTTTTTCGTTATCGTCAAATATTTTTGGACAGCTTAACTAAACAGCTTGATTACAGGAAATTTAACTTGAGTGTTGTAAAATCGAAATTGAACTGATAATGGCAATGCCCCATCAACTTCCTTGAAGAAGGACAGCATTGAGACGTAACTTTACATAAATGTATACTGTATATTATCTGCTTTCATCAGATTCTGGACTTTTCCTACTGAGTGGTTTTGATTTTTATTTTTGATGGTGTGACAGTGAAAACAGAGAACACTGTATTTTTGTTACATGTGGTTAACTGTAGTCTTGTTCCAGTTTGAAGAGTGTATACTGTTACGCTTTATGCTTTTAGATAACTGAGCCGTGAACATTGGCTTGTAATAAAAGTTTGATTGAAAAATAACAAAATGATTCCATTTTTCTGTTACATTGTTCCAGTTTTAACTGGTTTGCACAGGTAAAACAGGTGTGTATTCAAGGGTGAATAGGTTCACCCTTATATCTCATATAATATTACTGTTGCCACGTTACCTCATACTCTCTATAAGCTGGACACCTCTCTAAGATGGACAGTCAGGGCTGGTCCTTACGGAGACCATCTTACGCCTCAAATGTTGATCTTTACATGGACTGAACCTAATCCCTTCAATTAAGTATATGAAGAAATCGATGGTCCAATGTACACATATCTAATTTGGATCGACCTATAAATTACGATAATTTGAGTGGACCACATGGAAATTTCAAATGTGGGGCGACTTTGTGTCATACATAGAACTTCTCATGTGCTGAACCTAATGCATAAATTACTTTAATATATTTTCACTGTTATGATTGCAGACCATTGACATTGTGAAAATGAACTTGGTCTGACTATTTATGTTCAATGTCTGAATCAACCGCCAAACTTACGTCATTTATTGGGTAAACAAAGTTCACCTATTGTTAAGACTGGTTTTCACTAGCAACGGAATCACAGTTGGAATCATAAGCATATATGTAAGAGCACTTATGACCTGTGAAAATCAAAAATTGGAGTCATAAGTAGAGTCATAGGCGCATTGGGTCAAAGTTGGAGGAATCAGAACGTTTCCATTTTCTTCCGACTCCGCTTATGACTCTCTAATTGACAATCTAGCGAAAACCAAATTGTCGGATTTGGAAGCAGAAGTGTAAGGATAAACCAGTCACAATGCATGTTCCCATGCTCTGTAATGGATATATACAAAACATGGACCTCCAGTCCATGGACCCCACCCCCTGTGGACCACCTCTAATTTTTGAAGATGAATTTTACTAGAGGTTCTAAACAAATTTTAGGAACTTTAAATGGAATGTGGTCAGGGTTATGGGCTACTCTTATTTTACAGTTGTTCAAATTTTTTTCATTTCCAATACAACCTTTAGTCTGGTGAAGGAGTAACCAACCATATTTGAAGGGAGCAGGAGGAGTAGTAGGGAGGGAGTAGTGAGTCCTACACAGCACTTTTTTTTGTCTTCACGTTGCGTGAAAATTGAAACAAAAACGGCCGCATCCACAAACTTGCAAGGGGTCTGACCGACCACATTATTTGATAATATGCAGGTCATTGAGTGCTTGATTCGTGCATGAGCAGGATTCAATAGGTTCGTTGACCAGTGAACATTTCCAAGGGCTATGAGGGAAGGGAAGTCTCGGGTAGGCACTCAATCATCATGTGCATTACGTAACTCTTCCTCCCTAGTCTCCTACGCAGCCATTTTTGTGGCAATTTTCAAGCAATACGACGACACAAAAAAGCTGCATAAGTGAATACTTCCTCCCTACCTCTTCTCATGTCCCCTTCAAATATTGTTTCTCCTGCCAGATTGAACTGAACCCATGAGTGGAATTCAGGAAAAAATGAGCACGTGCATTGAAAGAAACTCATTGCAGCAAAACAATGTACATATGAGGCTGAATTACAAAGCTACTTTCAAATGCAACATAATATGTACAAAAATAGATAATAAATCCTTTAATCTGACACAATTTCGTCCATTTAAGGTTCCTACTGCTTCAGTTTTAGCGAGTGGAAGACCCTTCTTGGTGTATACAAAGTAAAATGAAAAAAACAGGAAGTGTTAAGTAACACGTACTTCTTGTTACGTACCTCCGTTCGGGCATGTTGTAGTTCATGTCTCGGTTTCGACGACGCCCGCTGATTTGAATAGATGCTCGTGTTGTACTGTAGAAGCTTTCGATTCTGTCGATTACTGCTATTGTGATCCAAAGTCTTTTCCGCTTGTTGTTCTCGCAACGATACATGCAAGCCAACGAGACAGAGCGCCAAAACAGCAGTGACAAAAATCTTCGACGTAGGTCGCTCTTCCATCACGCTATGAAGTTGGAGGGTCGTCGGAGGAGAAATGATTAAACCATGTATTGTACATTCTGCCGCAAAGGTGCATTATCATCAGTACAGTATAGTTTACGTACGGAAGTTTACTTTCGAAAGTTCAGTAATTTTAGCACAAATACTTTTTGTATACTGGCTACCTATATTGGCCAGTATGTCTGTGATCCGGGGCTTTCCTGGGTTGGGTTCGGGATTGTTGAACGCGCGCGCGGGATTCAGGGAAATAACAAAATGTCCCAGGGTAAAAAGGAAGCTGTCAAGAAAAAAAATTATTATCATTTGGCATCATCATATCTCAACATTATTTTCCTCTACCCTGTTAGTGCGGTCTCTAACTACACCTTCCGACTCGGGTCCTCAACAATGCGGGTCCAGTCTTTAAATTTATGTGTGAAAATTAATTAGATTTACCTTTTTTATACCTCTTGATCTAGCTCTTTCGTCAATGTAGACATATTATTTATTCGAAAGAAAGACTCAGCTTTGTTGTTGTTAAATTTTTCTCTCTAAAAGTTTGGGTTATGCGATTTATCGCCGAAACGCAAAATTTCACCTCGGCTTACATGAACGGGTGGACGTACATTCGGACGAAAATTTCCTGGATGTAAATATAACCAAATTTTCTTTCCCTCGGTGTTTCGCCGCGGGCGAGAGCTCCGCTAAAACTGTTTGGCATAGGTAATAGCCGATGTGATGAAAAGCGCCGGGATGCAATTTTCATGGAAATTATGGTCGAGATGTCTAGATCTGAGTACTATTGGAGCTTACCGGATACTCTCTACTCCAATCAATCGCGCAGAGAGAGATATCTTCTCTGAATTTAGTTTCGGACAGACTCGATCGAGAAGCTATAATTGTACGCTAAAATATGTCCATAGTATAAGAGGTGGTAAATTCAGCCTCAGATTTCCATAACGAAAGAACCTATTTACGTAGCTGAAATCAGATTTTCTTTTGCGGGCGGTTCTTTGCTTTATATTGTTACTGCTTCCTGAAACTGAAACGACCTGAAAACCGAAATATCGTATTCCGCCCTCATAACGTTGTAGGTTGTAAACAACTATCTGAATCCCGGAAATAAATGAAACAAGTAAAGACTATTGTAACTCCCCGGCCAGTTGGCTCTTGTGAGAAGAGTTGGTTATCAGCATCACAGAGATCACGACAAAGGTTCCACTCCCGGAATATTTTATGCTTTTTTTCGCAACTGCCAAAGTTAAGCCCATAATTGCTGTGATGATCTTCTTCACATTTATAACTCAATCCGTGACTATTAGCTGTACTGTTGCATTTTAGAAATGAGATTTGATCATAAATAGCTTTCTGTTTAATCAAAAACCCTTTGACGCCTTTTCAAAGAATAATCTTAAGAGCAAGGCTGACTTTACAGCAAGAAGAAAGTATATATTTTCCATATTTTTCCTTTCCAATTTTCAAAACTTCTTGCAAGCGCGATTGAATAGTTCTCCTGTTTCTGAAAAAATGCCGCACGTGTCAGGGGCACCCAATGAGAATATAGTTCAAAACCGTCCACTTAAACATAGCATTGTTAAACGTATTTTAGTATCCCCTACAAATTTTTCATCTGTTCGGATTTCCTAGCTGAAAGTCTAGTGATCCGAAAATTATAGGGATCAAAACTTACCTTTTTGAAAATTTCAGCCAGAAAAAGGCTTCCGAAAATTCTAGGTGACCATTTTAGGGTAAAAATCCGTTAAAAATGGGCAATTATACCATTTTTTAGATGTTCGAAAATCCTAGGAGAGGCAGGCAAGCAAGAAATTTTACAAATTTTCTTTTGAAAATTCTAGATCTCAAATTCCGAACAGATATTTTCCCGAAAATTGGCGTTGTGTTTGGTTTACAGTTTCGAATAGCGCTTTGCACTAATGACGCCACAAATTTCTGGTCCCTGCTATGGCTTCGATATTGAACCCGGGGGGATTACTTGGGATACATTTTGCCAAGAGCCATAATAGTCCTATTATTGCTCTTGGTTTTGCTGGTATGTGCCGCTGGCCTCTCAGTTATAGACCTCATCTTAGTCACTTTTAGGCAAATATGTAATCTTCGCGATCCCAACTTAGTCACTTTCTATTTATGAATATACCTTATCAATCCTTTGAATGGGTCATCGTCCTAAAATGCACGGACCATTTTTTAAATTGAAAGAACACCTTACTTTTCACCCAGAGTACAAACATTCCGGTACGTTTGCTAACCGTAAAATGAAGAACTCTCTTACCCCAAAAATCAGAAAAACTGCGACCCCATTCTAGTAACTCTATTAAAAATGCGACCCCATCATAGTAGCTTATAGTCACTCCAGTCGTAAAAATGCGACCCCATCCAGCGACACATCCCCATTAACCTCTTATAAAGAAGTGCCCCCCGGGCATTGAACCTGATCACTATAAGAGTTTAGTATGAGAGAGTCACGTTCGCCAACACGTTTTCGTAGTCTTTGAAGATTTTTATTGTCGGAAGAAATAAGATCCAGTTTGGTTTCGATAACATATATCCTGAAAAAAATGAACGTACGTGTGCCAAGACATAGTTACGTTACGGCATGTTACTAAGAAATCATGGAGACCATGGAGAACAGGGCTTCAAACCTGTTCATAAAACAGTGCATTTGGTGAAATTTATAGGCAAAGTTTGCTCAATTTTTTGAGGATATATAGTACTGCATGGCACCTACCTGGGGTCAATTTAATAAAACTTTTACACGTGTAATTTACAAATGTAGCTTTTGTTCTCAGACTCTAAAACAATGGCTACACTTGTAAATTACACGTGTAGAAGTTTAATTAAATTGACCCCTGGCCGCACAACAACAGAACAAACTTATACAATTTCCGGTTTGTGCTCATGTTGGTGTGCTTTTTAGCTCAGAAAATTCTGCCACAGGCTTGCGAGAAGCACATACAAACTGGATTCTCCCTTTAGCAATTTCGGTTTGGAGTATTACACAGCCAGAAATTGTGTCATGTTTCAGTAGACAGAAGCCTTCTCTGATCAGGTCTCTTTACTTTCTCATTTTAACCGTTTATTTGAGTTACTTGGACCAGGTTTTCATCGGCTCCTGCTTTTATATATTAGAATAAAGCTCAAAAAACATTTTTAAAACGCTCATTGCGAATTTTATGAACAACGTCGCACGCATGTTGCTCATACAAAGCCTTTTAGAATGCAAAGTTTGTCTGAGTCACGCGGGCCCGAAGGTCTAAGGGACAAAACCTATTTTTAGCAACGGTGCCATGGGTGCAAAGCGCTATTCCCAGGACTGACAAATACTGCCATGAGGTGACGGACTAACTCCCAAGAGGCGCTCTTCGCCAATGGGAATTCTACGTACTGTCAGTAGGAAACAAGGCAACCTCGTTCCTAGAGTGAGGACCCTGTGCGAGCTTGAAAACTAGGGATACTGTGTACAGCCACCCCATGCCCTGAAACGGGGTCTCCCCGATTTCGTTTGAGGGGCAGGGGGGAGGGGCCTCCTCTTCGCGTGTTGTCCTTGCGCTCTATGAAAACTAGTACTGTTATCATTAGCCTGCGTCAGTAGCCGATTAGCCTGCGTAGCAAGCGTTTCCGCGCGAGTTCGTCAAGAAAAGTTGGGACGAGAGCAAAAAAAAAAAAAAAGGAATGACGGGGGAGGAGTAACCTCCCCATCCCCTTTCCACGCCTTTTTTTTTTGCTCCCGCTCTAACTTTCGCGCCATAACTCGACTGGAAACGCTTGCTACGCAGGCTATGTTATCATGTGAAATTAAGATGAAGAAAATCTGCATATGTATACAATGATGTGAAAACAAGAGTCCAGAACCCCTCGATCTATCATGGGACAGTCCTCTCATACTTTAGCACCGCACAGGCTAGTCGTAAATACGCTAGAGAGTGTATCGCGGCACATTTTTTCGAGTTCGAACTTACCTTAACACATGGCGGCTAGTGTGCAATTCTGCTAAATAGACTTCACATTTCCGTACCTCGTTCTCTGCCTTATTAAAAGACCTAGCACGAGTCAAGCTCGAGCCAAATTACGAGTCAAATCTAGTCACGAGTAAAAGCCAACGAACTCTTTAAATCTTTTTTATCTTATTTTCTTCTCGGCTTTCCCCGGGCCACAGTTTTACTTAATAACATGCTGCCAAAAAAGCGTGCTGCCAATTTTTAAAGATCTAATAGACGCCCTCTCTCAAACACACGCCTTGTGTCTAATAAACGCCCCTCTACAATTTTAAATTTGTGTTAGACGCCCCTCTCTCAAAAACGAGCAACCAGTTGTAGTCCCGTTTAATTCTCGCAACAGGTTAAATAAAAAAGTAAAAACACTTTATTTTCTGACTGTCAATCCAAAATATTTTAGAATCTATGAAATGCATTGCATTACCAGTAAAACAGATCAAAATACTTACTTATTACATTGCAATCAGCTAAAATGACAACATATACATAAATCTGTTGTTAAATACATTTTGTCTGCTGTGCTTGTGTTCCAAAAATTTTCCAATTCAATGCTGTCAACTGTATAAAATACCAAACTAAGATACCGAAACAAACTCTCAACCAAACATGGCAATATCATTAGGAGCTACATACAAAGCACGTCTTGCTCATCATAACGTGACAGGATTTCGGGTGACGCTTTTCATAAGGGTTTCACGTGAAAATATCTTGGTTAGTTCAGCTAAACGGCGCAAGCTCGAATTAAATAAAAAGCTGAATTAAGAGTAAGAGTTTTTAAAAGTTATTTCATAAAGTTGTTGCTTCTGCTTTTACAAACCACGACCTAACAGACGGTGTTAAGGTAACTTATAAATACAATAGGTTTGAACTTTGGTTTTGTCAAACCGTGAGTAGACTATATTTTGTACTATGGTCTACATAGACCTATTCGGCTAACCAAATGTTGTACCCTTAAAAATGTGAATGCAACATTATAATGCAAATACAGTACACAAAGAATCTTAAACCCGGGAGATTTGAATTGGGTACAACATTGAGTTAGCCAAATACTTCTATTGCTTTTTTGGACAAGTGAAGTTTTAATTTTCGAAACTGCAAAATATAATACAAGAGTTGTGAAATGCAAGCTGTACATTGTTTGACCTTCCTGTGTACCGTTGATATCCTAAATCATGAGAATTGCCACTCTACTAGCGTGTGCTAAGAAGTCAGGTGAGATACCCCGTATTGTTATATTCCTAGACTATCACTCAACTAAACAGGAACTGCCATTGGTTGATTCTTAGTTAATTCTTATCCCCGCTCGGGATACATTACAGCACGTGATCAAAGCATGGTGGAAAGTGGCGTGACAGAACGGGGGAAAAACACTGCCAGTTTCTCGTGAATGAACACAACAACACAAACACAAGCTAAAAAGCAACGACTTTTAAATTTATCCCAGAAGAGAAACAGCAGCTAGTGGAGGAAAAAGATGTAGACAATATATAAGGAAAGTACTTTGTAAACCATTCATTCAGTGGTTTTGATAATTAGATTTGTGTTGTTATAAGTACCGAGTCGACTGTTTTGGTTAGCTCTGGTTATTCTTTTGTTGCTGTTGAAGTGAAAGTCTAGGAATATAACAAAAGACTTAATGTCAGGTCCCTCGGGAAACCAGTTAGTTTTGTTTTCCCTCGAGTCCTAATATTTCCCTCGACTTCGTCTCGGGAAACATCGGGACTCCCGGGAAAACAAAACCAACTGTTTCCCTCGGGATCTGACATTTAGTGTATATTATTATTCATTCAAAATATTTCCCCGATTCTGATTGGCGAAAAGCACACGTTTAATTCACCGTAACCAGTTACTGATGACCAAATTTGGAAGAATTTTGACTTTAACGAGGAAATGACGTCAAAAATGCAGCGTTTTCGCAGGTTAAGGCACCGTTAACCGAGAAGACCTGGGGACGAGGTTGAGTTGTTTTGGTTGTGAACGTGAAAAAATGGCGGACATTTAACTCGTTTCAAGAGTAAGAACTAGTCGAAAAAATAGCTTAAAACATGGCAAGAACAGCAAGAAGACAACTCGAAGGGCGACATCTGCTATTTGGAGAATATTTGCGGAGCTGGACAAACCTAAACGTACACTATCGAAGATGAACTGAACATCGATGCATCGATGGAGGCAAGCATGTTTTAGCTATGTTTTTAAACTAGGAATTATTTTGAATGAATAATAAAACAGTTACTGAATTCGGCTTTCGTATCATATAAAGAATTATGGACATCTCGGAGGGTGTTATCCGCCTCGGCCTACGGCCTCGACGGATGACACCCTCCTCGATCTCCATAATTCTTCATAAGATACTCAGCCTCATTCATTAACTGTTAAATATTCAAGCTCAGTTATCTACAGAAACTTGGGAAGACTGTGAAGACTCAATGAGGTTTTGCCTGCAAACCTATACAAAAAAACTAGCACTTATTACAGATTAGTGACTCACACTACACTGAATCTGAGAGTTTCACACCTGTTTTCTGGCCGAAGATAAAGTAGTTGCCAGTATCTTCGGCCAAAAATGTCCCTGACAAAAGCAAAAGAGGAGGTCAATGGCCCTCTTATAACTTGATTGTTAGGTTCTAACTATAAAACTACAGGAAAACGAAATTTATGTGTTCTCCTTAGAGAACACGACTAAGTTTTTGGCTTATAAAACCTCACTACAATTGCCAGTTATGTTCGTACCCATTTACACCGAAGTCTCACAAGTCAACGATGTAATACAAAAATATTAAACGAAACCTAACTGTAAGGTGAAGTTATATTGAGGATACTTTATCTTGCTTGTACTCGGCTACAGTATGTATAAAGTTCTACAATAAACTGACCCTAACCATTTCTCTGTAGGTAATGGCTCAGTCAATTCCAAGCGTGTCCATACTCCCCAGGGCATTTGTCGGGCATTTCGCAACTTGTCGGTCCCGGCGGTAGGGAATTTGTTAATTCTTCGAGAGGCGATTAACATCGTTGGATGGCTTTAGATATTTCTATAAAGACTATTTTTACTAATTTTGCTTTAAAGAGACATGTGTGGTTTTCGCTCCATCACTTATCCCACAGGATATTTTGCATCCGTCTAAGAAATTGCCTACCGCCATCGTGATCAGTTCGCGCATGGAGGAAAACAATCAATGTATCGTTTGGAGAGTTTAACGGACAAGACACTTTCTTTGGGCGTGAATGGTTGAGGCAGAGAGGCCTGGAAAAACTTTGCTAGATATTTGAAAGCTAATAGAAACTTCGTGTATTGTACGATCAATGCGGTAAGTACCTCATACTTTGACGAAACATTGAGTTCTATCGTGATAAGAAAATACTCATGTTAAGCTCATCGGTTGTTTGTTTATCATTCACTACTGACATAAACCGTCTTCGAAAATAAGAAAGGCATTATTAAAATTCTAGTTTACAGTTCTGTCATTGATATTAATCAGATGGATGCGATCTTTTTTGCAACAATTATAACTGGCGGCTAGGGGCGATTTGCGTAGGGCGCTTCACGCGTTTTGATCAGATTAGAGATTTTTATAAATGTGGCATTTGCAACTTATTTACTCGAAAATACAATTTTGGTGTTGTCCCGGGGTGGGGCATTTGCACCCTATTTTTAAGCCCCACCGTAGGGTTCTTGTATGAACGCCCGGCCCTCTACCGTAAGGCATTCGCAACTTTTCCAAAACAAAATGACAAATGCCCGCGGGGGGACGGATGGGCACGCTTGGAATTGACAGAGCCATAATGATGGACATTCGTATAATAATATAAAAATTGCAGCGGAAATTAACCTTACAAATAAGCCTCGTCTTATATGTTCGATTTTCCGTTAGAAAATCTTCCAAGTGCTATTTCTCTTGTTCCCTAATCCCTGCGTACTTTTCCAGTTCTGCTTTGAACTTTTCACAGTCACGTTTCTGTACCGCAATTTCAGACCGTAACAGACCTTCCTCTTGTTTGATCGCTAACATTTCGTTTAAATTTTCGTCCAGTTCTTGTTGAAGCCTTTGTCTTCGCTCCTGTGCTTCGGTCATCCGGTGAAGAACACGAACGAGAGCGTCCTCTTTCTCTCCCAAGCCCTTCTCTGACTGAGCCAATTGCTCTTGAAACTTTGCGTGCAATGTGTTCAGGAGTTTGTCGGTCTGAGGCAAATTCTTGAATTTACAGATTTTAGATATAATTGACGGCCCCTTGCTGCTGTTCTTGCTGTGATCTGCTAAAACAGATGAGGAATGACTAGCAGACCCATTGGGACTTTGTGAAGTGGTCGGTGTGCTAGCAGACTTCCTGCTAGTGCCTGGAACAGCTGGAAGAGCCGGCATGTTCGATGACATATTGTGATTCACCGTCGCAGCAGCTACGCTGCTTTCAGAAGAGCCACTGGCGGAAGCTATCGCGTTCACGTCTTCTTTAGTTGGCCGAGTTGGAGAAGAGCTAGCACGATTGGGCGAAGTACTGACAGCAGGTAATTGAACATCTTCTGTTGTTTGTGAAGTACAAGGCGATGAATTAATCTCAGGTGGGTCCTCAGAATCGTCTACGTTGGGCTCCTTTTTAACAACATCCTCTGCTGTTTGCAATGAACTGGACGACGAATTTACCTCGGCTGGGTCCTCTGACGTAGTTTCATCAAACTCGGTGTCATCTACGCCAGGCTCCTTCTTAACAGCAAACAAGCGCAAGCGTGCCGCATCAGCGTCTGGAAAAACGGGGCTCGAGGGGAACAAGGTAGGTGGTGGGGTCTCAGGGGTCTCGCGTGGGGTGCCTCTGTCAGGGATCTGAGGAAGATCCTCTGCAACATCATCCACCCAATCAGGAGGACCAGCTTCCTGATCACGTGGCCGAAGAATAGCCGCCATTTCATAGGAACACAAATCCTCTGCTAGATCTGACGCAGTCTTGTCGTTGGCGTCCTTGATTTCTTTCAAGAGATCCATTATTTCCGGTTCGATGTTTTTCAGGACCCTTTTTATCACACGCTGCCCAACGCCATGCCTGCATGCAAGGATGTGAAGAAATGTTTCCTGGCTGTTGTTGGTCTTAAGGAGCAGCTCCCTCGCTGCATCTGAGCTGAGCTTCCCAGAGACCCGTAGACGGGCCAACTCTTTCATCAGATGCTCAAAGTACCCTTCATAGGTGTTCATGTTCTCGCCTGTACAGTCAAGAATTACCTTAGCCAGGCAATGGAAGGGCGTATCACCTTCCTTGTTACTCAGCGTGAGGACAATAGGCGCGTTATCGGTCAAGGTTCGCAGCGTCTTTGAAAACACATCCAGGATTGTCTTAACAGAACTCTTTTTCAAGGCGACCATGGCTCGGTCAAGCAAAAGAAGCATGCGGTGCAAACCAGTTTCCCCAGTACGCTCAGACTGTACATCAAAATTGAATTCCTTTAATTCTGTTAACCTCTCCAAGACTTTATACTTTCCTAGGACACACACCCAGTGGACCAAGGGGTACTGAAAAAGGGGCATAGGATCAGGTAGATCCGCATTAGCTCGCACATCAGAAAACTTTCCATGCTGATTGATGTAATCATTGACTTGTTTCATGAAAGTGTTATTATGCTCCATGCCGTAGTTATAGTTTGAACATTTCAATAGGCTCAGCAGAAGCTTGTGATGTTGCGACGAACAATCCTGGCTGCAAAAAGGGGTGTGTTTTGGCGCTGCAAAGGAAGCAGCAAGGAAACTAAATATTCAAATGTTCTTAAAGCATAGCCCGAAAAAACTTCCTAATGATGCCGACAGTTTCGAGGACTGTCAGTCATCTTTATCAAACTAAAAACGTCACAGGTTTCAGTAGCCCTGAATAGGCTTCTGAAGGTTTTAATTACGACAAGACGCGCAAAGTCACTCTGTCGAGACTCCCCGCGCGCCTGGTTGGGGGTGGAAATATAGGAGATCAGTAGCAAGTATGCTTCCTCATCCCTGTTCATGGTAGGAGTGTTCGTTCTAATATGTATACTTTCCTTGATCCATCTTTTGAACTTGTCGCTTTCCTGCTCAACTATTTCGCTTGCTTCCCAGAATTTCTTAAGAACATTTCATTAGATATTTGAACTTACTAGCCTAATGAATTTCTTCAAAAGAAAGGAAATTAGTGTACGTCTTTAAAAGAGACAAAGCAAGAATCATGTTTCATGCCAAGGTGGTGAAACACGGTGACAAACTTCTGCAATTTGGGTAAAATTACCGTTGTTAGCTGACTCTACCGAACATGTCAGCATTACTCGAGAAGTTTTCTCTCAAGAGTGCATAAAACCCGTTCCATACGCACGAGCGTTTGGCGCTATCCCGAACGGTTTCTTTAATGATCAATTTTGACATGTGATATTTTGTCAAGTGAATCGCCTAAGCGCAACTGACGAAATTTTATCAATTAAACGGCGCTGCTATGACTTTGAAAGTTCGTGAGTTCCGTATTCATTCGATAAGGTCCAAAAGCTCTTGAAAGAGTGGACGGTTATTCGAGGTGGGTATTTATTCAAGGCTGGGCGCTTATTATATTCGCACAATTTTCAGCAATAGTAATTTTATTTTGCAACAAAAAGTTCAAATGTTCCAAAGCAGAATTTTAAGCAAGCAAGTGGGTGACTCCCTCTGGGTTTTAACATCTCGCACAAGAAACAAGAGATCCAGCATGAAACTGCAACCTGAGGGCCTACTCGCAGGCTTCTTTTAACCCCCCTTGGATATGCTGTAGTTAATTTATCTCGAGTAATTTTTATTTTTCTTTTGTTTTTGGGTATGGTTATGTATGCTAATGAAGTTGAAACAGAAGAAAAATAAAAATTCTCTGATATAAAAAAATAATTAACTACAACAGATACAAACCCATCCCCATCTACAAGCTCACCAAAAATTTCTTACAAATTGTATGAGCTAAAGTCATATTTTCCAGAATTTTATGGTGTTTGGTATCCTTGCAGCAAATACTAAAAGTAATTTTCATCAGGTATACATTAGCCCACAACACAGATGTTCTTAGGGCTTTGTCAAGGAACATGCAACAAAGCCCCTAAGAACATGGGAGGCTAGGCATATTGGAGCTTTTGGGTGGAAATTTTTTGATCCCTATGTAATAAAACATGTTTAAAATTTCATTGCATTAATTTGTATTTCACTTAATTGAATTGACTCCCGCTCTTTGAAAGGGTAGGCAAAGGTGCACACAAGCCAAAGGCCCACACGGCCGGAGCTTACACCAGTTTCCATAGTGTGATGCAAGCCTAGGAGTGTTGCTACCCTCCCCTAGACGGGATGCTAGTCCATCACAGGGATACCCCCCAGCAGTATGTCGCTGGTACCCATTTATACACCTGGGTGAAATGAGACAAAGTGGAGTAATGTTCTTTGTCTAAGGAAACAATGCGATGGGCGAGGGGTTCTGACCTCCAGATCCAGAGTTCGAGGAGTTAACCACTTGGCCACACATGCCTGCACACTCCTCCTCTATAATAAAATCATTTTTGTCCTCAAAATAAATAAGCAGTTGTACTCAGTCAAAACTTTACGTACCTTTTTCTAACTCAATGTCATCCTCATTTCTTATTTCAGCTGCTTTCTTGCCAGCACTAGAGACACTTTCTGCTTCTTCATTGTCAACTTCCTCTTCGTCCATTTCCTCTTCTTCTAAATCCTCCTCCTCTGATTCAACATCATCATCTGAATCATCATCCAGATTGAAATCCTCCTCATCCTCCACATCACTCTCCGAATCTGACCATGAGCCACGCCCTCTCTTCCTTTTGGGTGCTTTGGATTGCAGTGTTGTAAGAGCTGGTCTCTTCCTGCCAGTTGATGAGGAATCACCTTTTTTCAAACTGTTAACAGTATTCGACAGACTCAGGAAGACATTACTGTCAGATGAGTTTGTAGGCGCTTCTGGCATATCCTCAGGTATATCAATTACTTCAGCCACCTCACCAGCCTTTTCCACTGCACCATCAGACTTTCCTGGAGATGTTTTATTTCCTTTTTCATTTCCTGGGTTGCGCTGGGGGAACGGTTCTATCTTTCTTTTGGTAGGTGCAGATAAATCAGTTGCTTTGTCTTTTTTGTCGTTTGGGGAATCACATGAACATAACTTTAGTACTTCTGTCTGTAGCTGATCACTGCTTGTATGTACATTCTCCCCACCCTGCTGCTCCCCAGATGAGGCATCTACTATTGATTTTTCTTGCGTGGTAAGATCGACAATTGTTGAAGAATGATTACGAGCTTCCTTGTCTTCCAACTTAGCATTGTCCTCTGATGATGACTTTGTTGCTGGAGAAGTTTTTGAAGGACTTCTCTTTGCATCTTTCTCATCGATAAACCTCACCCTCTTAGGAGTACTAGTATTTGACTTTCCCCCGGCCACAGCCTTTTGGAGACTGCTAATGACAACATCAGGGGCACCCAAGGCTTTCAGCATTTGAAACGACCTCTTTTCAACAGCAATCTGACGTGGTGTTTTCCCAAAATTGTTCTTGGCTTTGGATATTTTCTCACTGTTCAAACCAAAGTTGCCAAAGAAGTAATTTAACGTAGGAACAGACTCCTCATCTGGCACAATGACATGAAGGAAGGTATCACCACGTTTGTTTACAGCAGACAAAATCTCATAAAGCTTCTCTTGAGAAACTTTGGCATTTTCTTTAATCTTAACCAATAGAGTCTTCAGGTACATCCTAGAATAAATGTCTGAGCAGCACCGTTTCGCTAAGAAATGCAGTATTGTATCACCAGTACTGGGATCCTTTTCACACAAGACATCAATAGTATATTTGAGAAAAACATCTACAATGTTCCCAAACATGTTGCTAACATATTCTTTGGAGCTCTTTGGATTAAGGCAGCTGTGGAGATGTTGCACCATGGAATGCAGTGGTCCATGTTGATTCTTGCCCACTTTTATGGTAAGTTCAAAACCTTTTTCACTAACAAGATACTCTAAAGCCTTGTATTTTCCAAGCATACACGCCCAGTGCACTAATGGAAGTCGCAGTTTTTCATCCCTGTCTGGAATGCAGCCACTGCGAAGCCACTTTGTTTTTGCAAACTTGTCAAGAGATTTCTTGAAGTCTGTTTTATCTATTTCACTTCCATTTGAGCATTTCATTATGGCCATTATTAATTCATGATGTTTACCAGCATAAGGACATTTTTCATTGCACAAAGGTGTACACTTGGTAGGGGGCCAGGTACTACTTGGTGAGGAAGATCTTGCACTGGTTTGTAGACTTGATAAAGACTTATTAGTCTCTGAGATGGATGTAATCTTATTGGCTTGTGGGGTTGGGGTGGATGCATTGGCTTGTGGACTTGACGTCTAATTAAAAGAAAAAAAAATATTTTTGTAAGATGCTCTTGAACCAAGAAAACTGTAAACACCCGAACTATTTCAGGAATGTTACAAATGTTATTTTATTTACAGCATATTTTTATTTAATATTTACTTATTTCACCACATATATCTACTATAGTAGTAGAAATAGAAAAGAAAGCAGAAACACATTAGTTTAACCAATTATAGGCTAAACACTACCATTATGTGGTTATAAAAGCATGCTTACAAATCCACTTGCATTTTGCATGTGAAGCGAAAGGTGTACATCGCGGCAGTGTTAGCTCAGTCGGTAGAGCGTGTTGACTGCAGAGCGGGAGGTCGCGGGTTCGATTCCTGGGGCCAGACCAATACTCAGGGTCTTAAAATAACTGAGAAATGAAGGTACTCCCTTTGCACTGCAACAGGCTAGACCTTCGCGTGGCTCAGATGACCATGTAAAATGGCGGTCCCGTCTCCAGTTGGAGACGTAAAATATAGTGTCCCCAATTTGTACTTTCGTGCTAAATACGTTGACACTCAAATAAAAAGTGCATTTTTTTTTTAGTGAAGAAGAAACAGCAAAACTACTACCTAACATCCAGCTTTTAAGATGTGAAGAATTATGCATATTATCTCGACGTAGTTATCCACCGATAATCCCTCCTTGAACTGCATAGTTCTTCATATCATTCTCAGCCTCATCCAATAATATTATCATTACTAATCATGTACTATCAGGCTTAATAACTGTGGGCAACCATCCATGGAGATAACTACTAATTGATTCAATTCAACTAGCTACCTCTTTGAATCTCAGGGTAAACAAAATGCTGTGGCCTTATGCCCAGCAGCTGGGAAGGGTCTTCAATAGACTTACATGTAATGCCCAGCAGTTGAAACTAATAAGAATAAGCAGGTTTCGAATTATGGTCACTCATCAAGATAAAGCTGAAGATAATAATAAGCTTAAAAAATACAACACAACTCAACTTCAAAATATTCCATACTGTAGTCTCCCTTTTGTCCCATCATGCAAAGCTAAGTAACCTTGAAGACCATGTGATATCCTCAACTGAGATACAATAGATTATTTACTACTGTTCCTACCCCTTGATCTTTCTACATGGGGCCGCACTTCACTTCCAATATGGAACCTCTAGTTTTGCATGTAGATTGGCCATTCTGGAGTTGTGTAGGGAACTGGGGTGAGTTTCAAATTTAAACTAATTGATTAACTGACACCACCATATGAAAGGTGATGTTGAGATTGGTTATTTGACCAAGTTTGGTGCTCTAAGGTTGCACAGGAATCAAGTTATGACTCTTAAAACATGTTTAAAGATCCATACAAACATTTGTAATTTTGTGACAGCTTCGATTTCCCCCAAAACCATATAAACTCTTAATTTTTTTCACTATTTCTGTGATATTCCTGAAAACAGACAAACACAGTGATTTTCGAATTAGTTCCTTCCAAGTAATAGATGCGTAATAATACTACTACTACTAATAATAAAATAATCTTTACAGAGGAAACTCCCATCACATAAAGTGGTTTTTTTCTCCATTAAGTTTTCGGGTTTTGAAATTCTAGGTAAGTAACTATTTCTTGTGTTATGTCCATGCAAGTTTCTTAAAGTTATTTTAAAAGTCTCTAGGTGCTCTAGTACTTCCCCTTCAATAGCATTTTGAACTGCTGAGCATTGGAGAGTAAAACATCGCCCAGCCGGAGGGATCCACTGTGGGGAATTGAGTGCTTCGGATGATGAGATTTTATTACCTAGAATTCTTTACGCAAATCTATTCTGCAACACTTATAAATGATCCATTTCAGCTTTCAAACCAGGCTGATCTCCATATACAATGTCACCATAGTCTAAATGGGGTAAAACTAAGCTGTTAAAATACCCAATGCGAGACTTAGTATCAAGCATATAAAAGATTCTGTTCAACACAGACAGGCGAATTTTACAGTTTAAATGATGAATTTTACAGTTTAACAGAGATTTTAAGAGTTTATATGGTTTTGGGGGATGCTGTCACAAAATTACAGATGTTTGTATGGATCTTAACCATGTTTCAAGAGTCATATCTTGATCCCTGTTCAACTTTAGAGCACCAAACTTGGTCAAATAACCAATCTCAACATGACCTTTTACCGGTATGTGGCAGTGTCTGTTTATCAATTAGTTTAAATTTGAAACTCACCCCTGTCCCCTACGCAACTCTGAAATGGCCAATAGAATACTTTTAAGAGGTCAAGAAAAGGGATTTCGCAGAAAATTTTCAAAATTTTCTGACCGCCGGCATTTAGTCTATTTGAGACCCTTTCCGGTAACCAGGCATAAGGTCACAGCATTGAAAAAAGACACCATTTACATGTATGCCTTGCGTGTTGTCACTAACCAGGCTAACTGTCTATTTGGTGCTTTTGATTGAAGTGCATAAAAATCGTACTTTGGAAATACAATCGGTAGCTAGATTCCAGAATACCGGGCCGCTTTAATACTTGAATGTCGTTGAATAACAAAAGAAACTATCGTGTTTACGCTTCGTTCTTTAAAGCGCTCCGACAAGTGGCCGGGTATTCTGAAATTGTCAATCGGCATTTAAAGTGATTGCACTAGATCCGAAATCAATCCAGAATTAAAATGTGACCAAATAAGACTCAAGCTTTGTTTATACTAATAAACACGTTTCAATCCAGAGTTGACATGGAGCCATGAAAAAGTCTTCTGTATCACAAAGATTTCAACAAGCCTTTTACTTAACACCTTGGCTAATATTTAAAAAGATTTTCATACAGACCTTTCCTTTCTTTGAAGCCATTGCAGAAATATTGACTGCAAACAAGAAACTCCAGGAGAAAACTCCGAAAACCCGCCCGTGAGCGGTGAAGATCTTGCAGCAGTTACTATGCCATGTAAGCCTACGTATAATGTCTAAAGGCGAATTAAATATTTGTTTACTTTTTTGTTTGTTTTTGTTTGTTTTTTTTTTCGCCTCATAAACGCTTGTCTCATGCCACTGAAGTTAACGCTCAGAACATTGAAAGAGCAAAGCAAGAATGGCAAAAATAGTAATCGCTGAAAATTGCGCCGGATATACAGAATAGTCTCCGATCGGAAAAATTATCTTGAGCACCACGTGGAAATTTCCACGTGACTTACAAAGCGCGAAATTTTTAACGCATTTGCAATGAAACAATAATCATAATTTTGTACCCCGATTTTCCATACTCTCCGCATAAGTATTTGCCCAGGTTTGCTTTTCTTTATACACCTCTTACATTTTACATGTAAAAAGATAAAACCATTTAAATAAAGCTAAATTTCATCGACGCTTGCCTACATATCAACGCCCAGAGATACTACTGCTGTGAATAGTTCTCAAACCTTTGAGTCCGCACGCTCTCTGTTAAAATCAACCTCCGTGGCTGCAGCTGTTCCCCTAGTAGGTTGCTGTTCGCTCGCCTTCTCCACAGTGGCTAGCATTTCATAAACTTACAACCTTTCAGTTTCCAAAGGATCCCTTCACGAGTCCTTCACTTTTACTCACTACAAGGAGCTCCTGAAACCGACCGGCCTTTTGCGCGGAAGGTGTACTCTCGCCCCGCGTGGCTACTTTGGTTACCGAGGTAGTTAAAATATTCAGAATTGTTCTCTCCAGGGAGAATCTGTCGCTGGCCAATGAAAGTAAAGGCTAAAAAAGACACGGGACGGAGTGAAGATGCTGAAAGTTTGATATACTGATCTGTCATCATTGTTAATTCGCCTTCATCTTTTTACTACGTTCCACAAAATTAACCGCCAAGCTGTCTATGAACAATCTGCCCCAGCTCTTGGAAACGGGAGACGTTCCTTTTATGTCCCAACGACCAAACAGAAATTCTCTTTACTGATTTACTCACATTTCACTAAAGGACTAGTTGAGAGAATTTCATAAGAGATCAACGCATAAATTTCTCTTTGGCATCATTTTATTTAAGCCTCTTTTAAATTCTCACTCTTGACGAGGTGTAGATATTGGGGAAAATTGATGTTGCTCACTCTTTGTCAGACATTAAAACGGGTTAGAAATTTCGACAGCACCACCAAAGGCCGGTATGTGGCTCTTAATTCTTTCAGGAAAACAATGCATTTTAATTATTTACAGACTGAGTCTGCTCGTGTTGTTAAATCACTGTCTCTAACAGGACCACACTCATCTGGATGATCATATTTAAGCCACATCCAAGTAGAATTTTCAAACCAGGGGCGGATCTAGGGGGAGGGTGCAGGGGGTGCGCACCCTCCCCTGAGATGACCTGCGGTTTTCTAATACAATTGGTTTTCTGCAAAAAAAGAAAAAACTATGTGGTTTATTGGTGTTGAAGTAGAGCAAGAGACGAGTGCACCCCCTCCTAAAAAAAATCCTGGATCCGCCCCTGCAAACCCAAGAACACAGAGAAAAATAAGTGTAGATTGTAGTAGAGGATGTGGCCCTTTATATTTTACAACCCAACACATACAAAAATTAAATCGTGCAACCTGTGTCAAAGAAAAAAATCAATAGATCAACCTGCCTACAAGAAATAACACAAGATATTCAGATTGCACTTATATAATAACTCAAGTTTTTACAAATTTCTTGATCATAACCTTTTAGTAGATGCAAAACTTATACTAATTACAATTCTACAACAAATATCTATTTAAACCTATTTGTAACATAATAATTAATCATTAATTTGTGCTGCAATTTTTGCCCAACATATGTTACAAGATATGAAGTCTTCTAATAAATTTTGACACTATTATTATTCATAGGAATATTTATATTTTAAACAATTAATTATGTATTTTAAACAACATTTTTGCAAATGGTGTGTCTATAAATCTGTAAATTTGATCTCTCAGTAATGTAGCCAGCTTCTGGGAATATTATAATGTCACTAACATTGCCTTTTAGTAAATTTATACCACAATAAAAACATTTTGACAAATCTGAAATTATATACTGATGTGAAACTCCTATTTAAACCAAACTGCATGTGGCACAAGGGAAGTAAATAAGTACATGACAGACCATTTGAGTAAACAAAATGAAACAAGGCTGGAGCTTCAGTTGGTTGGACAATTTCTTACATATTAATGTCATTTATCACCACAAGCCTCCAGTTGGTGTTTTTGTTCACATGAATTTGGGAAAGGCCTATAAACTGCAGGCCATAATATTACCTTTTGCAAAGAAAACAAAAAGATCTGTAAAATAGCAAAATTTCGCCAATACTGAATAGATTTAAGTTAATATTTTGTTTGAAAATCCACATAACTCAACCTAACTTCTCAACAGTTACTGGTTAATAAAAAGTTTATTACGTGATGTAAAAAGAAAGTTAGTTGGATATAGTAATCAATTTTAGAGAAAAAAAATGGCTTAGATAGCATATTAAAGTTTTTGTTTCAGTTTGCAACAACAAAAATAATTGTAATCTGGATTTCCATGCAAAATTATGCCACTTCTTGTGTATGGAATAAGACCCTAAAAGATTCCTTATCTAATCTAACAGTTTATTAGACATTGGTTAGGGCTTTATTTCAGGCATCTCTTCAATTTATTGCAGTAATATGCAATAGAATGTTGTATTGACAACTCACTAGTCGACTGTTAAACTGATTTTGAAATTAAATGAATGTTTTTTACCGGTACTCACTTTGACCAGAACTTAGATTAGATCTTTTTCACTCTCCCTTTCTGTAGCCTGACCTTGGAAAACTTTTTTCTCATACTATTAAAAAACCTGATATATTAAATACATTGAAATTTGCATCATGGGTTACATAACCTGTCTGTTTAGAATTCAATAGGTTGATAAATAGATAGAGACTCTGCTACATAGTATCTTATACACTGTATAAAACTAAGACATAAAAGGTCTAGACAGCAGAACAATATCGACAGCCGCACAAACATAACAACTTTCTTTAATTTACCAGACATGTTTTGATGGTACATCCGTCATCTTCAGTGTTACATATTTTGAAATCACCATTGAATTTAAATTGCACGCGATGTTACAAAGTTCATTACATTGTGTTGGCAATATTGCATACTGAAAAGTTTAAAATTAGTGATGCTTTGCTACTTACAGGGAGAGAGTCAGGTTAATGTGTTTCACCTGCTGGTTGAGGTCAAGTTTCTCCCATTTTATGAACATAGATTCATTGATTCATAGATTCATTTACAGGACCCGTGTGGTTTATAAATTTTTTGTGTACAAGTTGTAATGCTTGTTATGTTGGTGAAACCAGCCAACATTTCTCCACATGAGTGCATGAGCACTTACTTTCCGACAGGTCTTCAAACGTTTTTAGACATCTGCAGAGTTCCAGATCCTGGATTCTGAAGCTACTAAATACCAAGTGAAGTGAAGCTCAAACAATCTATGTTCATAAAATAGGAGAAACTTGACCTCAACCAGCAGGTGAAACACTTAAACCTGACTCTCTCCCTGTAAGTAGCTAAGTGCCACTAATTTTAAACTTTTCAGTACACAATGTTGCCAATGCAATGTAATGAACTTTGTAACATTGCATGTGATTAAAATTCGACGGCGATTTCAAAATATGTAACACTGAAGATGACAGATGTACCGTCGAAACATGTCTGGTAAATTAAAGAAAGTTGTTATGTTTATGTGGCTAAGACATAAAACTTTTCAAGTCATGACATATTATTCCTCTTTATGTGTTATTATACTTCTGGATAAACTATTAAACACTGCATCTGGTGCTCCTAATGCCCTTAGCATTGCAAGACACCTTCTTTCAACTGCAATTTGACGTGGTGTCTTGTGAAGAGTGTTCCACGTTTTCGACAACCTCTGAGCAGTTATTCCAAAGTTCTCAACGAAATACAAAACAGTGTTAGCAGAACTGTCATCTGAAACAATGAGGTGGAGAAATGTGTCCCCCCTCTTGTTTGCTGCTGATAAGATTTCATCCTTTTTTTCTGGTGGTATGCAAGAGGTCTCTTTGATCTTAACCAACAGAACATTCAAGTATAGTCGAGAACAAGGGTTCATGTTGCAACGTCTCGCCAAAAAATGCAGCAAAGTGTCGTGTGATTTCACATCTTTCTCTGACAACACTTCAGGCATATACTTCAGGAATATGGCAAAGACATTAAGAAAAATGTTTCCTACATACTCAGAAGAACTTCTTGGATTCAGGCTACTGCCAAGATAGCGAATCATAGAATGCAAAGGCCCGTCCCTGTGTCGACCTATTTTCTTTGACAAGTCAAATCCTTTCTCTTTCACAAGATACTCCAAGACTCTGTACTTTCCAAGAATACAGACCCAATGTATTAATGGGAAGCGAGGTTTGCCCTTTTTGGAGGGAACGCAGCTAGAGTGAACCCATTTTTTAGCCGAATGCTTGTCCAAGCATTTCTTAAAGTCTGCATTTCCTTGTTCCTCTGTATTTGAGCATTTCATTAGAGAAGCAATTATCTCATGGTGTCCTTCAGAAAAGGTAAATCCTGACCAACAAGATTCTGAAGATGAAGGTGAGCAATCCATGCACCAATAAGGCCTTTTATAAGGCCTTGGTACCTGATAAACAAAGTATTAATAGCATGTGAGTATGTAAATCCTGGGAATTTTACTCCTACGTTAACATGGTGTGTGACATCTAAGGACTGTACCCAGCAGCACCTGGTGGTGCCTTGCAACTTACTTAAATAATTAGCGATTAGTCCCGAGCCCAAATTGGCTCTGAGTCAGTAGCTTATCGAGACAAACCAACTTAAGCTAGTTAAAGCTAGACTTTAATCCTTGTTTGCCACCAAAAAGCCAGCACTTTTCACTACTAGTGGGCTATAACGTATAGCCTAGTAGTAGTTCAACCAATCAGAATGCAGCATTGATAATAGACCACTAGTTGGATTTCACTAAAATGGAACAATGGTTGAGACGTTTTTGCACGTATTTTACTTTCATACATTCTCATATGAATTCAAAGTCTAACGAACTGCCACAGAGTCTGGGCCGCCAGTTGTGTCAGTGAAAAGTTTGTTGTTAAGAAGGAAAAGGGAGATAGCGGTCCAGCTGTGAAGGTGTTACCGTCGTTAAGCACTGCCTGTTATCTTATCAAGACAAAAAAGCAATAAAGTTGTGAATTTTATCGATTTTGAATCGCTTTAACAATAAAGATTTTAGTTAACTCCAGGTTAATTGAAAACTGCTTCACATTTATACTATAACGATCGAACAACAATCCGACAGACTGGGTTCGACTGATTTTTGTTTCGGTTTCGTTCGATTAGCAACCTTGGGACTGTGCAGGTCTTTCGGCCGACTTTAAACATGTTCGCACATAATTTTTACATTGTTGAACTCGCAAATTGAGAATAAGTATTGCTCAACATACCTGTGGCGTGTTCGGCGTGTAACCCGAAGTAAAATGAGGAAGTGCTGTCGACATTTATACTCATAAGCAATAACAATGAGAATTTTAAAGGTAAATAAAATATGGCTTTCAATTAGACTTTCGGCGTCGGATGATGAACGCTGGAGATCTGGGACCAATTTTCCTAGTCCCAGGCCCCTGAAAACACTGCAGCAACCTCGTCCCCAGGGTTTCGTCGTTTTCCATCAGATTGTGAGATACGAGCGGGAAAATACCGAGGGGTGGCTCTCACCCTCCTTATTTTTTTATCTCTGCTCTGTGACTTCTCGCCGCAGTCATGAACGCCTGCCATGTGGAACAGGCTAAGTAATAATTTGCGGAAAAGGATTGACCATTTCAGAGTTTTTAGAGCTGTATCATTTATAAACTTACATCAGCAAATACTTCAGTCCTGCAACATCAAAAATCAATGGTAAGTCTCACTTACATCTGATGGATATCTATTTATACAGTCGGCCTATAAAATGAAATACTTTTAATGGAAAGCCAGTGACAATAACTCATTATGAAAAGTGCGTCAAATATACATTCAATATTAATACAATTGTACAGAATTCTCCAGAGACTATGGGAGAATTAGTTAGAAATACCACTTTTATGTTAAGGAGTCCCTTACGTACCGTCTTTGTTTTATGGAAGGATGCAAATCATTCTTTTGTGTTGTAGTATTGAGGGCAATGTAATTAAAACTTTAGTCGTTAGTATTGTTGAATCGATTCCCTCTTAACTCTGGTCAGTTTAACTAACAAGTGTATCCTCAGACTTCGAGTGCTTCAAGTGACATGAAAAACTAAACAGACTGAAAAGCAAACTCTCAAATGGGATGGAATCAGTGAACTATAAGTATATGGCATACTCTTGTTCGACTAGACCAAGTTTTAAACGTGGTAAAGTAATCAATTCTACAGTACTGGATTTCAAAGAGACACGAAATACAATTTCAACAGGCTATAAATCCATGGTGATGGATGGTCCTGCCGGATTCACGGTAGTTTGAGACGGTGAGATGCAAGTCTTGAAAAGTGGCCGTACAGAAGTATTGGGAGGTACAGAACTTTAAAAATTCCAGTACAAAAAGAATTTCTTCTAATATTGTTTACTAAAACACAAACAAACAAAACAAACAATATCGTTTAGCTGCTGCTCATCAGTAATTGTAAAGTTATAATGATGCAAAAGGTAACATTGGACAGTTGAGAATATGGAACCAAAACTTGTAACAAGGAGAAGTTTATCTGCTGTTCCGATTATAAGTGTTCCTCCCCAATACAAAGAAGTAACTAAGGGAACTGAAAGACCTCGACGAGGCAGCCGAGTAATGTTCTTGGACGAAAATGGCAATGAAATCGTTGACGAAGAGAGCAGGGATCCTTACCAGGGACATGTCAAGGGGTTTTCCAAGGAAGGACGGCTATTACCTAGCAGCGCTACGCTCAATTTGAGAAGAAGAAGCACTTCTCTCGACGCCGCAAGGTTCACAGCTTGGTACAACAGCAGAAGGAATAGTAACTTACGGCGAGATCAGTTTTTAAAAGTCATTTGGTAAAGCCAGCATTAGATACCCAAACTTAAATGATGAAGATATAATGGAAACTACGGCTCATGTAACGACAAGGATAGACGTTTCTGCATTTGAGGCAGAAACTCTTGACGGTGATGTTCTAGATTGCAGAAAAAGGTCTCAATCTGCCGGACCGATTTTGCATCGCCCGTCCTCCAGCATGAAAAGTGACTTAAACGCGCACAAAAATGTGCTTGAAATTCGCGGTACGGAATACACGGGCGATCTACCAGATCTCGCTGACTTAACAGCTAAGATTAGACAGCAATCTGCGAAACGACGCATCAAACGTATCATGGAAGCGGACAAGGAGAAAGCTGAACAAGAAAGACTAAGTAGAGAGGAGGAGGAGAGGCGGAAGGCTGAGGCACTCAAAAACAGAAGACGGACTCTCAAAAGCGCCACGTTCGCTGTCATGGCTATGAACGTTTCAGCTGCAGGATTTAACTTTAAGAGTTTTACAGAGAAGAAAAAATGGCTGGCTGAGAAGAGATCGTGGACCAAGCAAATTGTAAGTAAACTGGAAACAACATTTTTTTTTTACCTCGACAAAAGACTGCTCTTCACGAAGTTAATTTAATTAATACTGCTTTTTAACAATCTAATTTATATTTTTTAAAATCCAATAACAATTTAATTTCATTCTCAACTTTAATTTTTCTTTAACGCTCGCATTTTGCAATAACAGTTTTAAGAGAAGATTTTATGTCAACTATATTACTTGAATTCAGTCCATCCTAGACCTGATAAAGGTGTAATGGTTCTTTGTTTTCATTGATAACAGCGGTGCAGAGTGTCAAAAAATGAAAAGAAAAAAAGGCCCCGCCCTGCTTTTCTCTCATAATGGCCGGGACATATCATCCTCTTACTGTTAAAGGCCGCCCGATAAACTCCCGTTACTAACCCCCCTTAACTTTTCAGTCGTAGTTAGCCCTAAGATCAAGCATAACAAACTTTTTTGGGTGGTTTTTGCCTGCTTTATTAATTCCAATACCTTGCTGCGTCCGATCAATTGTGTCATAAAATATCCTCCTTTTCATAGGCAAAGTCCAAGTTTAGTTGGGCTATTCGGGTGGTGATGGTTCTTGGGAGAGTTCTCAAGGCTCTGATGTCATACTCCGCTGACATGACACCGGAGACCGCGGCTCAGAGGTCATTTCGGACATTGAGAGATAATTCTGAAGTTAAGGAGATGCTATTCAACAAGTCTTTGTACCAGAGAGGAAAATCAGTAAGAATATACATATTGTTTTCTGACAGTGGTAACCAAATACAATATCTCCGAGTAATTTGCACCACACAGAACATGCATCAGTTGCTTTCAATAAATATCAAATGTACAAAATATTGAAGTATGAATACAGGTTTTTTTGCCCAAATGCCCAATACTTTAGATAACTATGAGAGAGGTGATATACTGAGAGAATAAAATGAAAGGTCTAATGTATGGAAAGATGACTTCAGTTCACTAAAACTGAAATCCATAGAAAACAGTACATGAACGGAACGGTCACCAGAAATTTTTAGCCTTCCTCCAGCCATAGAAAATTCCGTGAAATTTTTGCTTCTCAGAACAGTTTAGAGAAAACAGTCGTTGGTTGCCCCTGACTTGAGGTATACAGTCGAGCCTTCCGTAAGCGACCACCTAAAATGCAAAGGGTTGGTGGTCGCTTACGTGAGTCGGACCGAAGGGGCGAAACTGTTAAGTCAATCTTGAATGGAGTGGCATATTTATTCTAAAAGAATAATGAAAGTTTACTTTCCCCTGCCCATTACTGGTAATTTTTTGACAAAAGCATTCTATATGACACTTCATTTATAACGCGCGTTATAATTTTGTGGTGAAAAAATTGTACTTGTGTACGTGACTAATCTTGTTCAGAAATGTCCCTAAAACGTCTGAGGAACAAAAACTTATCTTTTATAAACTGAAACCTGGAAACCTAAGTCTTTTTCTCAAGGGTAAAGGTTAATATTGTTGTAGTAATAGATGAGTAGATAAAATGACAGCCAAAAAATAAGTTCCTTTAATTTTGTCCATTTTCACAATGTACTTCACTGCAAGTTTAGTTAGGACATGTGTCAAGTGGTCGCTTACCGGAGGTTGAAAACAGTAGAAAATTCTAAAACTGTCCGCCGAAAACGTGGTCGCAGTCGCTTACGGGCGGTGGTCGTTTACGTGAGGTTCCAGTATGAGGCTTTGACTGAGAACATTTTTGGTGTTTTGGGAAGGTGGTTGCTTGTAGGGGGATAGGAGGTGGTCACTTACGGAAGGTGGTCACACGTGGAGGTTCGACTGTATATCATATCATATCATGTAAATTGTATAGGTAACTTCATTCTAGGTCCCGTAGTTTTCCCAGGTAGCGGTTTCTACCTGCGTGTTTAGCTTGAGTCATAGTTTCGATTTCTGAACATGTTTTTCTTTCCTCTTTCGTCACGTTTTTTTTTTCATGGGCATTCAATGTTTTGCAAATTTTCATTTACTGACCGAAACTTTTCTGTATCATATTCCCCCATAGCAATACGCTTATGTCCCCTCGTGGGCCAAGAAGATCTTGGACAAACCAGCAATGGAAAGGAGCGAGAACGAGTTAAGTCAGTTACACTCCATGCTTAAAGGACTGGCATCATATGATAAATTTACCTACCGCATTCAGCTGGCTATGTGCAGGGCAATGACATATACCAAGTAAGGCTAAACTACAAAACTGAGCTATCACAACAACAACAAAACTGACTTGAGGGATGCTATCGCTTCTTCTATTGGCGATGAGTTTGCAAGGAAAACTAGGTCAAATTTTGTTCCCCTAAAGTTAATCTATAATAGTGCAATTTAAGACATAAAAAGAGATACCGTCATTTCGAGGTCCCACCAGCATTGACAGCCATTGTCTGGTCTTGTGCTTTTCCTGATTATTTGCTTTCCAGTTTGCATAAGGCCCCTCCCCGGGATGCTACCCAACGACGTTTGATATAGAATGTTCACCTTTTGTTGGATACATAAACAGACCATGCAAACATCATGGAACAGCACCATCTGTTGCGAAAATTCTTTCATTCAAATTTTTTCATGAGCCCTCTCTTCTATTAAAAGCAAGTGAAGTGAGCACACTTTTTTTTTCTCTGTTAAGTGCTTTCCATCGCTGCGCCAAATCGCATGAATCCTTAACTTTCTTTGCGAAAAGATTTTGGGAAAGTAAATGTAGTTCCAGCTGGAGTAAAATCTCCTTTGTGGTTGCGCTCATGCACGCAACAACTCGAAATAAACCATATCGATCGACTCAATCGCTAAGACACGCAGTGGAAACAAAGCTCTTGATGCCTAAGGATCCTCGCTTTTGCGCAACTAGATCCGGGCCTGCCGAGAGGTCCGCCATATTTGCATTCGGTGTATGGCCCGAGTTCCAGCCCCTTACCCTTTTATATGCCATTTTTGATCGAAAAGGTACCCTTGCGTATACCTTCTACTGACCAACGGTACCCCTTTCACATACCTAAATTAGAACGCTGAATTGCCTTTAACTGATGAGAATATTTTTTAACACTGCTTTAAAATATGAATAAATCACTATAACGGGAAGTTTACTTGTTTTTTTTTCCACAGCCCTAGAATGTGTCTGTTAACCCTTTTAGTCCTTTTACAGATCGAAATAGCAGATTTCTTTACCCTGACATATACTTCAAGTAAACTCTTGGAGACCCTTCACTTTGATATACTTACAGCCTGAAAAACATACTCCTTTCCAGCGGAGCCTCCCCGTATATGACGTTACAGGGAGTACCCCCCCCCATTCGGGATAGGGCCTTTACGATCGGCAGGGCTCCTTTACTATTAGGTGATAATGATTCAATGCCATCATATATAATATTTCCTTTCAGAGTGGAACACCCCCGCGTAATATTGCGTAAAGGACATACAGGGGTGAGTTTCTATTTCATCTTCTCTGGCTCTGTGTTTGTGAACGTCGAGGAACTTTTACTCAAGACTGGTCACGTGATGTGGCACACAGCAATCATGTTACAAAGAGGAGATAGTTTCGGGGTAAGCGCTTACAAAATACATATTTGAGATATTAAGAATTACGTTTACGGCAAACGGCAAACGTCAGATTCAAGTTGATATTAAGATTAGGAAAATGAGCAGATTCAAATTGTCCAAAATGATAATACCTTTTCATAAAGTCACATAAAGAAGAGTAAACGACTCTGAAACGACAAGTGGAGGCGGAAAACTTGATCATACAAGTGATATAAATTAACGTTTACTGTTTTGCCATACAAGTGATTCTAAATCTCTCTATTCGTGAGGATCACTGTTATCAATAGATCTCTTGATAGATAAGTGCAAAGGTTCAAATGTAATCGATGCCATGGCCTGTGGACGAAGCGTGCAACAGGTGGTAAATTCATTTGTATTTATTTATTTACATTCGCTTTCAGAATATTTTAAGTATTAGTCACGTGCCCACGTCCAGGATATACGGGCTTGGTTGTTCTTGTTTTTTTAAAAATTTCATGTCACTTTCAACAATAGAAAGCTTGTAATACGTCAACAATTTCTTTCCAAAGGTTCCATAAGTACTTGCATAATTTGCCTTATCTATGTTTTCTAAAGGAGCTTGCTCTTCTAAGAAATATCAAAAGAACGGCTTCAGTTGTGGTGAGAGAGGACGCCGAACTTCTCGTCGTTGAAAAAGACGTGTTCTCCAAAACATGTCCCAAGATTTTTGACAAGGAGCTTGTAGACAAGATCAAATTTTGCAAGTAAGTGGCAACAAAAGCATTTATCATTTTATGAAAGTAGTTTTATAATCAGCTTCAAATTCGTAGTTTTTGTCAGTTTTTCAAATAGCCCAAGTGTTTTTAGCCTTCGAATTTTTTATAGACATCAAGGTTTCCATTTGCTAGTAGGAACAAGTTTGTTTCAGTCGTGAAACTTAAAATTAAAATTCGAAGCGTTTGATCGAACAAAAGGGTTATATACCATCACGTGATTTTACGCTCCTGATGACATCAATTATCGTACTTTGTCAAATGGGGGTACATTTGCACATTAAATACGTAAAAGTTTTCGAGGTTAAAATGATCTTAGATCCCAGTTAACATAACCCCGTCCTTTAAGGTGGTATCCATTGGTACATTTGTTAAGTCACGTGACCTGTTTGACTTAAATGACCGCTTCCGATAACACATGGACATTATTAAAACGGGCAACAAAAGCGAATACAGTTTGACCAAGTATTCCCCATTTTCGTTACAAGTCGACTTTGAGTCACATGACTTGGATTATCAAAGAAAAAGTATCAAAAGTGTGGAAGCGTGAATAGGAAACTACTTGTCAAGTTTTACAAAAATGAGAGAAACAGTTCTATTTGATATCAAAATCCACAAAATCTGTAGTTTTCAAGCTTTATACTGATACACACAAGAATTTTACTACTGTCAGTAACAACAACCGGCACCGTACAAACGACTTATTGACGGGATCAAGTAAAACTAACTACGAGAGAACGACTGGACAACTGACAATTTGACTAACACTAAACGACTGTTTAACTGTGACAATAGACGGATTGAAAAGTACCAATGACATTACGAGTCATCATAGCCTATAACATCACGGCTTAACTGAAAGAAGACCAATAACATCGCCACTTAATTGACCAATCAGGTCAATAACCAGAGTTTAATACCATTAACTGACTTAATACAACTCACTATGACTCTGAAGATGACTACGCACAGGGTTTTGAAACGTCAGTCACTGTCAACAACGGTTCTATTCAGAACGTCGCTCACGCGGACGATCATACTCAACCTACTTATGAAATGACTCCTGAGTTCAAAACTTTCACAGTAACAAGTATATTGCGAACATGGTTTCCAACAGGATCCAGTTTAATTCAAGCCAATTCTTGACTCCTTTCATTGCGCCCTTAGTAAGGGCTGCCTCGACGCCCTTCGTAGGGACCTTCCCGATAAAGGCGATGAGTTGGAAAGAACTAAGCGTGTTTTCAAGTAAATCCCTAAGAAAGCAAAGTCAAATACTGATTCCTGTCAATTTGTTTTCTAGGAGTTTGTCTTTGTTTCGACAGTGGACTGATGATGCCCTTAAAAATGTTTGTATTGAGGCACAAATTCAGGAGGTAAGAAATGTTGTTGACAAACACTCGGTATGGAAACTAGCAAACGAAATTCTCATGTTCGGGATATGGTAGTGTAGTGAAAGAGGTGTTGGACTTCAGTTGTGATTGTTGGGGATTAAAAAAGGTCCATTTGATCCAGCATTGTCCCTTCCTACCTTCTTGCCAACTTACATCACATGCTATTTTTACTATTTTAGTCCTATGACTGACTGGTTAATCTTTTCTCTTTTCAGTGGAAGGCAAATAAAATTATTGTAAAAGATAGCAGCAAGGAGGTGGAATGGATTAATCTTTGCATGCAAGTAAGTTTTACGTTGACTCAAGTGATGTGTTGATGATAACCTGTTCCGATTTTAAAGATGTATTTTATCGATAAAATACTGTACCATGCAAATCCAGCAGTCAATGTTTGTGGTCATACATATATGAAATAAGGATTAAGTTAAATAATAACAATACATTAATAAATAGAGAATGCAAGATCTTTAACTTTTGAAGCCAGCCAGTAAGTCAGACAATGAGCTGGTCTGTCAGTCAGTCAGCCAGTCAGTCTGTCGGTCAATCCGTCACTCAGCCAGCCAGCTATTCGGTGAGTCAGTCAGTCCGTCAGTCAGTCAGTTAGTAAGTCAGTCAGCCAGCCACTCAGTCAGTCAGTCAGTCAGTTAGTCACTCAAGCAGGTAGTCAGTCAGTCCATTAGTCAGTCAGCCAACCAGTCAGTCAGTCAATCAGTCAGTCAGTCATTCAGTCTCTCAGACAGTCAGGCAGTCAACCAGTCATTCAGTCAGTCAGACAGTTAGATAGTCAGTCAGTCAGTCGAATTGGCATTATTACAATGTTATTTTTCTTTGCAAGGGGAAGTGTTCAGTTATTAAAGCACTTGATCTGCGAGCTCAACTCAAGCTGCCTCGACCAAGACGAGCTACCAATGAAGAATATTTTCCAATGGGTCTAATCGGAAGGAAGCGAAGAACTCAGTCTGACACGTCGAAAATCTGGCTCAGAGAGTTGGAGGAGAGCTTGAAGACACCCTACAGCTTTAACGACAGTAATAAAGTGGATGAGCACCGAGATGAAAATGAAAGGTAAAACGAGAAAATATACTACGATACAGTACTATACTATATAGAAATAAGGCATGTCACACCATGACGTATCATACAATGAAATCACGCAGTTAGGCAAAATAATGCATTGAATTGCAATGCTATGCAATGCAATGCAACGTAACGCTACACAACTCAACTCAAAGTACTTCAGCTCATGAGACGTAACAATAATGTATAATTAGGGAGCTTAAGCAAGAATTTACGACGACGACAGCATTTAAAACGTTGCTAAAAAAATTAATTTGCGCCCTTTCAAACTTTATCGCGTCTGCTTGGACCTGCCCAATTTGTCAAATGTAGGTTGCTATTCTTAGAGGTGAATTGTTAAGGATTTCAGTTATTCACGGGTAAATTTAATAAAACTTTTACAAGTGTAATTTATAAGTGTAGCCATTGATTTAGGGTCCGAAAACAATAGCTACACTTGTAAATTACACTTGTGAAAGTTTTATTAAACTGACCCCTGGAGTCAAAAAAGAGAAAGGAAAATTTGTCGTCGCATGTTCATGTCCTCTATAAAACGTCGAATTAGGAGGTTTCACGTCGTAGTCGTGCAGTTGACGTCAAAAAAAAATATACCAAAAAGCCTTTTGCAAGTGCAGAGCAGTTTTTTGCTCAAAAAACAACTTTTTTAACCTTGTCATTGTCGTCGTCGTAGCGCGTGTTTGCTTGGCTCACTAATATAATACTGACACGAAAGCGTATTGCGATCGGTACAACCTCGCTGCAATCCAGACCAACAGAACAGCAATATGAGCACCATGCATACGATACATGAACGCAATGCAAAATGACACAGTGCTGATAAGCATATAGCAGATTAATATGTTCGACTGATTTTTGTTGATTTTAAAGTAAATCAACCACGAGAAATGACATGTCATCAAAAAAAATACCATGGCATTATTGTTGACTTCGTTCTATATGTACAGGAATACCTGGTCTGAATCTGAATACGAGTCATCAGACGATGAAAAAAACGGTGCCGAGAAGATTCTAGAGGCGATGGACCTTCCATATAAGGATCAACCGCACGCCAAGGGAGATTCGAGTTACATCCTTAACGAAGATGACGAGGAAGAGGAGGAAGAAGAAGAACCAAAACAGACGGAGGCCGCAGAAATCCTACCTGCTGAGCTGGAGAAAAGGGACAATAATATATTCGAGGATTTTTCTGAACTGATTAAAATTGAGTCCAGGGCTGGAAAATTAAATAAAGACGTGGTATATCTAAACATTGCTTCGATGAAAAGTGGCGATATCTTTGTAAGTAGCAACAGTCAAACAGAAATGCTAAAAAAGCTAATATATGGATTTAGCCAGGGCTAAAAGCAAAGCTTTCGTTAATATACTAATAGTTTACTCAAGTAAAAAGTAAACTTGTGTAAAGCTAAATGACGGCGGCAAAGAGAACGGCAAAAAAATCAATAGGTCTTATTAGCAAAAAAAACAGCTTTGCACGTGCAGCACACTTTTTTATACCTTTCTTTGCGTTGTTTTGCACGACTACAACGTGAAACTTCCTAGTTACATGTTTTATAGAGGAAATGCAGTATGTGTTCCTGCTTGCCTTTTTTTTTCACTGCGGCTCATTTTTACTTTGCTGGCCTTCATAATTTCTCATTTTCTCACTTTCCGTTTTTCTTCCAACAAAATGCGTCTCCTTTGCTTTTTTATCTCTCGTTCTGGCTTATTCTCTGTTATCCACGTCCGTGTAATAGTAATGTGACATTTGACATCGACTTACATGTGGGCGAACGTACGGACGGTCACGTGATCACTAAATTTTCTTCCGTCTATACGTTACCATTTTCTTACCCATGGTGCTGCTTTTAATCAAGTCGAAAAGTGAAACAACTTTAACGTATGACTTTGCTATTGTTGGATTAACAGATTGCTAACCCACCGCGGGCAGAAAAGCGTAGAGTTTGTGTTCCACCGTATCACTATGGCAGTCGGCTAGGTGTTGATTCTTTTGTACCTCATCGTCTTTAGCTTAGCTATCTGTCTAGCTAATAACTGATACGGGCCTAGACTGTATGTGCTTTTCGAACGGATACAACGTGTCGCCGGATCCCGTGCCGTCATTATTTATATGAACGAGACCGAAAGTTTTAATTATCAAAACCTGATCCAATATCGTCCATCAAAATTCAACACCGTCCAACAAGGTGTTTAAAACGGACCCAACACGGTATACAAGACTGTTAAATCATAAAGTTCAGTGGACTATGTTATGTGGCATCATCTTAAGCGATAACACATACTGAGATTGCTAGGACGCGCACTAGTTATTTGAGTTTTGAGAACACTGCAAATAATAAGTAGGTGGAACATAATCGTCTGGGTGAGCGTGCAGTCCTGAATGGGACTGTTGTTGACAGTGATTGACATTTCGACAACCTGACCGGTATTCATCTTCATACGTGACGTGAGTTGTATCGTGTCAGTTGATGAATGATGATGATGATGATGATGACAATGACGATGACGATGTCCGTCGTGATTATGAAGATTATGATAATTATCAATTTCATTTGCAGGATGTATCACAGGTTCTCAGACCAACAGGGCGGAAGTTGATGTTGGTCAGCAAGGGAGCAGTCATGTTACGAATAAAACGCGACGACTTCTTCCGGTACTCTACCAAACATACACTGAGGCAGGCCAGGAAAGCAGTGCAAGAACTTGAGTAAGACAACCCAGATTACGTTGAAAAAATAATTATTGCATCAGAGAAAATTAGTAACAGCAACTTGTAGCGAGGAAATATTACAGACGCGGGTCTAGAAGTATCGGCTCGACCAGAGTGGGGAGGGTAGTGGTATACTAACATGCCAAATTTCTCCTCATAAACTGCCAATTCAGCTTAAAATTGAAAAATCTTTGATACCGAATACCTAAAATTGCCTTGCAAAACAACAGAATACCATGAACCTAAAAATGATTTGTCAAGTTACTGAGAGAGAACACACCCAAATACAAAGTATAACTTTTTGCAGTCGTTCACGAGCTTTTTCCATTTTCTTCTTGATACTAAAAATTGTACAAATCTCGCGTCTAAATGGCAAAACTTCAGGAAAACGAGATACTCTATGCCGTATTGCGATACTAGAATACCGTATAGCGGAATAATTAAAAAAGACCTTGGATATCCTAATGCTCTAACCCCCAGCTGGCGGAGCTTCATATGTAGTTTTAAGTCGCATAAATATACTATTAAACAGTTGAATTAACTTTTGATACAAACTCTTGCTCGGCTTATTACTATTCATTAACTTTGATACAGATGATACTCTTTGTGCTTTAAAATGTTCTTGATGCTTTTTTCATTATTATTTCAGCTATCCACCGGAAGAAATAATTTACCGCTCGTACAACGAGCGTTGCGCCTGGGAAAAGCTTAAAAGCACACAGCTACAATCAGTAATGAACACTGTACAAGAGAAATGTATACGCCATAACATTTCATTCACTGAAAGCACATCAGAAGTCAAGAGACCGCTGACACCTGCTAGAGTCGATAGCGCCTGCCCATCAAGACTTGAGAAATTCGATCAATACTTGTCATTCGTGTACGGTAGCCATAAAGTTCCAGAGGGCGGGCCTACTTCAACCTCATCTGTAACTAAGACTTGCAGTGCTTTGCAGAACTGCGCCACCAAGGAGAAAAACTACACGTTAAGTCATCAACAAGATGAAAGAAAAAGTGTGACATTTGCTTTTGGTACTACGGAGAAATCGGAGTGACTGGGGTACTCCAGCCTTAATAGAATGCATGTACAAAATCCGGGCGGGATTAAAACTAGTCACATTTCTTATCTTGCTTCTTCTTAGCTTGCTGCTGAGAGAAGGAGACTAAGTAAGAATTTGATGTAAGATAGGATGACGCTATGACCTAACAGATTAAAAATTGTAATTCGTATACCGAAACAACTCATATCAAATTTTATTTCTTGGGAGCAGGGCTAAATCAGCGCTTTAGGGTTGAAACAGACCTTTTTAATTTTCATTGTTATTTTTATTGCAGACGTAAAATGCTAGATACTTTCAACAAGCTTTCGTTTGAAAAATCGTAAGAAAAAATTACTGAACGTAAAGTCTAATTACTGTTATAATTTTCCCAGTTTTAACCCAAGTAAACTCAGTAATATATAAAAACGTACTTTGTCGAAATCCACGAGAAGAAAAGAAAGTGTGTGTAAATCCTGAATCAAATTTTGCAGGTTGAGAGGAGATGAGACAAAAGAAAAAAGCAACCAGCACCTAGGAAAATCGTATCAGCTTAATGAAATTTGTTCACATTTTCACCGAATGATTTTAGTAAAATTCTAACTGACCGTGAAACAGAGCTCTTTGCGTTAATTTATTTCACGTACTCAAAATTAAATTGTACTCTAAGTTTTTTTTTTCAGATATAGAAAAAGTTTAAATAGAAAACATCACTCAGAACTGCTCTTTGGGATAAAATTATATCAGCTCAAAATTTGTTTGAAGTTTTCAGGGACGTCAAGGCCCCTGGCGGCGAATTTTAAAACCATAAGACGTTGTCCTACCCAAAAGAGAGGCTCCGCCCCGAGTTTCGCACTAATTATAAAGAGCGTTTTCACTTGACGCCACGACGGCCATATTGGTGTTCAAAACAATGGGACGGTGGCCCACATGTTGGGGTACCAAGAAAATCCTGTGAAAGTTGAACTCTTTTCTTATGTAAAAACTTTCTTGTGTTCCAATAAATTAGCATAGATGCTGGCCACGTGATTGAAAACTCTCTATACGGAGACCAAGAACATAGATCTGTACTCAAAAATCATCAAAAATAAAATAAACTGAACTGAAAGAGAATCAGTGTCATCACGTTTTAACAGAAAAGCAAACGTACTTTCAGTGAAAATGGTAAATGGGTTAGCTATGTCGCGCTATTTGCTAAAACGTGTCCTTGCATCAATTAAATTCCAAAAATAATGGTCGAATTTATTGTTATTTAAGCCAATATTTAAGTGTTGAAACTGTTTCCTGTCGTCTGTTTCCACGGATTGTACGGATGGTACGGGAAAAGGCACCAATGTAATGACTTCTACTCAGAATTGAACTAATATCCTTGTGACATAGGCCCTTTTTAAAATAGGCCAATGAATTGGCCAATGATTCGTCGAGCCATGTCATCTAACAAAAGAAAGAAATTCTTTACTTTCAACATCCTTTGACAACATATAATTACCTTATCACTTCCAGACCCTTAAGAAGAATAAAAACAAAGAAAAAATTGTCATCCAGTGTTATGGTCAGTTGCCGATGCGTGAGATCCACAGTAAATGATACGGATTTATTTACCGGTCGTGTTAGACGACTTAGACATCTATCCAATTAGATGGTCAAAGGTTTGTTCGGGGCTTTGAAGATTTTTTATTGCTTGTCGGTAACTACGTAAAGCAGCAATGGAAGATCTCTGGCTTTGCATAGAAGTCGACGAAGAATAACTGAGGTAAACCTTATCTTACATTTCAGGTAAATTTCTGAACAGATGTTGCAGATGCTGTTGTTCACTATTTTTATATTTTCGATTATGTACATATTAACGTTTAGATACATTCAGACAAAATATCAATCATTTTGTAAACTGTTAAATAGAAGATTATGAAAATAATCTAAGGAGTTTTCCAATGTGATAACTTAGTTTTTTTGATAGCCTCATGACCGTTCTTGAAAACATCCGTCTTTTTGTTGAATGTTCTTGTATGGGGGGTCTTTATCAGTTCAATCTCGCATCGAAATATGCAGAAAACGGCGTTCAGCTATCGACAAGGGAATGAACATGAATAAAGAGGGCGACACTTAATTAGCCTGTTTGAAAATCGAAGCTACTGAACGCGCCTTTTTACATAACATTCTAGGTGAAGGCAAAGTTTATACAAGAAGTTTAATTTTGGCATATTTAAGAAGCAGAATTTAACGAGCCGTCTTTGAGGATACGTTCCGCGGATGTGATTCATCGTAAATTGTCGTAATGAAATATGTGCTTATGTCATGCATGGTAGGCTCGATTTCCTCCATCCGGCCTCTCGGTCCTCCCCGAGGAAGGAGGGCGGGCTCATTTCTCGAAGAGCGGATGGTAATCGAGCCCACAAACATCTGACAAATGCAAAGCAAATGTAAGGGTTTATCTGTCGTCGCCCTCACCTGAAACGAGCAAATTTTAGGCACAAAGCTTATGGGGTCGTGCCTAGGGTTCATTACGCGTAAGTTCAAGTTTTAGATATTATAGCAAGATACAAGTTAAAGAAATCATTACTCTTTGGGGGGAGGGGAGGGGGGAGGGGTGCTACTCAACAAAGATTCGTGCTGCCCCGCTGTCTATGTCTAACCCCTTACCATTATTTTTATAAAACATTTCTGACAAAACATGTGGCCCCTCCGCCTATACCTCCCATTAAAAATCCTTAAGAAACCTGAGTCTAATCGTAATGACAAAGGAAAATACGGATGAAAGGTACCGGTACAGTCAACTAGCTTAACACCGAAGGGGCCCTTTTGGTATAAGTTTAACTAATTGCTAGAGGAAAACCGGAAAAGGCTTTAACAGCGTTAAGATACCGGATTAAACCTCCAGTGTGGGATCAAAGAAGTCTTTTTCTTACTCTTAATTTCTTTTGCTTTATCAGCAGAATGGCTAAAAATGACTCAAACTTCCTGTGTCCCATAATTACCAGGAGCACATTGCCAAGCAATAATACAGCCTTGCTGATTAGCTAGGATATTTATTGTTTTCTGACCTCAAAAAAAGAACTTTTGTTAGCTTGTGCTCCCTGTCCCAGGAGTACGGTTTTTGAACAAAGGAAAGCGCCTTTTTAGGCCAAACGCATTATGTGATTAAAATTCAAACCTACAGCCAATGTCTGCAATCCTGAATTTTATGTGTCATTAATTTTTGTGTGTGAATTTTATCTGTCATTAATTATATTTATCGCTACCAAGGGAAGTGACGAGAAATATGATTTCTTGCAAATGTGTGGTTTCCATTTGCAGTACCTTACTGAGACACTTGTATTTTAACCACGCATTTTAAAATTCTTTCGCTATCTTAGCCGTAATCGATATAACAACGTAACAATGGCAACTTCAGATCTTTAACCAAGTGAGCCCGGCCCCGAAAATAATTTTCTTTGGCCCTGTGGACTTTAGTTTGCCTTAAAATTATATGGGGTTACGGCTCCCCCCACCCCCCTCCTCCTCCCTTACATCGAGCCGCACAACCGATGGCCCATCATAGAACACGTCATCTGAGTTATCCCTCTCATTTTAATTTGGTTCGAAGGTCTTCAAAAGAATTCAACTGTTTCAGTGATTTCGGATTCCAACATCAAACTAACAACAGCAAGAATGATATAATGATGCGTTGTTGTTTACAGTGCAAGCCATGACCGGATATAAATAAGTGACATACTCTGACGCATAAATTTAGTCCGAATCCGCTTCATTTTAAACGGGTTGCACCTGCGGCTAAACGAGACCTTAATCCGGATTTAAAAACTGTTCTTTCTCTATTTGCAAATAGGCCGAGGGAGAGCATTTGAACGTGTTTCTAAGAATAGATGTTTGAGCCTACACAAACATAAACACTTTTAAGATTAAAGTGGTCAGGATTTGTGGGAGTTATTGATGAGGTACCACTGCATGAAACTTTAAAACGTCACTAGCGATCAGCGATTACTACCCCGAACAAACACACAAAAGAGGCATAGAGCAATACAGGTTCAAAGTAGTCCTAAGAACAGATGTTGGAGCCTGCGAAAACAAAAACGCTTTTGGGATAAAAGTGGTCAGAATTTTGCGAATTATTGATGAGGTATTAGGGCATGAAACCTATTACAACTTCACTAGCGATCGCCGATTAACCGACAAAGATAATATTGGCAATCCATATCCGACACCACTGATCACTTTTGTCTAACTCAAGTTTGTACGTGCTTCTGTCCACCAATGCGCTCGATGATTTCCGTAATAATTTTCCTAAAAATTAAGGTATTAAGGAATTAGTTTTATACAGGAAGGTGGATAGCATGCCGTTTTAACATGAGAATTTCGCAGAAACATTACTGATGAGAGGAGCGCCATATCATTTCCTTTTTAATTTGTCGAGGCCACTCTCGAATGATAATTTGCACCTTTTAAAAAACCCAGTATCTGTTTTAACTTTTTATCAATTGAAACCATTATTGGGAACGAATATATATCTATGTTAAAAAATAAATATATTCAAAAAAGGGAGAGAGATATTCTGCGTAAATTTAAAATACTCCGAACTATCGCATTTAAGTGGTTTGAAACAAATATGCAATTATTTTTTGTAATGAGTGAGCATCGGAGTCAGGGTGATATGGGCCCAATCAGATAATTTCCTCCTGCTTAATTCACCTTGAGGCAAATAAATTTTACTTAGCTTGATCATAACCATTTCAACTAGTCAAAGTTGCTAAAGTAAAAAGTTCTATATGCTCACCAAATGAGAGTGGGCGGTAAGTCCTCAGGGCACTTATCAATGAATTACAGTTATCACTTTTTATTTCTTTTTTCGAAGAATGAGTCAGTTGTAATGGCTGTTTCACTCAGCATTCAATTTTAGAGGCCATCAATATCTTTGTTTCTTAATTTTTACCCAGTCGTAAACAGTGTTCTTTCCGTTCTATTTTATACGTAAGTGAATCATCTCAAGGAACATTCATAAATAAGACATTTCTACGTTATAAACCTTTCCATAGAAACAACGTAAAAGTTTGTCGCCCTTCTATAGATGCTAATAAACTTCTGAACTAAGTGAATAATTTATGTAAAGGTTCACTTCAGTTTTAAAACTCTTTCGTCTCTAATCTTCGTAAGTGGGTTTTCACCCGAAATATCAAATTTGTGTATTCAAGAGAGAGGGTATGAGAAACGCTTTATTAAAAGTAAAAACAGAAAAGACGACCCGAAAAAAGACTTTCAACTTATTCGATTTCCTGTGACGTGGTTTATCTCTTGTTTCGACGACGGAAACATTTCTTTAATACATAATTGCTACGCATTATTAAAAATACTATAGATGCAGCAGGGCAAAAATTATTGTTCATCTTGCGCTGTTTTATTGGAAGAAATGTTTCCTCCCCAAGATAATTGCCTTTATTGTTTTGAAAAGTCAATTACACTGTACGTTATTTTTTCCGACACACAAAAAGGTTTTAAAACATGCTATTAAACAGAGAACTGAAAAACGTGACCAGCAATCTAGACAAGTCGAAGAGTCTTTGCATACGTTTTTTGACACTTGTTTTCGAGTTTTTGAAATCTCTTATTTGTAACATTATACGTTTTCCTGGAGGCTTTTGTGTATGGCACCCAAACAAGGCAGAAACCGGCGCCAGCTGCCGTTTAATTATATCCCACTTATTTTTCTACGTGCGTAAACAATTTTTATTTAACAGTTCTTACACAATTTATGAATTAATTTTTGATGTGCTTTCAAAAGCCTAATGCCATGTTATTTTCCTTTTCTTCCACGTTTCCTTCAGAAAGTTACCATTCTGCAAGGTTGTGACGTTAATCTAAGCACGTGCCTAGCCGCTCGTCAGTCAAGGAAAGGAGAATCAGTTTCATACTCAAGGATTTGTTATCTCGTCTTAAAACAGTGGCGGAAGTAGCTTATTTAACGTGCCACGTTTGTATATGCATTCAGGAATTCACCGAGTAACAGAACTGTTATAAACAAATCTGCCAAGCTTCAAGGTTTTCGCCATTTTCTGTGAACTGCGCCGAACGACAGTGTTCTCTATGAAGCGGATTGAACACTTTCAAGGTAACACAAACTCGGGATAACAAACTTACGCGCAAAACTCGTTTATTGACGAGCTTTTAATATAACAAAAGAAAAAGGTTTCATCTGCCCAGGTATTAAATAAAGGAGTGATTTCGTTGGAACTGGGTGAGATATATTTCGGTTGGTTTCAAGGCGGGACAAGATGTCAAGAGAAAACGCCAACAACACAACAACCGCCACTAAAGAGATTGAAGCGAATCTGGAAGCTTTACCGCAACTTATCCCTATCGGGGTATTCATCATCCTCACAAACTGCTTGGTGTTTGTTCTCTATTACTCCAGACGAAGTCTACGAAAAGCTTCTAACTATCTACTGCTAAGTCTTGCAGTTTGTGACTTTTTTAATGGTTCTATTAATATTCCTCTTTTCCTTTGGGCGTTCGCAGTCGCACCACTACAGAGAACAAAATACCTTCCTCTAATTTGCGCTGTGGAAGTCTCCCACAACTTAGTCGCCATAACAGCAGCTTGTCATATCACCTTGATTACCGCCGAGAAGTACATTGCCATTACCCAACCTTTCAAATTCCATGTGATAAAAAAGAAGACCATGTTAGTGGCTCTGGCGGGCGCTTGGCTGATTTCCAGTTTGGTGGCTGTTGCTCCTGCTGGTTGGTTTTCGAAGCGCATGGGAAAAATCCCAATCGCCTTAACTCTGGAAATCACTTACAATGTCTTTTGTCTTTTGGCTGTGTTTGTGGTACCCTACACTTTCATTATTTATGCGCATGTTACCATGTTCAGGAAAGCCTTTCAGAAAAAGAGTCAGTTTCTTTGTAGAAACGCAAGCCGGAAAATATGCAAAAAGAAGAAAAACGAACTCAAATGCCTGGTTATTTTCGCTACCATGGCAGCTGTGTTCCTTCTGTGTTGGCTTCCCTGGTTTGTGTTGCGCCTTATTCATTCCTTGGGTAATAAGAAGCTAATTATACCAGACTCGAAACTACTGAACACGGCTTCACAAGTCATTCTCATCGCCAGGTACCTGACCTCAGCCATTAATCCACTGCTTTACACGTTTTTCAAACACGATTTTTGGATTGCTCTGAAAAGAATGGGAACGCATGGGAAACATCCGAGAAGTAAGAGCTTATCTGAGGGTACAGACAGTCGGATTAGAAGACAATTCACAAATAAGATGAGGAACGGAAGTGATTATTCCGACAGTGTGGAAATTCCCAATACCAGAAGCAGCAAGTTCTCTTTCAGAAACAAGAAGCGGCCTCAGAGAGTATAACTCTATTTCTCCAAGAACCTTTGGCAACGTCAAGGCAGAAACAAACTTGAAAACTGTCATATAAAGCCAGGCTCATTATCTGTAGACTAAGAGGAGTTTTAGAGCTACCTCGAAGAAAATCAAACTATCTTTCAACTTAACACTTTGAGGCTTTCTCCAGTTTGTTTTCAATTTCAGTCAATTTCTCTAGTGTAAGATTTTCTTTAGCTGCTAGTACTTGAAGGAAGTTTTTTGAACATAGCCCTTTGCAAGATTTTTTTGGTTTTTACATCCATATATATCCATATCCTTTTAGTCAGAGTCGTCAACATTTATTCGTTCCTCTAACAATACTTGCTGTATTGAAGTAAGTGGTTCCAAAACAATTCAGAATGAGCTCTAAGGTTTCCACAAGTTGTGTTTAGCCAAACCACAATTACCTTACTTAACATTGAAACTACTGACTTTCTACGCTCTCGATTTAAATATAACTTACCAGTACGCGCCAGAAAGTGTTTGCCGATAGAATTCAATCTAGTACAGTCATGAGCCAGTTTTGGGCAGTCAAATATTTATAAGTAGTCGCTTAAAAGATAATATATAACAAACGTAGAGTTAAGTCAAGAGGAAAATTCTTGTCTAGTGCTAATAAAAGAATCAGGACATTGAAATAAACAACTAGATAAGAAAGAAATAACAAGGGTTTTGAACTACTATATAAACAGACTAAGAAAATGTACGAAGAGTTTGGTGGGGGAGGACAGCGGGTGAGAAGTAGAGGAGGCGTAAAAGAAAGGGCGGCAGGTGGGAGTTCAAAAAACGCGGGAAGCAGGAGAAATAAGGAAAGATTTTTTGCAACGATGACAGCGACAGCGACGGCAACGAGAAAGCCAAAAAAGCAACAGGTTTAGCAAAACAACAACTTTGCACGTGCATCCCGCTTTTTTGTCATTTCTTTACCGTCCCTGCATTACTACGACGTGAAAATGCCTAATTTCACGTTTTATGGAGGACGTTAACAAGCGACGACGAAAGTTTTTTTCTCGGTCTAAACTTGAGTGCAGTCCCCAGAAAATAAACTCAAGGGAAGTTCGCCTACGTTAGACATTTTCCGCTTTGCCGTCGTCGAAGCTAAAACTCCCTAATAGAGTGTTTTCACTCACGTGGCCAGCATCTATACAAATTTGACGCAACAAAAGAAAGCGTTTGCATAAGAAAAGAGTTCAACTCCCAGAGGATTGGTTTGGGACACCAAAATAGCCGCCGTTTCATTGTTTTGGGACACCAATATGGCTACCGTGACGTCATGTGAAAACACTCTATAGGACAATTGCAATATGACGTCATTTTACTACATCTACCAGAATCCTTGAGTTTGTTGAGTTTAAGGCTATTTTTCTTTAATCCTCAGCGGGATTGACAAATTTAAATAACAAAGCAAAACCGAAATGAATTCTGGTAGTTGTAGTCAAATATCGTCATCGTGCAATTGTCCTAATCGAGAACGAGCTCAAGGGAGAAAGCCGAGAAAAAGGTGCGAGAGTTGGAAATACAAGGAAGGGAGGCGGAATGTTTGGACCTCCCTGTTCTCCAGTACCATTCGAGCAGTGGTTTCTCCAGGACGGACGCTACGCTACGAAGGGAGAGAAACCACTGCGAGTAACCATCTGCTTCTTTGATCGAGCCGCCGTCCAGCGCTATGGACGAATAAATTAACTTTAAACATGTAAAACCTGTTTAAAAACAAGTTAAGGCTCTCGCACATTTGCTTGCGCCTACAACTGCTGCCTTAACGCGAGCCTGTTGTGAATTTGCCTTCTGTCAATTCAGTATTTATTGGAATTATTCATTCCTACCTACTTTCTTTGTCAAATGTAGGTGAACCAACTGGGGTTGAATTCCTAGGGACCATATCCAAGTCAGGAAGAGAATGAAATTTCGTCGTTGCTTGTTTACGTTATGAATAAAACGCGAAATTAGGCATTTTCACATTTTAGTCGTGCAACAAACGGCAAAGAAATGCACAAAAAAGCGTGATCCATGTGCAACGTTGTTGTTTTGCTTATCAAACCTATTGTTTTTTTTTTGGCGTTCTCGTTGCCTTCTTGTCTTTTGATATTCCCTAATGTTTCCTCCGAAACAAGTGACGTTTTGACATAGGCCTCTCGTGGACGTGCATGCTCGATGGAAACGTTGACCGTTGCTCGCAATGGTTTCTCATCCTTCATAGCGTAACGTCCGACCTGGAGAAACCACTGCTAGCAGGGTAGTTCCCCAGCCCCTCCCCATAACAAAGCACAGTCACAAAAAAACAAACAAACAACATCAACACAAAACAAGACTAACCCTAAGGGAGCGTTCGATTGATCGTGATTCGGGAATAAGAATACGCAAAAGTTTTGTTCAAATCTCTGGTAACATTATTTTTGAACTCGTTAAACGGTACATACAGCTATACATTCATCGGGATTTTTTATTCCAAGCAGATTTGTAGACATATGGAATGCAATGAATTTACAAAACAATTGTTTTCTTGAGTTTATTCCGTTAACTCTTATTCCGAAATACTGTCAATCAAACACACCCTTAAAACAAAAAGGACAAATATGCGGAAAATTGCTGGTAAGACAGCGAAACGAAACTGCACCTCATTGACAAACGGTAATGTTGAACAATACCACTCCCACAGCAAGAACTACGGATCTAAAGCAGTAAGACCGGACAGGGCTAAACGTTTACCATACGAACACAATGAGGTACCGAAAAGTGTAAACAAGACATGACGGAAGACCGGTGCTCTTGTCCCGTTCAATGGCTCAAAGAACGAGGCTTATACACGAGTACTGAGTGGCTTCTCACAGCGCTGAAGCATAAAGAGGGAGGCCTATACATTTGTTGCGAGCTTGTTTCGTAGGGCTCTTTCTCCTTTTGACGGCTTAAAGAACAAGACATATACTTCTGTGACCATTGGTAACTCCCGTGGACTAAATTGGTCACCGACGGATTTCATCCGATTACTTCGAGTCGTTATTACTCCCTCAGTTGTTGAGAGGAGAAAACGACTCGAAGTAATCGGATAAATTTCAGGCTAACCGACGGAGTCCTTTGGGCGACTATACTAGCCTGAGGGTCTCAGTGGGGTGGTGGCCTTTACGGTTATCGGCTAAAATTTTGGCTCTTTTACGGCTATTGGTTAACTTTTTTTTCAGTTACGGTTAATAAAAAGGTAAAAATTAATTTATTTTCTTTCAAAGAGTTAAATATTAATAAACCAGTATTTTTCTATCTTTAAAACAAAATCAAGGTCTTAGGATCATCTCGGAATGAAATAAGCTATTCGTTTGAAAATTTTAACATTTGATAGATCATAATTTTTCCAAAGTATTCCACTTCTAGTATTATTTTACGCGTAGAAATGTCAATAGTCAATTTAAATATAACCTTTGTGAAAAAGCAAAACCAGACACGCCCAATGCCCAACGCCCAACTCAAGGCCGGGGCGAGACATTCATTTATAACAAGAAATGGTCGTTTTCACACTAAAGACGGATTATTCGTGTGAGACAGGTTATTCGTTTGATAATTCGCCTCAGATATTTGTAAATGGAATTGTTTTAATATTGAATGAACAATCCGTCTGACTTTATCCGTCAATTTGACGGAAAGTTTGAAGATGGATTATCCGTTTCACTGAGAGCCTGTGTACAGCCGCCCCCTCCCCTCACGACAAATCGGAGAAAGGATGTCTGTGGGGGAGGGGGAGACTGGCTAGTCTCAAACGGATAATCCACATTAGCACCTCCCTTAAAATTAACTGAACAAATCTAGGGAACAAGTTCTTTTACGGTTAACTCTTTTTTACCCTATTTACGGCTAACGGTTAAAATTTTTCAATGTTTATGGCTATCGACTAAATTTTTTGGCCGTTTTATGCCTATCGGTTAACCCCATTGAGACCCTCTAGCCTCCCTAGTCTCCTTTGCTTGACTACGGACCGAGCGGCTGCGGAGAGGACTAAAAGCCTCCCGATGTTAAAATGTTTAGACTTCCTGTTTCATTTCAGCGCTAGACTTCTGGGCTGAGTTGCTCAAAGCATGGTTAGCTTTAACCATTGGTTAAGCAGTATCAAAACCAATACGTTGTCATGGTATCAAACGCTGGTTAACGCTAACCATGCTTCGAGCAACTGGGCCCCGGTAACTTGGTCTCGATGGGTCTCCAGTTGACGCTGTTGAACTCCACTTGACGATTTTTGTACCCTTCCAAATGTTTCTCGATAAGACTACCAGTAACTCCAGTGGACTCTAGCGAAGACTGAAATCTAATGCAGTGTCTTATTGGACACGAATGCGCTGAAGAGTGCAACTACCTGATGCATTCACTTTTTATAAAATAAATAAGATAGTACGCGCGCTCTGATTGGCCGAGAGGAGTGTTTGCATGAGAGTATGTAAACATGGTTTTGGCGGCAAGATGTTTTGCTTTTCGCGCGCTAATCACGCTAGCCTGTGTACAGACGTCCCCCCTCCCTCAGGAAAAAAATCGGGAGAGGAGACGACGTCTCCTCTCCCGATTTTTTGCAAAGCATCTTTTTGCAAAACAAGAACTGATTACGCGTGCAAGACTTCGTGGACAAGATTTTGCGACTGGTAAGAATTTCTCTTTTAATCAGTGCCATACAAAGAGTTTTGCATGTTTTTCTCGGGAAAGTTGTTTTATAAAAGAGATAGAAAACTTCTTCCCTGTGTTTGTATAGCCTGATATAAACACTCGAGGCGTTGGGAGAATTCTCGACAGTTATGCAAACCCGAGACGAAGTCGAGGGTTTGCATCAGTAGTATAGCAACCGCTTGAACATGAATAAATGAATATACAATGAGGTAGGTTATGGCGGGCGGTGTAGTGCGGTGTAGTGGGAATAAATTGCGAATAAATTCATATGTAATGAGGCTATGGCGGTGTGTTGACGTCACTAAATCAATATTGGTCACGTGTTCCTTATATTATTTTATTATTGGCTCGTTAACTAATCGATAAAAAAAGCCCTGAACAGCCGTCATTCTGCGATCTCTGATTGATGTAAATAAAGTTACAAGTTAATCGAATCTTAGCTTGTATGATTGTGTTTTACAATGTTAAAAACAATTTTTTGCAAGAGTTAATGGGTCTTTATATGTGTCTTTGAGTACAATCCTTGCGCCTCCAGTTCTTGTCTCTTTATAACTATTTCGTCGTACAAATTTATCCTTGTTTCCTTCCAGTTTGCACGTCGTAACGGTCTTTTTTTCCAGGTTTCCGGCTCCTTAAAAGGGTATTGTATCCTCTTTGATAAATCTTCGGAAAAGAGATCCAAACATATGACGATATGACCAGGCGTTCTGTGGAATATGTACCATTCTTTTTCAGAATCTACGGATGAGAACATGCACAAACGCTATTTGAATTGGATGCAGAAAAAATGGACAAACAAAAAACAACAGATTTAATTACCCAACTTCACGAGAAACTGTTAGAAGTCAATTGCATAACAAAAGCCTTGATAGAATGAGCTTCTCTTCTCCTCTCTCAACTGTCATCTGGGTGAAAAACTGTCGCTCAAAAAAAGGCATTAAACGGTGCCTAGGAGGTCTGAAATGCAGTCAGAATACAAAGAAAAACAAGAAGACGCTAAATGTAAGCTTCAAAGCGATATTCAATGTACATTTTGCTAATTTAGTGAGCAAAGAACATTTCTCCATACAACGTCTTATAATTTTCTTGCTGTATGAATAATTAATTAGCTAAGTAGGATAATGTTGTTCAGGGCTCTCATACTGAGCTTGGGCTACCTGTGCTTTCACATCTACATAAACATTAACACCGTCTCTATTAGAATCTATCTTATCGACATATTGTCCCAATTTGCAACGTTTAAGATGTTCCATGATGAATTTACGATCAGTTTTACTCAGGACTCAGTGCATGATCCAAATCCACACGTTCCAAGACCTGTTTCACATGATAACGCTGATTATATGACGGAACATTGGAAACTTTTCCCTCCTGCAACCGCTTCCTTCGCTTTCTCCGTCACTGCAACTTTCTCGACAAGTAGATTCTCCTTCCTCAACTTCTTCTTGTTTGGCATCTTCTTTGAGAACAGGATCTTTGACCAAAAAACCAAACCACACTCCAGATACAGGATCCAAATTGATGAGCTCGGTGGATGTGAACAAATTCACCAGTTTGTAGACGATCTGTTCTGTCAAATCTACTTTGCCATCTGATGATACATACTAGACTTGCTTGTTTCCTTCTTCATTGAGACCATATTTTATGATTTCTGCAAAATCTCTCTTTCCACCACTCTCTATATACTCATCTATCAAGCCAGATACCTCCATGAGACGCTGTTTCAAAGCACTTCTAATCACACAAAAATGAGTCAATAAAGATCTGGTACCAAATTGACGATGCGTGGCGAATTCCACCTTAACCAATAATTTGCAAACACACGGACTCTCATGACCCTCACCATCAGCCCCTGTCAGACGGCTATTCCACTCTTTTGCTACTTCCACTGTTGGAGGATGACTTTGATTCTGCAAAAAATCATTCAGTTTTTTGATACCTTCACCGACATAACTGTTAAAACAAAAATAATAGGGTTTACAACCCACGACGAACGTGTCGTTAACTGACTGTACTTCAAACATGACAAAAACAAAAATGAATGAAAATGAATTTTAAACTAGTTTACTCTCCTACTTTCCAATTGCATCAAAATATGCAAATAATCTCTCTTTGTCACTCTGATTGACACATGACTAAACCTCAATACTCGGACAATGATTTTGCAGACCGATTTCATCTACAAAATGTCGAATAACGACAGCAAATCTTTGATCAAAACTGCCGTCTCTGATGGCAGTAACTAATTCGTCTACAGCAAATCTGGAATCTACACGGAGTATGAAACACACGGAAAATTCGTCGCCACCCAAATCTTCTCCACTGGCGATGTCGTCCACAAACTCTCTACAATCTTCGTCGTATATAGTTTCCTGTACTTTCAAAACTTTCTTGCGAGGAAAGAACAATTGTTCCTCTCCCTCGTCCGAACTCTCCGTAACAGAACCCGACTCGTATTCTGCCATCGTGAAATAAAAATAAACAAACATTATTTTCTTATTAATACAAACCTAATTACTTACAGTCTTACCAGTACTGCAACACATCATCAACCTACCTAATTATATATGAATTTATTCACAATTTATTCTCACTATACCGCACTACAAAGCCCGCCATACAGGGGCACCCACTGGATCTGTTCCTCAAAATATCTGTTATACAGGCCCATTTTTGCTGGCTGGGAGATTCGGAAAAAATAGTATGTCCTTGGAAGGAAAGTGTTGCTGGAAAATAGACAATGCAGCGTTTCTGAGAGGATTTGATGTCTGGAATAGCTGCTTATCCTATTTGTCAGAAACCTCTGTCCCCACCCAATTTCTTATCGTCTTCCTCCCCCCCCCCTCCCCAACGGAAGGGCTGAATTTTGCCCTATGGCCACACCCAAAGTAGCCAGTAATGTCTGGACATACGTCTGCTGGGAAACTTCTCAGTAAGTCAGGTTGCAGGTTGTAGGTGCACCTTGCTGGCTGGGAACTCTTCCACCAGTCTTGCTGGGAGTGACGAACAGATAATTTTTTCCCAGAAACTTCCCAAAATGCTTAAATTGGCTTCAGAAAGCTTTATTCATGCTCTGTTGTTGTTTTCAGGTCTTTTCCTCAAAATTTCCCGCTGGGTGCCCCTGGCCATAACCTATCTCATTCTATATTCATTTATTCATGCCCAAGCGGTTGCCTTTACAGCACCCAGACAACCGACCTCATTATATATTCATTTATTCATGCCCAAGCGGTTGCTATACTACTGCATAACCGTCGAGAATTCGCCCAACCCCTCTCGTGTTTATATCAGGCTATGCAAACACGGAAAACGTTTTCTATTGCTTAAGTAATACCGTATGGCTTTCAAATCGGAGTGGCGCTCAAAATCAGCGCCCTGATAAGTCATTTTAAAAATTAAACGAGGGTGTGAATGGAGAAAATATTAACCGACTACCGACATTATCTATATTTTTTTCAGAAAGAAGATCATATTTTATTTTTTTTCTACGTTTCTGGGAAGTAGCAAAGAATACCACCGACTTTATAAATTTTGTTAAAAAGAAAAAGGTAAAAAACCGAATATTTCCTGTTTCCTTGGCAGTCACAAGTCAGTCTTTTTACAAATATAACACCAAACGAGGGTATTGAAATAGTTTGCAGAGCGTATGAAAATTTCTACAAAGCAACCCACCTATTCCAACACATTACCTGCGAGAAATGCTTAGATTAATCCTCAGAGAAAATCCTTTCTAGTTTAATCATAATGGGAAGCTCCACCTACAAACTCACGGTACCGCGATGGGCACAAAAAGAGCAGTTTTCCTTTGCCAACATTTTCATGGCATATATTGAAACACAAAGTCTAAGCAAAATCGTCTTTAAACCAACTGTTTGGAAACGCTACATGCATGACATTCTTTCGCTCTGGGAGATAAGTAAACCAAGCATCGTAGCTTTCTTCGAACAAGCAACCTTACATTACCCCGGCCTACTATTAAATTCACCACCGAAATTCACTGAGACAATGATTTTAGACCCAGTTGTCTACAAAGGCACAAGATTGAACGAAAAGGCTATCCTTGATGTATAGACTCATTTTAAACAAACAAAGGAGAAGCCTTTAGCCTTAGACAACATTTGAGAAAAGTATTTCAAATTAAAAAAAAAAACACTTGATGGACAGAGGCTACCAACACAGTGTGACAGAAAAACTGCTATCAGAAATAAATAAAACTCATAGAAACTGGAAATCTTCGCTCCTGAAACAAAACAGCAAGGAAGAAAAAGAAATGTTGCCTTTCGTGACACAATATCGGCCCTTGGTGCCCTTGTTGTCTACTATCATACTATAAAAGAAAAAGTTGAATCCTCGTACAAAACCAACCACTAATTTGCCAAATTTTAAAAGAAGCACCTACTACTTCCTACAAGAAAGGAAAATCATGGCAAGAGCTCCCGCGAGGCTTGTCTGTCCATTCGCGTGTCTTGTCTGTCAGGCCGCGCGAACGACTTCGTAAACGCTAAAAGCCTGAGTTCATTACTTTTTATAGTGCCCTGTCATCAACAGGGAAACCAAGTTAGCATTTGCAATGAAGAGCTTTGGTGATATAATATGAGGTTTAAGGTCAATCAAACGATTTATTTTTACAATTTTTACACGTTTTATAGGAATCAAAGTCTTGAGGTGAGTGAAATACATAGCAAATATTAACAATTAACAAGCATTTTCATTTATTAACTGAGATTTACAGACAACCGACAAAGATCGAAAATTTTAACCGACAACCGACGAGTGGACCCCACCATCAATTCCGTATTTTTTTGGCAAATAAATAAACTGAAAATGAAACTGAAGCTGAAAACAAAACAAAAGGCAACCATTTCGATAAATTCTATAATTTTTACAGTAGTAGTGCACTATCAAATTCTTACAGTATTTTCAGCCATATTTTCGTCACCTATAATATCAACTTCCACTTTATTTATTAAAAAATGGTTTTTACAATAGACTGGCCCGCAAAATAGCAGTTACTAAAGGAGGCGGTCCAGTTAAAAGAAAAAATAAATATTAAAAGGAAGGAAAATATTTTAAGTAACAATAATTGCGTTTTCGCATGAAAGTAAATCAGAGTAAGTTAGGGCAACGGCAACTAAAAGGTCAAAAAAATCAAAAGACAACAACAATTTATTTGTTGTCAATGATTAACCCAAGCGTTGCCTGCGAACAGGCCCCCAAGTGGAACGGGGCGAAAAAGAAAATCGGCCAACCTCGTTCCCAGGGTTCTCTCCGAGCCGAGCGTGACGGTGGGGGAGAAAAACAGGCGGGGAAAACTATCAAATTATGATGTGACATCATCAGGATTTGACAGGTCTAATTACCTTATTGACACATATGGACATACTTGTTACAGGATGATTGCAAGTGGCCGGATGGGCGGCATCCGCAAAATTACGAAGTCCACAGGCTCCCCTGCCGCTCCAGATGAGAGTCTGTTCGCAGGCTAACGCAATAGTTGTATGATGTCATTTAAAAAGAACAGCTGTATACATACGAGACTAATCTTACAGCCTTTATTTTATATTGCACATGTTTTCAACGAATTGTCGTAATTAAACACCAAATTAATTACAGTGGCAAGTCAGGAAACGTTGCAGTTAATTAAATAAAAATGCAATGTCCCACGAGCAAACAAGTCGCCCTGTACAACCTTGCCTTTAGAAACGAATCAGTCGATTGATTAAAAAACCCGAATGCACCTCGTGGGCTTTATTTATCGTGACCAAATTTAGCAAAATTAGCGGTTTTTAACCATAACAAACAAGACAAACATCAAACACCAGGCCACCGAAGCTTTGAAACCATCGCCACTGCTATTAGTAGTTGTCATGACCACAGTAGTTATAGTAGTTATAGGAGTTGTCGATGACTTGATAACTGTGCAAGCACCGCCAGGGCAAGTTAAGGAGCATTTGTCTGCATCACACTGGACAACGCAGTTTCCAAAGGGACAAATCTGATTGCATTGCTTAACACCAGCAGAACAGATCATTTGACAATTTCCCCCAGTGCAACTCTGGCTGCATTCTTCAGCGTTTGACGAGCAGGTCATATTGCACTCACCTCCGGTGCAACTTTGTTCGCATCGCTTGGAATCGCAATGCAACGCATTACATTTACCCCCGGTGCATGATTGTGTGCAGTTCATAATGGAAGAGGAACAGGCCAACACGTCGCAACTGCCTCCTGTACAGGACTGTACGCATTTATCATACGCTGCTGCTTCCCCGCAGAGGGTCGCACACGGTTGTGGAGAGCAGCCACCCTGGAAACATGTAACGTTATTTGATATTCCTGGATCACAGCTGGTCTTGTTGCTTTGCGGATACACCAAGGTGCCAGTGCAAGATATCAGGGCGATTATTAGCAGATACTTCATGTCAATACCTTTCAGCACTGTAAATAATTAACACATTTTGATCAGGAAAATGTGGTCAACCTAGTTTATACACTCTTAAACCCTTGATGTTTTAGCCTCAATGAATTAGTTAGCCTCCGTAGCGAGCGACTCCGCGCGAGTTCGTTGAGAAAGTTGTAGGAGAGCAAAAATGAGGAATGAAGAGGGAGGAGGAGGAGGAGGGAGAAAAGAAAACTCTCCTCCTTTATCCATTTTTCCTGCTCCAGCTTCAACTTTAGCGCAACAACTTAATTCTATTAGAACGCTTGCCGCACAGGCTTTAGAGTAGTATGATTAGTCTTATTATCATTTTATTACCTGTTAATGTCAAGGGTGCCAAATTACACTCATATTCGTGTTCATTTTTTACTTGTGTATCGCATCAAGAACTCCATGCGCTGAAAAGTTTAAAGCATAAATTTTGGCTTGAGTTCACAATTTTCTGAATTATTCCACAAAATACCTGTTAGAATCCTTCTTGATGTGCTGTTTCTTTTTTTTAGGTTTTCTAAAGCGTCATTTTATCATGTTTAATACCCTGATATCTTCAATGTCAATCATATCCCCGGCACTTTCAATTACAACCACGCTATACTAAGCGAAAGCATTGCCACATGCATGACTGCGTAACAACCTACGCGATTTGTATGCGATTTCCGAAGAAAAAAAATAGAGCACGAAAAGAAAAACCAGTTTCATTTGTGAAAACTCGAGGTAATGAGATAGAAAAGTGTGCGATATTTTAAGAGATAAACGTTTTAAACTGGCAAAGTTGAATTGATAACCCTCAGTTATTGAACAATGTTCATTTCGCCCTTATTTGTTCATTTGTTTGTTTATTTGTTCATTTTCCCTTTAACTGTTGAACGTCGCTCCATATATAACTAGTGGATCATGTGTAATTCTGAAAAAGAGACAGGTGAGGTAGCTTGGCTGAGCGGTTAGAGCGCTGGTCTTGTAATCCAGAGCAGGGTGGATAAATGTTGGGCGGTGAAACGAGCGCTCTGCTCTTCATTTAATGTGTGATGCGGAGTAGGACTGGCACGAGCGCTCTTTCAACGCTTCCGGTGCGCTTGAAGGCCGGCGAAATTTTCCTTTTTGCAAACCGGAAATCCTATTTTCTTTCTGTAATTCCAGGCTACAATGTTAAACAGCTAAATTCGTTTCATAACAATATCAATAAATAGTTTCATATGTTTGTGTCGTACGTCTATAAATCAAACTTGTTGGTCGTATAATGCCAAAATTTGAGTTTAATTTGAAAGTGTTGAATACCTCCTCCTTCCACTAAATATCACCTAATCGTCTTTCGCCGTTTGCAAAAGCTTAACACTTCTTAACCTCAATTTTTACATATGTTAAAGGGGAATAAATTTTATATAACATACCAAAAAATTAGATTGATATATATTGATATAGTGGCGTTGTACTTCTTCAAACTTTGCTTCTCGGGTGCAACGCGCCATGGCGATTCGCGCAATGCGTTGCAAATCCGGCAACAGTATGTAAACAAAATTTATTGAGGTTAGTTGTAAGGTTTTTTCTCCGTTTTTCTCTCTAAAACAAAACAAGGTAAACAGTGAAAACTGAGGGGAAACTAATTTTGAAGTTTCGAAGAAACAGAAAGACGTATGAGATGCTTTTTTCAAAATTAAAAAGGATGATGGTGATTGAAATTAGCTTAATTTCACCTTGCACGAGCTGCACGCATTTATAAAATACACGTCATCTAGTTATGAAACACGATCTGCTGTCTTTTAGTTTTGCCATGGGTGCCGATGGTTGAGACTTTCCTTCGTGTTTTAGACAGTACTTAGTTGTTTTTGTTTTGGAATAACATCGACATTCTCTATTTTCGAATTCCCCATAATACACTCTGTTTGCCCCCCAAATTTTGCATAAACCATTGTTTTTAAATGCTCCTGGGAGTATTGCATTTTCCCAAGAGCATTTTAAGACAATAAGTTATGCAAAATTTGGGGGGCAAACAGAGTGTATTATGGGGAATTTGAAAATAGTCAACTGGCGAGTAGCAGAACGAAAATATAATTCAGTGGTAGAAACATGGAAGTAATAAAAGAAACCCTTTGAAACTGAGATGTTTGTCTACTCCAACTAAACCTCCCGCAAAAATAGCAACATTTGCCTCTCGGAGACAGCGTACCAGCACAAAGGAACGAGGAAGAAGTGCAAGAAAACAAATCAAGCCGCCATAATTCAGTGACAGCGGCAGTGTCTAATGTACAAACCACATCGCAAGCCCTGACCGAAGTTGAAAACAAGCGACATTTCTAAGCAGAGTCCCAGTCCATTGCATCACACCTTTTTGCTCGGACGCGCTCGTTTCACCGCCCAACCTTTATCCGCCCTGATCCAGAGGCTCCGAGTCAGTCAAGTACTGCCCTGGGGCCCGTTTCTCGAAAGTCCCGATAATTAACGGGCCCGGTAAGCTGTCTCCGTTTACATTAAAGATCGAGGTTCCAATAGTTTTGCATCTAAAGTGATAAAACTATCAGTTAATGAAACAAAATGGAATAGTTTGCTTGCCAGGACCCGCGCTCTTATTCTTTATATTTCGATTTGAATATTTGATTTCGGGCCGGAAAAGTTACCGGGACGTTCGAGAAACGGGCCCGCTAGCTGGATTTGTTCTTGGTAGTCGTGAGTTCACTAATCCTCGCGGCCACGCTTGTGAAAAACCTAACTGTTTCGCGTCCTCGCAGTTGGGATTCAAAGCAATGCATGCTAAAGGAGAGGATAATTAAATATACTAACTGGCGTGAACTTGAGTTCATCAAATCGTTCAGAACCTGAAAATTTAGAATTACAAGAAAAACGTATTCTAGAAAATACAAAGAGTTTACGAAGGTTAGCACCATGAAACACAAGAGAGGAAAACAGCATTTTTCAATCCCTTTTTGATTGTAATTATCTGTAATTATCTATGTCGTGATGTTTACAACTACAAATTCTGATTGGCGTATCGAAAAGTTATATATTAATGTGCCAATTCAATTAACGGTAACATTACTGGTAACTTCAGTAGACCACATCATTTTATCAAAATAGGAAAACAGTATTTTTAATTCTTATTGGCGTATCGAAAAGTTATATATTAATGATGCCAATTCAATTTTAAACGGTAACATTACTGGTGACTTCAGTAGACCACATCATTTTATCAAAATAGTACCTTTATTCCTTTACGTTTTAGTTTTTTTGTTGCGTTGAGTTTCACGCTTGTCTTCTGTGAGGGTCCTAATGGGGTGGTGGCTTTTACGGTTATCGGCTAAAATTTTGGCTCTTTTACGGCTATCGGTTAATTTTTTTCAGTTACGGTTAACGAAAAAGTTAAAAATTAACTTCTTTTGTTTCAAAAAGTTAAATGTTAATTACCCCGTATTTTTGCTGCGGAGCGACCGAAGGGAGCGAGCAGCAACATAATCAGGATTTAAAGGAAATATATAAGGGGCGACGAATTCTCGAATTCATCACTTTTTACCACAATGCATTGCATTTAACCACACTTTTTACCACAATGCATTGCATTTAACCAGAGTGCATTGCGCCACGAACAACTCAAATAAAAACAGGGGGAAGTTCGGTGGGTGAGAGAGTGCATCGTTCGCTGCTCAGACTTAGAGTTTTCTTTGTGGCAAATTTTCTACAGCACGGTTAGAAGTCTTACCAAACTTTAAGACACGCAGGAGTCTTTCAGATGCGGTACGATGGTTAACTTGGGGATTGGATTTCAATTCAAGAGCCTTTTTTGACTCAAGAGCCTTTTTTGCTCTTCGACTCCTCAACACGGGGGATATACAAATTCAATTCCAGCTTGCTAGAAGGTGATGTGAAAGTGAGAAAATGTCATGCAATGCTATTCTTAAGAAACTGTATGAGCCGAAAATGGATGTGACTTTGACCATTCGCTTCAAAATAACAGCGGAAATCGAGATAACAAAACATATGTTTTGTGTCCTACTTTGCAGACGAGGACGTGTATCGGCGTTTTGAAAAGCATAATTATGTTCTTTCATTCATTTATTGCCATGGAATATGCGTTTACATTGTTTTTTCACTCTTAATGGCTCGGTTAATGCGGTTGGCGATCATCTTGCCGGCGGAAGTTTCATGGAAAAGGAATAAAATGAAAGACTTTTCCTAAAGTCTACGTAATCAGTCGCTGTGGTGTAGTGGTTAAGTGTAGTCGCGTCGAGTCGAAGGTGCCGGGTTCGAATTCTACTGAGTCATTTATTCCTTCTTTCTTTTTTTTCCCGTTTTTTGTGTTGTTGTTTTCTATAAATATATAGCTAAATAACTGTTACTTAATAAAGTGCAACAAACAGCAAGAAAAGTATTGTGTTTCCAGAGAAAATATCGTGCACCGTATATTAAATATATGGATAAACGATCTGAATTTCTATTATTTCCTACAATTTACTGTGGGAAACCAGAGTTGATAACCACTTGATCATTTTCTAAACAACGTTCCCACGAGTTCTTACTTTCTATAGGCTGATAGTAATTATTCTAGTACTTTCCAACATGTAAATAGGACATTCAATGTCATTTTTGATTCTTCTAAGTCTCACTGCCTAACTAATGCCAGTATCAACAGAATGTGCCGCAGCATTACTATCTTTTAGATACCCTAGTTTATATCTTTAAATCAAAATAAAGGTCTTCGGATCATCTCGGGATGAAGTAAGCTATTCTTTTGAAAAATTTTAACATTTTATATATCAAAAGGTTGAATACTTTTTATAAAGTATTCCACTTCTTATACTACTACATGAGAAATTTCTGCAATCTGATTGGCTTAGAGCAGTGGTATTTCAGCTTAATTTGAAATACCTACATGTGAAAATTACAAACCTTTTGCGGGTAGTAGTATAAACAAATAATAGCATGATTTATACGTGATATTTGGCATAAATACCACTCGTGAGATTTCAAAATTGTCTCAAATTTCACTCGCCTAACGGCTCGTGAAATTACGTATAACAATTTCGAAATATCACTCGTGGTATTTATGCCAAATATCACTACAAATCATACTATTACCTATACTAATACATTATTTTACACATAAAAATGTCAATAGTCAATTTAAAAATAATCTTCGTGAAAAAGCAAAAGCAGACACGCAAACGCCCAACTCAAGGCCGGGGCGCGACATTCATTATAACAGAAATGGCCGTTTTCACACTAGAGAAGGATTATTCGTGTGAGACTGGTTATCCGCTTGTTGATTCGCGTCAGATAGGTAATACGTCTTAATCTGAAAATGGAATAGTTTTAATTTTGAATGAACAATCTGCCTGACTTTTGAAGACGGGATTATCCGCTCCAGTTAGCCTGTGTACAGCCGCCCCCTCCCCCGCAGAAAAATCGGAGAAGGGGTGTATGTGGGGACGGTGCGACTGTACACAGGCTAGTCTCAGACGGATGATCAATTTCTAGCTCTAGTGTGTGCCTAGGTCTTGGTTAACACCTAAAAGGCGCTTTGCCTAACGTGCGTACGGAGTCACACTAGCCAGGAAGTAAAAAACGCAACCATAAGTAAGTTTAGCACCTTCCTTAAAAGTAGCCAATCTAGGTAACAATTTCTTTTACGGTTAACTCTTTTTTACCCTATTTACGGCTAACGGTTAAAATTTTTGAATTTTTACGGCTATCGACTAAATTTTTGGCCGTTTTACGCCTATCGGTTAACCCCATTGAGACCCTCTTCTGTGCCTCGTGCTTAGCGCTTTGGCTCTAGTGCCTGGCGAACGACTCTAATTTCAGCTTTCTGCTCGGTTTAACACCTGTCAATACACATCATTTCCAAGGTTAAGGTGGTCGCTGATCGTTACCGTACATACGCCCCATTTTGTTGTGTTCATTGCACGCGACAAGCCATTTCTGTCTAAATAAACTTGCTAACAGCTGTGTCCGTTTTTCTTTTCACTTTGGAACATGTACCGAAGCCGCACCGTGTATCGGGCGGATGTACAGAGAAGAGAAATATGTCAAGACGCTTTCAGTGAATCCATTCGTAAGCAGACTTGACAGTATAAGGAATTAAGTGCCATTGAGCTTACAATCTCCACATAGGCTTACGCTGCAGGTTGATTGATGGCTTCGTCTGATCACATTCACGTCTATAGTTTATTAGGGAGCTTAAGCAAAGACGACGACGCTACGGCAATAAAATGTCGGGATAGGGGGTGGAGACGTGTGACATTTCAGACTACAACGACAACAGCAGAAAACTGGGTGTCAGTAAAACGCGGGGTCGGGGTTTATCTTTTTTTTTACAAAAAAGAATGCTGTGTTAGGGTTAGGGTTAGACACTAAGCCTAACCACGGGTGACCCAGGCTCTGTGATAGTACCACAGTACGGTTCCAGTAAAATTACAGTGTTTGTATGGGGTAAAAATACCATCCT